>JAFBJZ010000959.1:1200000-1528254 GCA_016785225.1 Psettodes erumei
AGAAGATGGCGCCGTAAGACAGGCAGCCAGCTACAGCAACTCCTGTACACTTCTGAACTTTTTGTCCTTTCTAATACTTTCTATGTGTTTTCGGAGTTTTACTTTGAACATTTGTTTAGCTTTCTCTCTCTCTCTCTCTCTCTCTCTCTCTCACACACACACACACACACACACACACACACACACACACACACAGATCCATGCATATGCAGAACCTGCTTCTTGTGTGACGCCCAGCGGCTGGAGTCCAGAATCCCGCTCTGGAGTTTTGTCTCAGGTATTGGGCCCCAGTCCAAAGATTGAGCTGAGTTGATTATTTAAATTGGATCACATTCCTGTCCTGTCTGTCCTGCTTTTCTGCATATGTATAAATTTAGGCAGATGCTCTATTTACAGTTTTTTTTACATACCAGACAAGTTATTAAGCACATTTTACACCGTAAACAATAGAGGTTGTGGTACAGAGGAAAATATTTTTTAGTAAACAATAAGTTAACTAAAACTTTAACTTTGCAGGACAATCTTGTTGCAGTGATTGGTTTAGTTTTTGATGCAATATCTCATTTTCCTCCAAAGGCGTGTGAATGATTAGAATGTGTAGATTGTGAATTATTACATCAAGAGAATCAATCATTTGATTAAAATGGGGAGGAAAAGAGGAGCAGGGGGGAGGGGCAATGAGAAGATCACTTGAAAGAGTGAAAGGCAGAGTGAAGAAGTGAAAAGGAAAGCTTGAAGGTGGGAGGGATCAAAGGATTAAACTCTGTAATTGGATTAATTGATTGAAATAATTGGTCTGGAAATGCACTGTCGCTACAATGTTCACTGATGGCAGAGTGACTTTGTTGACTTGTCATATACAGTGAATTGATTACTGTGATGCATTAGCATTTAGTGATATAGTGTTGAAAAATATATATATTTAAAAAAAAAAAAAACTAAATCTAATATGGAATTGAACTTTTGTGCACAGTATGTGCAAGTCATTCCACCGTTTCCTTTTGCCATCTTGTCCCATTTTCCTATCTCCCCCTTTTTGACTGAAGAGGATATGATACTGTAGATGTAATCAATAAATCTAAGGACACACTTGAGGATTATGGGGCAAATTTACACCAGATTTGCTCATCCTGACAGCTGTCTGGGAAATCTTGATCAGAGGATTGGTTGAAAATTGATTGTCTTCACAGATTATCTGGTAATGTGAGGATTTTATAGATACGATCCTAACTGCTCCAATCGATTTGCAGGCTGATATGAGCCATCTTGATAACATCACACAGGTTTGATATTTAAGGTCTGACATTGCTGATTCTGTAGCTTTTTAATGATTTATACCAAAGGTTAACATGATGTTTGTACAGAGCAGAGGGGGAGAAACTACAGATTGCTGATATGTGTAGTGTCACCCTGACATACTGAAATCACTGGTGTTACAAAGGTTGGGAGATAAGCACCATAACACTGCCTTGCCTCATGCTTGACTGGGATTTATAGATGAGAGAAAGACCTCAGTGATGTCTTTTGTCAAAATGGGTTGGGAATTTAAATCTTCTAATTTGTCCCCAAGTTTACATCTGTGATTACTTGGTCTGACTGTATCAGATAAAGAACAGATGTTGTATTTGCTCACACCTCCATTTCTCTGAGGATAACAAACAATGGAAATGTGAACTGTTTTACAGATGGCTACATCAAAATTCAGAGCATTTCATTGTTTTTTTCAATAAAATGTGACTGCAACTGAAAAGACATATCAAAGTAGAGTACCAGAGTTTTCCATGCTAAATTCTATTTGCAAAATGAGATGTTGATTTGTTCATTTGTTTGTGATGCAACAAATGCATGGTTTTGGTTTTGCTATGCTTTTGAACTATATTCTCTTGTACTGCAGTGGGCAAGGTTTCCATACATACACAAGGGACATGATAAAAAGAAAAACAGCTATTCCTCAGTCTTGGAATAGCTAGATATTTTTGATGCATGTCTTTGTTTGCAAACCAATTTCCCCAAAGCCAAAGTGCTGCCGCAGAAAACAGAAACCATTTCCTTCTGAGTGGTGTTCCATGGATTTATGAGAGGCACGGAGCAATTTATAGCCCAGCATAACAAAAGGAGAAATGGGTCTGTGCCAGAACACGGCTTTACACGTTTGATGGAGGTGAGAATGTAAGAGTTTGGATTGTGAATATTCATTCCAGGGGCACATGGGGAGCAATGTATTTATCTGTCCGGCAGACTGCTAGGTGGATATCAACTCGCCTTCTTTTATCATCTGTGGTGCATCTCGTCTCCCTCTCTCCTTCTCCCTTTAAGGTTCAGTCGTTGCTCTGAGTCGGAATTGTCTGTGGCCAATGGAAGTGCCACAATCTGACCCAGATCATCGGAATGAGTTTTCTCACTGCAAGCATTCTAGTGACAATTCCCTGGCCGAGGAATGGAAATAAACCATTTGCTGAAGCATCAGATAAGAGAGGAACAATCAGTCATTGAATGTAGGTAAACATGCATTTGCCTGTATTTGTATGTGTTTTCACATTCGCTTGAGTGCACGTGCTCATGCAGGCCTACATGTGTGCATTTGTTGGCATGTGATGGAGTACCACAGATCCTATCAGGTTAATACCTCTGTTGGGCCTTTGGCTAGGCTGAGTGCATCTCCATGGTAATTCTGCCCTCAGTATGTTTGTCCTCCCAACGACTGAGGGACAGAAAAAATAACAGGAAGGGATAAGGGGATAAGAGAAAGGCCAGCAGGCACACACACACACACACACACACACACACACACACACATACACACGGGGGGGAAATGAATACTGAGTGCAAGTTAATGTTATCGGATGTTGTGGAGTGAAGATGATCAAGCCCAGAGATGCCAGTTGGAGTCCAAGCAGATTGTGTTGTGTGTGTGTGTGTGTGTGTGTGTTTGTGCTTTGTCAGTGCTTGGCAACCTGGTAATGGCAAGTGTGCGGATTACACGATCATTATATTCAACTTCCACTTCTTAACACATGCTGAGAGGAAACTACTTCCCACTAGGCACCGAAGAACACACGAACACAAAGCACAGAAATTTACATAAATTTCATTGTGGTGGTAAATGACTCTTAATATATTATGTACTGTATATACAGAAGATTATGAATGACACATGAACATGATTTCTGGATAAAAACTTATTTTAAATTGTCAAAGAGTTTCACTTGACAAGATAAGTGAATTGCAGATTTGAAGTGAGGTGTACAAAGGCAGCTTCGATGTTTATGTTTGGATGGCCACTCCGTCACCACATATGTTGCTCAGATCGACAGACAATGTTGATTTTGTGGTATCCACCTGTGAAACTTGTGCCAAATTCCCCATACAATAAAGGATAACTGAATTTTGTCTGTGCATTACCTCTTTTCTCTAAAAATTGACAGACTTACAAATAGTTCCTGTTAAAACTGTTGACAAAAGGAAATGGGTATTTCAACAAATATTGGCCAATAAAACCATCTAGAAAAAAACTAAACAAATAAATGCAACAATCAGCCACAACATTAAAAACAGTTAACTTTTTTAATGTTATGGGTGATCCATATAATTTTTAATTTTTGGTGAAAGTGTGATTTTGGTGAACTAACCCTTGGAGGACTGTCAGGTCAGTTCAAGTTGTGAAATGTCAGTACTCTGTGTATCACAGAGACACCACTCCAGCATCCCAGATTGCTATCACATTGACATAGCTCACTTTTCTGAAATGCTAAAGTGGTGGGCGTCCGTGTTGGCTAGACACATGTAACTGCAACATCCTCTGTTTGATTCCAGCTGGAGGCTTTTATTGCATATCATCACCTTCTGTTTCCATTTAGCCTTTCACTAGTCCCTCCAGCCTCTCCACTGCTAATCCTGTTCAGGATTTTTTTTTTTTTTTTTGCTAATGTACCTGAATTTTGTATCAGTTGAATTTCTACAAGAGGCTTTTGGATGGGCTGCCTCCTCTCCCATCCAGATCATTCTGAGCTGAATGAATAATGTGTGAATGACAGTACAAATTACAAATTTTGAATTGAAACAGTCATTGGAGACAAGCCCTTATCATGCAGGCACAAGAGCAGAGCTACTCCTGAAAAGAGACTCTCACACAAGAGCTCTCAATCTGCCCAAAAGCACATGCAGTTATTATATAGGTGCAATTTAGAGAGGCATACAGTATCATTTATGTCACTTACAAATCGTGTATCTCCCATTTTACCATTTTATAAGTGACAGGAAATCATGCCCACAAATTGTCATGGCATGGTACAAATTTTGATGTCCGAGCAACAGTTTTGAATTTCATGATGTATGAGTCAGGGGGGTTGGTAGGAGTAGTTATTGGTTGGGGATCTGGATTATGTATACAAAGATTTGATTGTGTAGTCTTTTGAATGCTACTCAGTTAACAAGGAAGTGATGCTGATCAATATGTTAACACAGTGACAATGCTGATATGATGGTGGTACGCAGATCCATGACAAAGGGATTAGAATGAATCCTGAGGTTAACACAGTGTTGTCAGGATATTTCACCCAGGACCACATGTTGTGTTTCACTCTGTGCTCACCAAGAATACCTGCACCAAATTCTATTGCAATCATCTCATACTCGATAATTCAGGCTGGGCCACCTAACGGACCAAAAACTTGATCAACTTTGCCATCTCAAGAGCCATCCTGCTAACTGAGCTAAAAAAAACATCTTCTACAGTGTAAGCTACATTATCACAGGTAGTTGTTTTCTTATATTTTGTAAAGAAAAACACCCAACATTCTAAGATAGCTGTGTTCATTTTACAAAACCTTGTGCCTTCCTGTGCAGTCAACTGTGGCTACATGTACAGATGCTGAGATTAAATGTGGGTTTACTTGTGCAGATGTGTGTGCACTGTAATTCAGACATCAAACTGACAGTTTGGCAGCTCTAGGTGCTCAACCGACTGTGCTGCTGTCACAGGTTCAGGCCTGGCTGCCTTGATGCAGCTTACACAACTGATGTTAAGAAAAAAAAGCACACACACACAAAGGTGCTGTAACTGAACAGATCTGATCTGTCTCCAGATATGTCTCCTAAAAGTGTGGGTTCAATTATTGGAATGTAAGCATGTGTGAAAGACACCTCCAAGATGTACCGTGTCAAGGATTTAATTGCTTATATGTAACACCCGCTGCTCTCTGTTTGTGTGTGTGTATGTGTGTGTCTATTGATGTCAACTGTTGCTATGTGTACATTCACCACCATGACAGTTAAATATGCAGAATACATGTCAGGATTTAATTGTTCACACTGTGTTGCTCTCATCTTCAAGCTGATTTGACTCCACTACAGCAGTGAAAAGTTTTCAGTGTGAATCCTATAAGACAGCCACATCTATTTGCTATAACAATCAAGAAAGGAGTTGTCATACAATCATTGTTTTCTTTTTCAACTATTTGAGACTGTAAATGGTTAACAAATGAATTGTCATTTTTTTTATTAGGGTTAGGATCTACTCTTTTCAGGCAATATATAGAAATGCACTGATCTGAAAGTCCAAAGGAACACAACAAGATTGCATCTGTAAGCTGTTCAGCAGCACGTTCCATGTGGCTCAGTGGACGATACTGTCATCTACTCTTGTATGCCCTTGAATTTTTAGAAGAGGCAAATAGACTTGGATGGATGGCCTGTTGGCAGCCATCCTGTCAAGCTGTACAAAGGTTATTTCTGTCATGCGATGAGTCTAAAATGACACAAACTGACAGGTTTACATCACAGCCACATTCACATATTTAGAAGTAAAAGTGTAGAAGGGTTTCTCTTATCTCCTCCTTGCTTTAGCCTAGCATAGCTATGGCTATGTAAACATGAAACAGTAAATGGGGCTTAAGGTTGCATAGAAAAGCTCAATTTTAGCTTAATGCAGGCAGTCACTGTGACTCAAAAGACAGTAGATGTGATCTTTGTTAGGCAGGTATGAGACACAGTACAGGTAATGGTCAAAATGGTGATACGGTGGTCTAAAAGAAAAACATGCTTTTTCTTTTTTTACTTAAAAGGAATACCACAAAAAATGAATAGAACAAAAAAATATATGTAGCTACTGTATGACAAAAAAGTAGAATTGATTGAAAACTTAAAATTATAATTGCCATGAATTCATTTAGGTTCACTTTATGGTAAGCTGGTAAAACCTCACTTAATCCTGATGAACATTACGTACTACCATTCAGACACTTCCCACCCATTTAATATTTACAATCAGTGTGTCCTACTGTGTGTTTATAAACACACACAAGTGTTTATTATGCGACTTGTGGGTATTCAGATAGTGAATGCCTCTCTTGGGAGGTCTGAGACCGACTTTTGGACTTCAGTGTAGTAAAACATAGTGGTAACAATATAAGACATGTCTTTTTTTTTTTTTTTTAATTCAAACCTGAATATTCACAATTACATACAATATTTCCACTGTTCCACAATTAATTTCCCACAACAGATCAAATTAAATTATAAGTACAGATTAAATTACATGCATATATTTATAAAAAATATAAGACCTGTCTTCATAGGAGAAGTTATATATATTATATTATATTATAGTAATATAAGACATATATATTTAACTACATTACTTATTCTTTAGCTGAGTAGGTGACAGCCTTTGTGTCACTGACAATGCAAACAGGTGATGCAGCTGCTTTAATTTGCTTCAGGCATATTACCACAGTTTTCTTTTTGTGGATCTAACCCTAAATACTCTGGCCTCTCTGGAATAATTTTCTGATTTAAATGCCACAAATCCATCACTGAAAAAAGGCCTAAAAAAACTACATAAAGATTTATTGTCAATTGGGGTCAGAGTGGCAGTACTTCACAACAGGCCTCAGGGTTAAATAGCTCAAATAAATATTTGGTTGTTAGGTCTGTTTAGCTTGAGAAATAAGTGGATTTTAGATCATTTGGAAATTCCACATCCACCCTGTCAAATGTTTTTTTCTGTCTGTCTCTCTACCATGCCCATAATTTCTCTCATCTCGCTGGATCTTTCGGCCTTTCTCACTTACACACAAACACACACACTGTCATGCACACAGCCCTACCTGGAGGGTGTGTGATGCATGCAGCCAGGCCTGATAAATGGAAGTGTCCAGGAAGAGGAATGAGTTGGTGCCTTGACCTCCCTCCTGGCATGGGCATCCTTCTCCAGACTGCCTTATCACCAGACAAATGGTTACAATGGTACACACATCACTTCCTAAAATAACGTACATTTCTAAAGAAGCCCACCAAGTAGTCAAAGAACCAACCTAATACAAACAAACCCACATGCACACCTAATATTTTATTACAGTCAAAGGGCATGCTGTTTTGCACTTCTTAAAGGATTTCACTGAAAACAACTTCAGATAAACTCTCCTACCAAACTCCAAATGTTGGTCTTCTTTTTTGGGGTCAAGCTGTAGAAACATCCATTTTCATTTCTGATCAAGTATAAACTCACCAAGTGTTGTATTAGGAACATTTGTACTGAATTGGAATGGTGCCAACAACAAAACACATCTCCTGAGAGACACTGAAATGCATTGTTGATGAGAGAGGTCAGAGAATGGAGAAGGGCCAGACTGGTTTGAGCTGACAGAAAAACTATGGTAACTCAGATACCACTCTTATCTCTGGTGAGCAGAAAAGAATCTCTGAATGCACTAGACATCGAACATCGAGGCAAATGAGTTACAGCAGCAGAAACTCACCAAGACTGGACGGTCGAAGACTGGAAAAATGTTGCCTGGACTGATGAATATTGATCAATATAATAATACGCCAACATCATCTCAACCTGTTTTCAATGAGCTCAGTGTACTTTATTGGCCTCCCCGGTCACCACAACTGCACACCTTTGCTATGTGGTAGAAAAGGAGATTTGTATTATGAATGTGCAGCTTTTTTTTTTTTTTAAATACGTCTTGTTCTGTTTGTTTGTTTGCCTGTTTTGAACCACATTATGTATTCACTCTTTACTTGTAAAAGTTAAAAAGTTAATAAAAAATATTGTTGAAAAAAAATGAATGTGCAGCTTTTGAAATGCTGTGATGCAACATCCAGTACTTTTCCAATATCTTTTGTAATTCATGCAATGAAAGACTGAGGCTGTTTTAAGCACAAAAGAGAGGCCTTACCCGGGATTAATGTGATGTTCCTAATAAAATGTTCAGTGAGTATATGATGCTTTCATAGAAAAGAAATTCAATTACTAGATTTATCAGAAACCTGACTATATTGAGTGATGATTGAGGAATGATTTAAATGATTTAAAAATGTATTATCCCTAATCTTGCAGAGTACTCCCTAAAATGGTCGCAATTATGATAGCAAAAAAGAAAAAAAAGTTTAAATTACTTCAGAATTTGTCCTTCAAATTATTCTGCTGATATTAAATAATGCAATTCATGTACAAACCTTGAATGAAAAACTTTAAAATCCATGGTTACACAAGTTTGACCTGAAATTTGGGAGTGATTTTTTTCAGTAAATAAGCACTGCAAGTCACCATTGGAATTTAACATTTCCCCAAAAGCTTGCCTTTTTCCGTAAAATACTGACTCTTAATTCTTCAAATCTGAGATTGTATTTACTCTAACCAAACAGTGGCTCTAATAGTATAACATTGTTGCATTTCCAACATTGTGTTTTTCCATTTATATGGGGTTTCCTGTATATATGAATGGATTTGCTTGATCTTACTGACCCAGAGCTACCCAACAAACTTGAAACAGAATAACAGGAAAATGGTGTAGAACGCATTAGAGAGTTACTGAAATAAACCATAATCATACTGATAATTGGATAGCCATAAGCTTAGTGTTGAGCACCTGTGTCTTTACAGCTCTCAAGCACATCCTCATAACATTTCCACTGACATTAACTTGTACACAACTGTCAGAGCTTCTGCAAAGACCACAGAGAATGAATGTGGAAAAAAACGTCAGCATTTCTATCCTCAAGTGTCATTTATGTGTGATGGGTTGACTGTGTTCAGAGTATGAAAGTAAGTCCGTGAGTGACAGATGCAGCATATGTGTGTGTGTGTGTGTGTGTGTGTGTGTGTGTGTCTCAGAGAGTGACAGATGGTATAGTTGGCAGTTGGTTCACCTTTTAGATTAAATAATTAATCTCTCAAATGGATCAATAAAAGGATAGTTCACTAAAATGCTGCTCTCCCTTCAGCACTTAAACTATTAGAGGAGTGTACGTTTGTGCCCGATTGTGGATGTGCATTTCTAACATTTATGTTTCTGTGTGCCACAGTTTGTTGGATACCGTGTTATTCATTTTCATGTAGCGAACATATAAGGAATGTACAGTATGACATGTGTATCCTTTTATGCGGGCGTGACTGCAAAGTTGCAGACTTTAGGAAATGAATATGTACAGACTGTGATCCTGTATTTGAGGACTCCTTCACTTCAGTCAAAATAATCTGTGTGCCACTTTAAAATTATTCCTCCCTCCCTATTCCTCCAAAACACACACTTGGAGATGTTCCATTGCTCTTCCCTTGCCTCATCAGTAAATTGAAGGAGGCCATATGAGGCATTATTAAAAAACATTTGTTTGTCTGTGTGTGTGTCTGTCTCTCTGTCCGTCTGTCCGAACAGAACAAAAAAAGAATTCCAGCAAGTTTGCACTTTAGTCAAATGTCATGAAACAAGACCGTTATCATATAATTCCCTTGTTATTTCCTGCCTCCAAGTGTCTCTTTGAGGATGTGTCTCAGGTGAGTCAGATGCTGCAGAGTCATAGGTTTTGACTGTGATTTTGCATTGTGGGGGTGGAGAGCAGAGAACAAAGGACAACCATGAGCCAGTTCACAGTATCTGTGTGATAAAAGTGACCATGTTGTTGCAGAGAATAAAAACCATGCAAACTACTACTACTTTGAGCACGATTGTGATTTGAGCATGCTTCTGTATGGTGTCACTCAACATGACAAGTTGTGAAAAGAATAAAAAAGCAAGTGATAGGGACACATGAAGTACATTGTAAGAAATATTTGTAGTAACTTAAATCAGTGTGTAATAGGGATTGTTCTTACTTATCATCACCCTATTAAAATAATGGCCATAGTCATTTTTTGATGAAAATTAGTTTTTGGCCTTAATCATCTCTTGCTTTTGGAAAAGTTTTTTTGTGTTTTCCCAAAAACTTAAGAAAATGACATGGGCCATTATTTTAATAGGGTGACATTATTATTTCTACAGTATTTGACAGAAGCAAGGAGGAGAGAAGACAACTTTCGGGATACAGAGAAAGAAAACAGAGGTTATGACTTGACTGGATTGTATGTGCAAGACCTTTTGCCAGCACACATCTTTAATTTAAATCATGTCTTCCTCTCTTCCACCATGAAACCTGCTATTTTTTTGTTGACTGTCTCTCCCTCTCTGACAGTGATGGCTTTAGAAATACTGTTTCAAAGGACATAAATTAGCATCTATAAATCCATGGATTCCTTAAATGTTGGGGAGAGTTTAAGACACGAGATTCATGAAAGCACACTCATACAAACCACCCCCTGACCTGTGCACACAGGAATAGACACAGTCAGCAGAGGATTTGAGAAGCAGTCATGAGTTTTACTGTTCACAGTAAAGTATGCTCTATAAAGTGCTATTGTTACTCATGTCCCCATAAAGCTTGATTTTCCTCCTGGGACACAAATGCAGCGTGCATACTGTGAGACGTTCACACAAATACACACACACACCAATCAATTCACTGTTATGTCACTATGTGCTAGCTACCTGGGTCATTCTTTTTGTACGGTCATATAAAGATCCTTGTAAACAGTACATTTCTGTCAGGAAATGTGCAAACACACACACCCCAGAGTTCAGGTCACAGTGTGGGCTAATAAGTCACTTTAAGTGTGGACAGTAAATTTCTCTGGAGTTATGAGACAATGAAAAATCTCTGCTTCCACTTGAGGTCAAAGTTCCCAATAGCTCCTCTCTGAGGCAGCCGCTTCTTACCATCCTTACAGGCAGTGTTTAATGTAGGGTGGCAACTAAAGGTCATTCAATAGTAGTCACCCTATCAATAATTTGTTCTATCCCTCAAATGTATGTGAAAAATGCTGTTTAAACCTCAAACATTTAAAATTTACAAAAATCTAAAACAGAGAAAAGAGTCATATCTTAAGAAACTGGAATGAGAGAATATGTGATTTAATTGAATAATAATTGACTTAAATCATTTAAACAAAAAAATGACAATCATACTATGAAGAACTTGAAGAGTCACTTCAACTCTAGTTTAATGCAACTTATTACAAAAAGGTGGCAAAACAGCACCTCAGTATCTGGTTCAATGACTTTCATAAATATTCATTACATTATTTTCAATGCAAAAGTTAACACTAAGTATGCAGAGGTGATTCACTCCCCAGATTACCTGGAATCATTTCACAAATTAAAGAGGATTATTCTTATTGCCTGGCATACTAAAATAAATTCACTATCCTTTCAGGAAACCTATCATTAATGTCACAATGTCTTTCACTCTCCTAGGTCTCAAATATTTGTCAATACAAATTTTAATGATGGTTTTTGACCTGGGACCTTACCTGGGTTTTGTCTGAGGAAAAAAAAAATAAAAGTAGCACTATAAATGTTGATTTTTCTTTTAATGTCTTATTTTGAGCTTCAGCTGAGTTTATTTGGCTTTGATTTGGCATGGGTACAAGCCTTCAGGCAAAAGTCAGTTCATGCCTACAGAGTTATTGAATATGTGATATATATAGATATAGTTTCATCCTTCTTTATTCTTTTTTGTCATGAACAATTAGATCAACTTGTGTCACTTTGTACTTCTGCATGGATTATCTGCATAAAATGTCTATGTCACGTTGAGACATTCATTATGTCAATTGTGAGAAAAACAGGACTTTCAAATAATTAATAGCCTCTCTTAAATTCATAATATGCAAAGTTTAAACTCCATTGACTACAATGGATACAAATAGTTGCCAGCGTCCAGGTTTCTTGACATGAAATGCATGAAATGCAAATGGGAGGAGAGGAGCAGAAATGTTATGCCTTGTGGCGAATGATGTAATTCAAGCCCATCTATGCAATGCTCTTATCTGTGAGGAATCTGTCACACAGCACAACAAAATACAGACTTGCATGCACGAGTGCACTCACAAAGCCTGAAGGATGATTTCTAAATAAATAAAAACAGGGGTCTGTGCACACACAGACACACACAGACAGACATTCCAGGAAAGAGACTCAATAAATCCAATAAAAAAAAAAAATCCCCTAATCTATTACTCTGACTGGAAGCTGAGAGGCCACGTGGGCATTAGTGCACATACACGGATACAACACCACACAACTCACACACAGTCAGGGATGACAGAGTGGCCTGGAGCCGTCATGGGGGAGTGGGCTGTCATTTGGAGAGGTGAGTGAGGGGACCAGGAGCAAGAGATGGAGCTGAAAGAAGAGAAAAGGCATGTGGCAGTGGAGGTGGAGAGCAACACCTAAGAAGCAAGTGGTAGGGGGAAGAAAAGACATTTTGAGAAAACATGATTTATGTGAACAATAGTACAGACAGAAGAATTAGTTGGAGAAAGAGCTGCAAATTGAGTTTACAATCAAAAGGAGAGGGGAGTGGGAAATGTGGGAAAAGATCAACTTGGGAAAGAAACCACAATTTATTGGATGGGAAAAGGGATGCCTCAGCTTCTCCACATACACTTCAAGCTATTGGATATTCAGCTTGAAGCATTAGCCTACTGCTGTGCCACAAAAGTTATGTATTGACATTCAAAAGAGTAGAGAATTACAATCTAATTGCAGGGTGTCCCCAGGGAAACTACGTCTTGCTTTTTAGTACATTCAATTTTGAAATGGGAATTTTTTTTCCAAAAAGGATTAAACAAAGTATTTTTCCATGAAACAGATGATTGTCACATGGCTTCAGCTTCAAATTCATTGACTCTTTTGGTTTTGCTGATACACGGTATATTTATTTTGATTTAGATCTGTTTACATTTAAAGATGTATCTCTGGCTATGTCTAAATGGCAAATTTCTTCTTCTTGCAAAGACAACCATCACAAATGCAAAGTATGCCCAAACAAGTAAACCACAGTGGGACATCCAAGCGGATCATCCAGTACATCAGAGAGAATAAGATGAGATGATGTAAATCTTGCTTTTTATCAGTAGATCAGGTAACATGCATTTGTCACAGAGACTAATATCTCTCCATAGTTGACTCTCTATCTTGTGGAGCTTATAATCACTGGCTTCAAAAGTTAACTGTTTCATTTTGTAGTTCTGATAAATCAGTGAACAAATATTAATAGGTTACAGCTGCAGAAAACTGCTGCCTTAATTTGTCATTTCAGACAGTGAGACAGAGAGTTGCCAGCTTCAGTTAGAATTAAACAAATTGATTTCCTGCCCTGTGTTTAACACTCAATGTCACTCTAAGGAAAATAACACTGAGTCATCATGACATTCATGAGAGAGTTAGCATAACTTTTATTGAGTTTTAGTAAAATTTGACTTTACTTCAATTTTAGTCTCCAAACACTCTGGTTTACTCTGGCTAATTTGACTTCTGCTTAAGTTGGAGTTGGAAAATTCTTTGCTGAAATAAAAAAATAAAAAAAGAAATAAAAAAAAGATAAGACCTTTGTCCTGCACAAAAAAATATTATTTGATAACTGATACTGGCCCTTAAAACTTATGATCTGCTCTGTTTCTGTGGTTCCAGGCTTTAACATCGCCTCTCACGAGCTTGAAGAGTGCAACGACAGGGAATGTGCAGCCCTTCAAGCTGAAAGTGGCTCAACGGCAAGCTGTACCCATACACTTGGAACAACTCATCTTCTTCTATTTTAGTGGAGGCAACAACCCCCAGATCTAATGGTTGCCTTACCTCCAAGAAAGTGCTACCCTGCATTTTTGTCAGTACAACAGAGCTGACATTCAGCCATGAAAGTGGACGCTGATTTGGAAACTGCAAGCTGGCAAGTATGTCTCTCTGATCTGAGAGAGAACATCAAGAATGTGAATTTGTTTATCCTGTACGTGCTTGCTTGATTGCGTGGCTGTATACAGTATTTGTATTTAAGTATGTCAAGGAATGCGTGTGGGTGTCTGTGTGTGTGTGTGTGTGTGTGTACATTATCTCATTTGTTATTCTGCGCTCAGATCTGAAATCTACAATGACCTTTTGTTTTATAAGAGCTGGGTCCATTGTGGATTTATGACTTCAAATGATGGGTTAGACACAAAGCTTAAGCAACTTACTGACACAGACGCCACAGTTCACTCTATTAACCCACTGGAACTGTGAGTAAATACTGTGAGATTTTATGCAGTTTCTCTCTCTTTGTATGCGTGTATGGTGTGTGTGTGTGTGTGTGTGTGTGTGTGTGTGTGTGTGTGTGTGTAAAGCCCCTTGGAGATGGAACCAACAAATCTTGCTTTTCTATGCAAATTCTGTGCAAAGACCTACGAAAAACACAAATACATACAAATCCACCCTGGCAAAGATAAAATAAAACTAAGTGTTAGATTAAAGTGAGGGAGAAAGAGGGACATCAAAGGTAAGATGAAAGAGATGGACCTGTGTGTTTGAGTTTCAGGTATGCATAATGACGTACAGGTCAAACACAATATCTTCTTTTCTGACGTTTTTTTTGTTCACACATAAAGTGATGTGCATCACCAGGTTTGCTTAACTTTGCTTGTTTGTAAATGAGACCTATATGTCTCTCCACTCATGTACTACATGTATTCAACACAGCAGTGTGTGAAACAGTCATGAAATGTCATCTACTGATTCATGTACATACATGGACACAAACTTTTGACGTTATGTAAGTTGCTGTTAATGCAATGATTTGCATACATGAACAAGAATTTAGATTAAAGAAAACACAAATTCAAACAGTTATGAATGAACTGAACTATTGCAGATGCGAAATTATCAGGAAATAATGGCTACTTTAAGAGTGAAAGAAAAAAGCCTGCCATGGGCATCAAAACACAACTGTGGTCAAACCCAGGGGTCAGCTGAAGGATTATCTGGTCAAATGAAGACCTATTTGCTCTGTTGACAAGCCTGAAGCTGCTCAACCAGCTGAAAACTTCACGCAGCAGACAGCAGTATTGATGCTGTACAGCAGAGATGATGTTGAGAAGAAGGATGGGGGGGCAGGCAATGGAGAGCAGGAAGAGCAAAGGATTCAAGTAGTGTAAGGATAACAAATGTGACATGGCTGCCTGGGAGAGGAAAAACTTGTCTGAGTAATAGAGAGTCAGAGAGATAGAAGGAGGGAGGAGGAAAGGCAGGGACGGGAGATGGAGGTCAAAATGGGATTGGAAACATAAAGGCAAAATGCAAAAAAAAAAAAAAGTTGCTTGACAAGCATACAGAAGTGAATCTATATGAGTGTTCCTTTGGGCCAGTAGTTTGGAGAAATCATTGTTACCTCCTTACCCCTGGCTGTCCTTTTGTCCTATTTCATCTCCTTCCAAGTCTCTTCTCCTCTCATCATGCTCCCTTCCTCTCCTCTCTTGTCAGCCCCTCTCATTTCCTTTTGCCTCATTTCTCCTCATCTCGCTGTTCTCTCATCTTCTCCCCTCTTGAAGGTTTCAAGATGACATTGGTGCCGCTTACTCATTAGTGCCATCCTTCAATGAACTGCATATATGACCTGACAGCCCCTTGAACACTCACTCACTCAGGCATGCACGCACACACACGTATGCACACGTGATTCAGATGCACATTAACATACAAGGGCAGACAGACTCAGACAAACACATTCTCACACACACACCAGAAGGAACAAATAAGATGAATGACAAGTGCCATATGTGGTTCGAAGAAGGACTCTCGTGAATCGCTTACACAATAGAAGACCTTGTGGAGAGGACAGAGCGACCCTTCTTTGTGCATCCTTTGTGTCATCAATCCTGCTGACACCCTGCCATTGATATGCAGTTTGCCAACCCATGTCTGAGTCATGATTAAAAGTAAGCCCTGTCATATGTGGGTGGGTGTGCATCCTTTTGTTCTTATGTTATTATAAGAACCCTTATACATACCACAATTATAAGTCGACGAACATTAACATGATGAGAACCAGACTGAGAAAGGTCAAAATCAATTATTGTAGGAAATCACACATGCAATTTCTACTTGTTTTATTTATTATTTGTGTGGGTATTATAGTGCAAGGAAAAATACTAAATAATCAAAGGCCATGTCCAGTAAATCATTCTCTGTGCAATTTTTAAATAAAACCGGTTTTACAGATTTATTTGTGAAATTGTATTATTTGCACATGGAATATACAGTATCATAAGATATCTGTGATGCAGGCAACACAGAGGGTAGATGTCCTGTAAATGAACGGTAACTACAACAAAAAAAATAATGTAAGTTTAAGGAACCCCACCTCATGTCCATAATGTGTTGAAAGGAATTTAAAAAAAACAGACTGGTGTTGGACTGCTTAAACAACACTCAAATCACAGTTCTGAAGCCATAGGGCATAGGCATGTATTGAATTACTAAGAGCGTAACAGATTTGCAAGAATTGCAAACTCAGAGATGTTGTCATGATACAAGCTCCAAAATATATATATCTCCTGTCCCATCCATTCAATTGTTGTGTCTTGAGCAAGCTCCCTAGATGACCATATACTATTCAGATATATTAATCAAATATTTGTGTAAAAATGTTTGCTACATTCGACAGTGACTCATAATCATGGCTGCATTCTGGCACCGTTGCTCTATCCTCCAGTGCAATGTATTAGTAATGCATGCATGTGCATGCACTGCACACACACACACACACACACACACACACACACAGGCTGGCATTCTGACTCCATCCCTGGGCACAGCACATAAATCTTCCCTAATAACTGCGGTGGCATTTCAGCAACAATGGGGATTACACACAACCTCTGTCGAATGGTCTGCCAGCCAGAACACACACAGATGGACACACACACACATGCACATAATCAAGATACACGATATGTTGCAAGTTCCTCAAGTTCCTTCACAAGGAGAAGAGGCAGAGAAAGTGAGAGAGAGAACTTTCCCTTGATTTCTCTTGTTTCCTCTTGTCAGACTCTAATCACAGCCATAATTTTGGACAAAGAGGAAAACCCTGTCTGGGTTTTATTGTGTAGTTTGTCTAATCGAAGGATTAATTTTGAATTTCTGCAACAATGGTATGTTTCTAGTATTTCATAGAATATGTATGAACCCTAACCAATCAGAATCAAAATGGTTCAGGCTTTATACTGTATAGCTGAAGCCCATCCATCAAAAACATCTGGATCAGACTTGATGTAAAGCATTCGGAATATGGTGCCACTGCAAAAAACTTTACGTGGACCACCAAGTATGCACACTGTACTGAAGCTTATAATGTGCAAAGCACTTGCGTGTGGAAAAATAGTCACAGCTGAACCAGACACTCTGTCTGTAAAATAAGATGGATGTTACCAGGAGGCTGTTTGGGTGATAATTTAGCTTTTTTTATTTTTTTACGGTCTGATGAATAAGTTTTACAAATCTGTTGGCTTGGTTAAACTGTGTATTACTGTCTGAGGGCTTTTGTTTTTTGCTCTGTTTTTTGTTCGACTTTTGACAACACTGCCACATTCAGACAGCGTTTACTGAGTTTTTATTACCAACAAAAATGATGACCTTTGCCATTTCAGTAAAGTCCAAGTTGTAATAAACTGCTCTCTAAAGTTGTCACATAGAAAATCCAAGCGCATACAGTACAAAGGCACGTGTGTGCATTTGAGTGTTCCTTAAATTCCTCAGCCACCACAGCTCGGTGCTCTTGATTCACCAGTAAAAAGGAACCTTTTTACTTCCAAACAGTTCTGCCTGTTGATAACAGCACTTTTCTGAACACAGAGCAGCAGATGGAAGTTCAGCTTCGACATCAGCTGTCAGTAATTCAGCTGAAGTACTACTTTAACACCGTATCAATAGACTGAGTGAGGTACCAGTTTCAAGTCAATTTAGAAAAGGTGTGCTCTTCTCACAGTTACTAAAATACCTGCCTCAGTTTTCTGTAACAAACCTATCTTCTATCTTCTAATTCAACAAGTATGAACAAGCTACACCACATCCACAATCATTCTCATAACTTGAATTGGAGGAGATGTGTTCTTATTATTTTAGTCTTCTTTTATATTGTTTAATTTTTGTTTCTCTTTAAATTGCTAATACTATTACCAGTGTTATTATTGTCATTACTGACCCAACCTGGCAAGCTTAAACCCGCTGTTAAGGGAGAGGAAACGCCAAAGCCTTGCATTCATAAATGTCTTCTGTCCTGATATGCCCCCGCTGGTTCTGCTATGACAACAACGTGTCCCACACTAATGTAGTAATGAGGAATGTTGAATGGGAGTTTCTGAAGCGTCACCACAAATAATGGAAATTTGTCAGGTAGTTTGTGAGACGAGTCATACTATTTATCACTGTCATGGAATCTCAATCTCCATCTGGCACAGTTAAGTTACTGGGAATACAAAGTATTCTGCTGCAGCAGCTCTATAGTTACTTCACTTTTAGCCACTAGTATTGATTTCTATGTTGCACTGCAAACTGCTGAGGGCACCGTCTTAATCATCTTCAGAGCACAATCTAGAGAGCAAAGAAAAAATAAGCATACTTCAGTGGTGTAAAACGGCTCTAATCGTCACTGATCTGACTATGTGCATTACTTTAGATCTTAAGAAACAGCTCTGTTGACTATGATGGTCAAGCCTTGTACTCAACGTCCCCCAGCTCACACAGTACAGGTACACACACCACAGTGATGTGTACTTGTACTGTCAGGGAAAGATTATCTTGAAAGGATGGCAAACACTTAAGGTCAAAACTGAGACCAAATAACAATTAAAGTGGTTATTATTTGCAGTAGTGTTGATGACTGCTCTGTCAGATTGCACTTTAGATTACTGTTTAGATTACTATTGCTGCTTTGGTGGATAGTTGTTAATTACAGCATACTGATGATTATAGTTTGTAATAATTTGCATTCCATTACACTGACTTTATAGGAAAATAATCAGTTGTCTCAGTCATAATCCCCATAACCTAGTGCCGAGCTAGGAAGTCATTTAACTGCACTTTCTAATTGATCTGTCATTGTACCACTTACAATTAGATACCTCAACTTCTAAAACCTGTCACACTGGGAGTTGCTGTAAAGACATTACTTAATGTGTGAGGATCTGTAACAGGCGATGGAGATGCACAAGAGTGTCAGTGTAGCCCAGAGGAGTGATTTCCACATATCGCGACTCAAGACTCTCCCCTATAATTACAGCTATTGATAAGAAGCAGCAAGCACTTACTCATAATTACTGGCCTCTCGGCTAGGTAACAGCTGTTGGCTTGACAATGCAGGAGTTTCAGAATGGGATTCGTGTAACTCAGAAACTGAGAGGAGGAAAAGGAAAAGAATGGAAGAAAGTAGAGTAGATGAGATGTGTGAGAAGGTTGAGGTATGTGTACTGTGTATTGTGTGCAGCCTGAACCTGAAGCAGCTGCTGTATAACCACCACACAGCAGCATAACTTGCCACACATGATGATGTTGGTAATTTGTGAGACAACTTATACCAATCTGACATGACAACTCACAGTGATCTGCTCGTTCACAACAGCTACCTGCCAATGTGTGCAATATTGTAACTGAAGCTGAGTCAAGGGCAGCTTGACAAGCACACTTGTCTGTAGCTAGCTGTGGCTTTTCACCCGTGAAAGATCCCAGGATTCTCCACAATGCACACGTGCAAATATCCAAAAGAGCCCCAGTCATTTTCAGGGGGACACGGCCATGCCCACAAAACCAACTTTAATGGATTCAACGGCTGTTTGTCAACATCGCTTCCAGAGACTATAGCCTCCTGCAGCCCCAAGAGGACAGGTAATTCGAAGATGGATGCAAGCTCGCAATGTGAGATCCTTTATGGGACAGGATGATGTTCTGAGGTGTAAGCAGAGATATTGCTTATCGTTCCTTGCTTGTCCTTCCTGGTAGCAAAGAATGCAGAAAGTTACTTCCACTGATGAGCGATAGTGACACGATTTTGTTACTTTTTGTAAAGAGTGATTGTCATTCGTAATTAATTACACTTCCCATGCAACCTACCAACTTTAATGTTGAATGTGAATTAAGTGACGCAGCTACATGATAACAACACTTTTGTTTGATGTGCAGATCTTCATTTATGCTGCTCTTTATGGAAGGCAGTGGCAGAAAGGCAACAAATGTAGATGTGCAGAACAGTGAGCCCAGTGAGGAGGGGGTGTTGGGGGGGGCAGAGAGAACAATAGACACAAACGCACGGGAATCCAGCTCATCTCAGAGGAACATAGGAATGCACAAAGCAAAATAGATTTGTTTCTTTTCAAATAGCCACCGCCAAAGCGCGCACAAGGGAGGTGCAAGGCTCTGCTCCATTGGGACACAGAAACAGACGATTGTTTACAGGAAGGATGCTGCTGTTGTCCTTTTTGTTTTCCTTTAATTCACTTGTTCTTGCTTAGAAAATAACATTTCCTCTAAAGCATCTGGGAAAATTGCCTTGGGAAAACATTATTTTTTCTGCATTTCCTACTGAAGAAGCCATGGTGAAGATGTGGAAAGATAAGGCATACCTTCCTGCAATATAATTTCTTACAGCGTCCCTTTCTTTTCCTTCCTCTGCCTACTTGTCTGTCTGGCTCTTTGTTTGTCTGGCTGTTTCTTCCCCCTCCCTTTTTCTCTGCTGTCTTTTAACCACCTTGTCCTAACATTACCCTCATGTCAGTATTATGCAGGTCCCAGTGTGTCTAATCAAAGGGCGAAAAGAGTTTGTGTCTCTGTGTAGGGGTGTGACAGAAGGTGTGTGAGCGAGGAAGAGACAGAGAGATAAAAAAAAAAATCCAAGAACCACACAGGATTCATTCTCCCAAGCAATGTTTTATTTATCTGCTTTATTCTTCAGCTTCACATCTATTTTTTGTTGCTTGCCCCTCTTTTTTTACCTATGATTTTTCTGATCGCTGTTACAGCTATGTGCAAATTGATTAGGGGTTTCATTAAAAAATCAGCAATTAAGAGACTTCATTCTTCTAAAGTCTCAGTAACAAGAATATTTGACTTTATATAAGAAGCAGGGTAATGCATCCCCTGAGGTTGTTAGCATGTTTGCATGTATGTCTGTGAGTGTGTGACTCATGCAGCATATAAAGAGCAGGGTGCGCCTTTCTGGAAGGAAGAGATTGATTCTGAAGAAAACATTTTATCTCCTGCCTTGGAAGGGTTTATGGGGTAAGATGGGAGGGCATGGTATCGTGATAAAAAGCCTGTTCGTTAGCGAAAAAATATGCACACATATACGTTACCTTTACATTTACAACCAAACAGAAAAAAATCTCACATAATATAAAGTATAGAAAGTCCTGGAACTGGTTTGCACTGGCTCACCAGAATGCAGGTAACATCTGCGGAGCCTGCAGATGCTGGCTGCACTTAAAACACTACAGGTTAGGTTTCTTGCAGACCATCTATACAATATACATGATTAAAAACTGAATACAACAAGGGTATCTTACATACATCATCAGGCCTGCAATGACAATACTCGCCATCCTCTCATTATAAGCAACAAGCTTGGGGAAAAAGATTATTGGTCTATGATTTGTTGATTGTTGTTGTTGAGTTGTTTGAGCATATGTTGCAGCAGCTAGAATTCAGAATGTGAAAGGTATCTCAAAACGTACCCATGCCCAAACTAAAGTATAAAATAATGAAAGCTAAAATCTTATTTGGAAGATTAAATCAACGAGTAGCACTGGAAAAGCGTGGAGAGCGGTTTTGAAGGTTTTGCCTCCTTAATTTGATACAGTACTAACATGCATCATCTTGAAATCAACTTGCTTCAATCATTACTTCATATCAAATTACATATTTGAGTCTAAAATCTAAATCTAAATCTAAATCTAAGTCTAATACTAAATCTATTCTAGCATGAAAAACATGTCATTAAAAACTGCATTTTCATTCAAAGCCAGTTTTATAATTGCACACACAAAACTGATCTATCAAAGGGTTACATAAGTATTTACATATAAATTACATATAAATACATATGTGCATGCAATAATTCACAGGGTGATGTTGTGATGTGAATGTTTTGAAGTTTGCTTTATGCTTACTTTTGCTGTGCTCAGTAGTTTTCCAGACTTACACGTGTGTTGCATTAATTGCACCTTTGTTGTGCATATTGTATATGTGTACTTCCTGAATAGATTTCTGAGTTTTAAAACACAATTATTAGCTTTGATTTGTCTATTATCTGTTCTTTATCCATTCACAAGTATTTTTTTAAAATCAAAATACATTGTGCAATGTCACAGTGTCACTGCCAGACAGTGACAGTAAAAGAAGCCACAGTTGAAAGTATTAAAGCTCCCTGCATTTACTTCTCAACAAAAGAGTCAGAGTTCATGGAGTTGCAGCTGTTCAAGCTACACATGCACATGCATGCAGACAGAAATCAAATCAGCTTAACCATGAGATCAATAACAAAGCTCAAATATCAAGAATAGGAAACTTCTCACCTAGACAGAGCTGAAAGGACAGGCAGTAACCAGTATTTAGGAAGCAACCAACCAAAGGACTCGTGTTCAGCCATGCATTCAACGCTCCTTTACTATCCATGCCTTTAACAAGCATTGACTTCCAAATGGGACACGCATTGACTTCAGAGAGGACTGGCTGTGAGAAGTGTGGCCTCGGAGGTGGACAAGTATCGACTTCAAAGGACACATGCTTTGAAACACATTAGAGTCAAATGGGGTACATTCAAAACAGCATTAGTTTCAAATGAGTCATCCTTCATAGTTTATAGACTTCAAACAGAGAGAAGGAGGTGAACAGCAATACACCCAGTTACTACGTGAAAGGGTGGCAACACTGGTCTCTGCAGAAAGACATATTTAAAAGGTAAAACTTCGACCACATTTTCACTATTTATACTGGAGATCCAAGGGGAATGCTACTTTTGACACCCTACTTTACAAAAGTCTGCTTTATTTCCAAGGCCCTATGGTTATACACACTGTTTTGTGTATCAAGTTCATGTTTAGTAAATATTGAGATTGAATTTTGCCAAAAGTGCATATCACTGCAAAAAAACAAAAAAGTAATTAAACAGAAGCGGGTTTCCCAGGCAAATTTTAAAGATCAAGGTGCTTAACAGCTTGTTAAGAGAATGAAGTAACTGTGAATTTTTAATCCTAAAATTTAGATAGCTGGTGGGCAATATTTTAAATTAATTTAATAAAATGTTACTTGGCAAGTAACTTGTAAAGTTTGGTAAATTACAAAGAGAAAGTCTAAAGAAATCAAGACAAACCTACTATAGTTATTAATGTAATTATTTATATTCTCAGTTTGTTTTGCTTTAGGCTCATTATGAAAGACTGGAAACCTCTGCAGAAGTCCCTTAACTGTCCATAACCCCTGCCTTGTTCTCATTTAAGCTGTCAGTCAAATAGAAACACAGTCTCACATGCCTCCCAGCTGCCTGTAGACTGTGATGAAATCAATAAACATGTTGACAGACAACACAGAGATAAGGGGACAGATTCATTACTCTGAGCATGTGTTGATGTGAATCCAGCCTTAAAGCTAAATCTACATACACCCGAGTATTCCTACCTATTTTTCTGACAAAAAATAAAGCACTATGTTCATAGATAAAAGGGGTCAGAGCACAGTAATCATGCTCTCTCCTCCTCTCACATTATTCCTTCAGCTCTCTTTTCTCTTTTCTTTCCATTCTCTCTCATGTTTTACTTCCTATTTCTCTCACACACACACACACACACACCCCTGCCTCTCTTTCTCCAGTACAGTAAATCTCCCCGCTCCTGTCTCCTGGCTGAGAGGTTCGGTGGAGAAGCAGATAGTCTGTGACATTCCCAGTGAAGCAGCCTGACTGATACTGGCTCCGTCTCTCCTTGGGGGATAAGACACTGACTAGAAAACAGAAGTATGCACCCACGTGCATGCGCAAACAACCACACACGCGCACGCACACACACACACACACACACACACACACACACACTTTGGATTACTGCTCTTGTGACAATTGGCAGTATTTGTATGCCAACCTAACCAAAATTAGCTGGTAGCTAAATCTGATGTAATGTAACATCTTTTTCCTTTATGAGATTTATGTATGATTTCGGTAAAAGGTTCCTAACAAATTAATGTAATGATCTAACCTAAATCATCAAAGTTATTACAATTCATCCTGAGGGGAACATAAATGTATGTACAAAATGTCAACAATAGCTGTCGAGACATTTCACAAATGCAAATGTCAGCATGGTGGCAGTGAAGGGGAAAAGTCATTATGGATTCATCATCTTTCCCGGTGATGTTCTCCCGGGCCTTCACTGCATCCACCTCCATTTCCCGCTTGTTGTGGGGTTTCTTTGGTTTTAGTCTGGTCTTCAGAAGGTCAAATACAGCTCCATCGGTCTGAGATGAGGTGACTGACTTGGCCAGTCAAGAATAATTTTGGGGCTGAATTTAAACACAGAACGCTCCGGTGTACCTCTTCATTCATCTTGTTGCTTCCATCAACAGCAAAATCATCAATATATGCCAGTGTGCCAGATTTAATGGCAGCCATACATGCCCAGGACATAACTGAAGAATCAGCACTATGCTTTTCCTTTTTCCTCTCCACTTTCCCATTTTCATCTTTTTGACAGAGGCAAATATTGTTTTAAGCACTCCATAGAACTTTATTACAAAACTCGGTTTCTTTTTGTGTGTTTTTTGTGAAGTGCAGCCTGGGCTCTGTGTTTCTGAGGTTTACTGGGGGTTTACATCTTGCGGTGATACCTCTGCAGTTCAGGTCATGAAGTCTTCTCTTGGTCATTGACAAGGAAACCTGTGTGCCTACATCCTGGGGAGTGTTCTTGACTTGCTGTGCAGTCACAACTGGCTTTTTCTTCCTCATAATTCTCTGCTCATCCAAAACATTTTTGCTCCTTGGCCTGCCAAGTTGTTGACCATTTTCTAGCTTTCCTGGATGCACTTTTTTTAAAGTGTACCCAACTTTGCCAAACCAACTACCTTTGACATCTATGACAAACATTGACAGACAATTCCAACTCAACCTTTTTGGAAACTGTCAGTGAACTCTGTGCCACATATAGTGTTAGTTTTTTTTGTACGTGTGAATTTCTCTTGGAGATCAATAAAGTATCTGTCTATCTATCTATCTATCTATCTGAACTTACACTGAAACAACACACAGCTGCCCAAGAAACATTTAGTATCCAATACACACAAGCCATAAGGGTCTAGTTTGTAGTTTGTTCTGGTTTGTCCGGAGGCCTCATGTTCCCTGAACTGTCTTTCTCCCTAGCTGTTCTAAATGTGATATGACAGATTCAGGGTCACTGCCTTCATTTACAACACAGGCACCAAAAAAGGAGAACAGAAATCATACTGCAATTACTGTCACTTCATAGCTGTATGCTAACCCCAGGGTAGCCCTAAATGCAATGATGATTCACTGACTTTGAGCATGTTTGGGAACAGGAAGAAAGCCCAGTTTGTGTGTGTGTGTGTGTGTGTGTGGGTTGCCAGAGGAGGCAAACACTACCAGTGAGGATTCAAAAGGACACACTCAGATATAACCCGAATACTCACTGCTCCGTCCATCTCACTGTACGTGTTATGTGATTCTTTATGTGTGCTTCTGCTTGTATGTGTTCATCTATGGTTTAAATGAAAATAAAGTGAGAAGTAAGAGGCTCTTTTCAGGAAATTACTGTGACCCTGAGTATTAGCTCCTTATTTCCCTTGGCATTTAAACATATTAGACCACCATCTAGCCCTCAATACACATATACACTGGCATAATTTACAAATGCGCATACAGACACAAATGTATGTAGAAAAACATGCATGTGGCAGGTCTAAAGGTAAGTGGGGGGAGCATTTCAGAAGATAAATAGAAGTCAGATGTGCTCTTAATTCATTTTGAGGGTTATCAGGATGCAGGGTAATTCATCTGCAAAACTTAAAAAAAAAGAAAGAAAGTTAAAGGCCCTTGAATTCTTATGCCCGTCACTTTACCGCAGATATCCGGCATTTAATCCCAGATTCGGCTAAATCCAGTCATCTGGAACAAATAGCATGGGAAGGCTGACAGGAAGACAGGGAAAATGTCAGGAAATCCATTGGAATTCAACATGCTTGGAGTAAGCTTTGATGGGAACTGACGATTAGCACTACACACGTAAAATAAAGCAGATGTCGTGACAGCTTGAGTGGCACTTGGATTAAAGAAAAAAATATATAGTGTAAAGAATCATCCTTATTCTTCCATGACCAAGTTGGACAGTAAAACGATGGAGGCTGCTGAGAGGTCCCAAATGCAGAATTTGCCTCCTTGAGCCTCACCTGTTCTCCAAGGCTGAAATTTATCTAGCAGCTACTGCAGGGGGATGGGGGATAATATTAGGAATGCTTGAGCTGAGGGTTTTATCTTAAGGTCAGGTTTTACATATCATATACACACACAAGAACTGAGCAAACACAGTTGTACAGAGTTTCTGAGAGTCAAAGACATAAACACTGCATGTGCAAAAGTTGGGGGAATTTCTGAAATCATGTGCATGCACATGTGCACGTGGATACCACCTCGGCTATACCAATGAGCACACACACACACACACACACACACACACACACACATATACTGTTAGAGACAGCACATCTGCCATTCACAGTAAGTGACCTGGGTTAAATATGCAATGACTGCTTGTCCCACACTCAGGATTAATGGGCTGTGGAGAGAGGAGATAAAGGCACATCATTACACACACACACACACACACACACACATACATTTAGATAAGAAACATCATTAGAAGTGGTGGAATCTTATGTGGTATGGCTGAGCTTTGCTAAGAGGACCATTAAGATATTTTAAATTTCTGAGAAGATATTTTGTTTTCCATCACATTCTGCATAATATACTGTATGTAGATGTTTCACCACGTCTCACCCACTGCACACAAACACACACATACTCACAAACAGTTTGTACTGTGCATACGTGCACGTGGCATCACAAAATTAAATTTACCTTTTCTTTAATACATGCACTTCATGTATGCACGCACACACAATTTCATTGGTGTACTTTTCCCCAATTTATGCAGTGTGTGCATAATCTCCTTTTAATAATACATAACAGAAATAAAGCTACTTGTTCCATTATTAACATTTTGGTGCTAGGAGACACCCCCAATTTCTACATCACACACACACACTCTCACAAACTATTACAGAAATTCCTGCACAGGTATTGTTGCATATTGATAAATGCACATATATTCACAAACACTGATATGACTGCTGATATGCACAAAGAGCATGGACGTGACTGAGGATGACTGGAAGGTATTTGATTGCCGCTGAGCAGCTGTAAATCATTCAGGGGATGATGAAGATGGCTGTCTCCTTGTACAACAGCGTCTGATCATAAAGAGAATCCGAGAGAACAGGTTGGGGTGTGATAGCTGGCTTAGTAAATGGGAGGAGACGGCTGCAGCCAGTCAGCTGAGACTCTTCAAAGGAGGATTTGTACATGTGGCCTTACTGGCAAATCCCAGTATTATAAATATACGTTGGGGGGTGTTTAACCAGCCAACTTAAAAACACAATACTTTCACAATTATTAGTTTTATACATGATAATGATCAACATAATCAATAATAAATTATGAAATGGGTAACCACAGGTAAATACTACTGACATCAATAATCTGTGTGTGGTGCCAAGTACTCAGAGCAGAGAGATACTGTTCTATCAGAACAAGTTCTCTTGTCTTTGGTGCAACAACAGTCATCTGGCTAAAATCAAAAAGTTTTGCAACCCAGTGGGCTTGTGAAAACGTGCTACAGTGAGCCCAAAGTTAAAGTGAGCAACAAACTTTTCAATGGTTAGGATTTTGTACTGCAAATCGATTGGTTCAAATGAAGTCATGAATGTAATGAAGTTTCTGATCTCAGCTATATGAGTGGGGTTTTTTCTCCCTCAGTTTTTTTGTGCAGAAGTGCTGTTCTGAAGACTTTCTGAGTCAAAGTGCTTTTTTCACACCAGGCATGAGAGATTTAGCAACTAGAAATGAAGCCCACTTTGTTTGTATATCCAAGAAAATGTGCAAACAATGTGTCTATGATTACAGAGAGCTGCTGCAGTCAGCTCCAGATTCAGCACCACGGAGAGCTCCTTTATAGCAACACATTTCTGCCGTGAGGAAAAGTGTCAAAAGATTTTTTTTGCACATATTGAACATACTGATAAACTACTGGCTTCCGGTGCCTGGACCCAGGCCATGGTAAATGCAGTAGTAGTAGAAGTCTATGAGCTAGAGCTTTAGCAGACATAAAGGGTTGGCCTACACTGCAGCACTTAATCCTTTTCTACTGTGTTGATAATTAAGGGAAATGATTAAATTAAATTAAAATCTAAAGCTTATTGCCAAAAATTGTGTTTGATAGTGGAGCCCTTTTCTCTCTATGGTATTATGCTGTTAAAGTCCTTTGTGAAGCAATGAATCAAAACATGTCAATGTCATTAAAACCAAAAACAGCAGTGTGAGCTATTAGGTTTTCAAACTTTTCTCTTTTCTTCAGCTACCCAGGGGGACACTAAACAAGGCAGCACATGACCTGCAACAGTTACCACGGCTCCTGGGAAATCTCTATGATAACACTGACAATGTAAATCCTATGGTTTTCCACCATTTGTGTGTGAGTATGTATCTGTGTAACATGCAACTTATCCGCTGGTGTTTATCACAGCTCATTACCACGACAACGAAAAAGTCAAATCCTCTTATTCCAATGAGCTGCATTTAGATTTACCCAAGTGCTCTTGGGAGAGGAACCCCATTCACAGGCGCACACGCACAGAAATACACATGCTGATAGGTTACACTGAGTGTTTAGATTTATCCCAATACTCCAGGGAGATCCAGACTCATTATAGTGTGGATATGTTGGCTGGCAGGATGCTTAAGCTCAGGCCAGTGCTGTGAGGCCACCAGAGAATTCAGTCTTGGCTCCTTCATCGTCTCTTATTTACCCAACTCAGGCAGGGGCTGACTACATCTGATAGCAGTCTGGCCACCCAGTCTTTTGGAGCTGCAAAATCAGTCACATCAACATGTTTTATGCATAAACACATAAACAGAGTCACACTAGCAGCTGAAAATACACACACACACACACACACACACACACACACATACACACAATTATTTAAATGATGAAAATGCAGACTCAGGAGAGTAGAGGTGGAGGAGATGAGATGAGTCGGCACTGTCATTGCCTGCGGGCCTGTCTTATGGCTAGATACCCACAGATATTGAAAACTACACACACAGACAGACACATACACACATACATATTGCTTTGGCTCAGATAAGAAACAAGATGGCACCGTTCACTGAACTGATATCAATATTTGGCTGCAGAGATATTTACACTCCCCTTTAATCAGGGGGAACAGATGGACCCCAAGGTCTGTGAACTGTGTCCATCCCTTTAACCAAGCACCAAAGTTGTGGCAGTTTTTCACACACAGTGAAAGAGGAGATGGCAGGAGACAGGGAAGGGATAGTCCAGTGAATGAAAACAAATGAAAATAACATAGTGGTCCCCCATTGTTTCAAGACAGACATGCTGACAGCTCTAACAACCTAATTAAGGGAAGCAAATGTAGATTTATTTATTTTTTTACCCACTCTGCAAAAATAATAATTGAAATCACTGAAGTTCATCATATCAAAGCACTTTTACGCAAGAGTTTATTTTTTATGAAGGCTTTAAAAACACATTTGTGGCTGTAAATAAAAATAGTGGCAAAATCACAGTTTCATTTAGTTGAATCCATTGGTTATCACCAACCTGTGCCCACCACAATAGTTTCAGGTGCTCACAGAGATTTTGTAGTCCACACACTTGACTTTGTGTAAATATGTTTTGAAAGATATTCAAATTTGTAGTTGTAACGCCACTCAAGTAACATCACAGACGCAAGCTATCCTTGTCCTGTCATCTAAATCTTAGCCTTAGTTCTTTGATTCTTTCTTTCTTTTTCTGTGCATTTCCTGGTGTTTCTTTTTTCCCTCCTTATCCCATTCTGTAATGCTGTCTATTTAAAACATGTAATTCCCCATAATGTCTTGCACACTTTAGAAATTACATAAAGTTCCAAATGTATTCAGACATTTGGATTTTAATCTTTGGATGACTTCCCTCACTTCATGTATGTATGTGTGCATGTGTTAGAAAATGTGTGTGCCATGTGCCCTGAGGAGTTATACACAAAGAAGAAATTTCATGTTTCCATCCTTTTCTAAAGCACCCGCTCACACTGTGGGTTGACAGTGGCTTTGAGGAATTTTCCACTTTACTCACGCTCACAAACCAGACCAGACCAATTTCCAGACCCCACACACACGAACACACAAACACAACTGCTCATAAATAGATACCAACACACACTAATCCTGGCCCCGGTGTTGAAATTGCAGTGATACATTTCTATAGAACTGCACTAGAAGGCAAAATTGCATAAATGCAACTTGGGAGAAAACCTTTTCACCGTTCCGGGGATTAAATCTTCCTTCTAAGCCCAGATCAAATATCTGATTGTTCAGCCTGCTGCAGCTCCAAGGTGAAGCAAATACACACACACATGCACACACATTCTGATGATATAGATTAATCCATTTAATTTTTTTCACCTAGTATCCCATATTGTCAACTTTCATTGCAGCATATATTTCATCTCTTCACAAAATCCATGATCATTTCCCTCACCGCTCCAAGAAAGCTTTAATTGCACCATCTTCAATTAAACATAAGCCAATATCCCTGAACCAAATCCTCTTTAGTTGGTATAATACAGGTATCTTAATGCCTGCACAGAGGAGGAGGAGATGGAGAAGAGGAGGATTTTATAAGGCAGAGAAGATCAGGGTTAGTTCTCATAAAAACCCAAGGATTTAACTACTGTCTCTTTATATGTCTCTGAAGAAGTCTTTCTTTTTATCCCTGCTTTTTGTCGACTTTTATGTTTGTTTCTGTCTTTTCTTGTTTTTTAAAATCTTTCTATCCATCTCTCTTGCTTGCCTAGATTATCTTTTTGCTCCATAGAACCCCAGATTTACATATACTTTAGACCAGAAACCATATATTTCTGCTACATTTTTAAAATATTATGTTTATACTGTACATGACAGAGAGGTGACAGCATATATGGCAGTTTTCATGTCTTGAAAATTAAAGATAGGTTACTGCCACAGTCCATGTGGCTGTGTTTTCAAAGCTGGTGTGAGGACATTGAGGTTAATCTACTGATTTGCTTCACTGCATCTGTTTTGTCATTCCCCCTACTGCACTCTATCGCCACTACCTAAGCACTTCGCTACGTGTGAACCTCTGCGGCTGTACTGTTTAGTTCACTCCATATTTTATGGTACATTTATTTGTGAGATCATATTTGAGTGATTGACTATTTTTCTGTGTTTGGATACTGAAAAGTGAGGGTCAAAACTTTTATCCAAGATTTCTGCCCTTTACCACTGTATATGCTCTAACAGTATGTGTATTTGTGCAATTCACCATGGGTCCCATGGTGATCACTACATCTTTCATATAGGCATGCCATATAGCGCATGTACAAACCATGTAAAAACATGGTTTGTACATGAAGCAGTTAATTATAGTTGTGTAATACAGATCTTAAATGGCATTTTGACAATGAATTAGACTGTGACATGATGTAATGCATGTACAGCCTATGCCATGTTTTATACACACAAATGAAGTCTACAATGTCTAAGGGAGAGTGTCCTCTTGTGAAAAGACAAAAACAACCCCATGCTTTGTCTCTGCAAGCACCTTATTATAATCCATGGCTGGGTTGTCTTAGGCGCTTTTACAGGTTGTATAATGTCACCATGACAGTGTGCCTGGCACTGGTATGCACTTACAATTTGTATTACTGTTACCATGATGATGAAGCTCCAGTGGGCCTGGTGATGGTATGCACCTATGGCCCTACAAGCATGAGAAAGTGTGTGAATTTGGGGTAAACATGGCAACAATGCACACACAGTAGCACATAAGCAAACACAGACACACACACACACACAACGAAATACAACTAAAGAGCCATAAAGCAGTATGTAATTGCACATAAAAAGGTGGTGAATGGGAGAGAAATAATGAACAGGTGTCTGAAACACAAGCCTCATCTCGTGTGTGTGTGTGTGTGTGTGTGTGTGTGAGAGAGAGAGAGAGTGTGTGCCAGATGCATGTATGTTCCTGTATAGATTGTCTGTTCATGGTTTTGACTTTTGTGTATCCCTATATTTACTTACCAACTTCCCTCTTAGTTCTGAGAGTGTGCAGGCCTGTCGTTCTATTGCTGACAATGAAAAGGACTGACCTATACTTCCCATTCATATTGTAAACATTATTAGTATGCAGCCAAAACAAAAGTGAATAGACTATAAAGGTTGTCACAGAGTCAGAATTAACAACCAATATGACGGAGCAGTCACTTAGCAGAGGGAAGATTGACAGCTTTTGATTGCATTATTATGCATCAATCATATATTCATCTTCATACACAAGTTATGCCAGTGAGCAAAGGTACGTGCTCTCTCACATGCACAGATGAATTCAGAAACTACAGTCTGCCACAAACACGCAAAGAGGAGATGCACTAAACCAGAATAGATTCACCAAACACAAATACCTTATGAAGAGTCTGAGCCACCACCTCCTCCACCTCTCATTGATGGCAATGTACCAGTAGTGGGTGGCAACATCTCTCAGTGCAGCAAACTAAAATCTAGCTGAGACTTGACAAATTGTTGTTAACATTGATAGTTGGAGACTAAAGAGAACAAGCAGGATGTGTGTACATTCGGATGTTTATTCCCCCTGTTGGTTTGTTTCCTTGTGCGCACAGCCTCAATGAAACCTTTGCTCATATGAACAGTCTGACTGCATATGCACAAGTGAAGTGTGTGGTGTATTTATGTAAGGCATGCCAAGGTTACAAGTGTCATTATCATTGGCTCAGTCTGTATCTCTATCATAATGAATTTTTAATGCCTATCTAGCTCACACCACAGATGAGATCTGTAGGCAGAAAAGGAGACTTGGTGTCTGGCTGTAAATTATAAATCAGGAATGTCCAGAGTCTGAGGACATAGGCACAGGTTTGTGTCACCACATTACATTCTGTAATTTCCTCTTTAATTATTTATATCATCCGCAATCTTAGATTGTCCACACACATATGGTGGGAAGAGAACATGGAGGCTGTTTTGAGGCATTCAGCCAAAAGGACCAATTGGGGTAATGGTGATTTTTCTGAACCAGCCACACTTTGAAAACATACTCACACATATACACACCGAGGCTCCCCTGGTCTTCCAAGTGGGACGTTGAACTAACTTGATAGTGAAAGTAAATCTAAGCGGACTCAGAAATGATTTTGGAAAAAGTTTGTCCCAGGTCTTCATTTAATTACTTTGCCTTCCCTTAATCATGATAACCCATAACAAAAATTAAATTACTTTTTACACTTGAGTTTGCCTTTTTGGATCTGGGAACTGGGGTCCAGTAGTGAAAATACATGTTTAATAGAGAGTTTATTCAGTGCCAACTTAAGCAACCACCTTGGTCTCTCTAAACTTTTGTGGTTTGCAGGTCTTGTTCCATCAGAGGCAAGTTAATCTATGTCTACCAAGGACTTGCGCCTGTCTGAATGTCTGTTAGGAGAGATTACCCTTTTGCCTATGTGAAAACTTGAGAAAGGCTTCCCTGCATATATCCACTATATTCCAATATCAAGGCAATTATGATCCAAATGTAAAGTATTTCAGCTCCCTATTAAACCCAGAGGTTTTGCACCTTTAAGCACCACAGGGACGGATTTTTTGTACACATTTCAGTGGCTCATTTTTGTCATTAAGTTTTATTCCAATCATTTCAGTTAATGAGTTGTGAACCATAAAAAAGGCAACATGCCACAAGAAGTGTGCCCCTATGAGACCCTTTGTCACATGATGAAGTGATGGGCAATGTCAAACTATCTGCATTATGTTAAATGTGTTGGAACAGACTTATCATGAACTTCTGATTATAAAGCTCGAGAGTTCATGTCATCGTACTTCCTCACCAGGTGTATGGAGTATATCAGAAATCCATTCCACGAATAGATAAAGACATTTGGGTGTTAAGGAAGTGGATAGACTGTAGTTGAAAAAGGTCAAAGGTTTAATGGGTAAAGTCCTTTAGAAATGATAAAACAAAACCTCTTTAGTGTTAAACCCAGAATTAAAGTCATCAAAAGGATCCAAATATTAAAATTGTCCTCATATGTTGATAATACCATTTTGGTACCATCTTAAACTACTAAAGCACAAAATCACAAACCAACTTTAATCACATCGATGCTTTTGGAATTAAAGAGTAAAAGTTGGATCTTGGTCTAGCAACTTGCAATTATGTGACATGAAATGACTCCAAAATTATTATAAATATATTTACTCTACCAATTTCAAGGGAAAATTACCAAAATCATATATAAACTTCACTGAATTTGTTCTTGCCTACTAAATCAGAGTGCTATTTTAAGGTGCTAATACACTTAATTGTGATTAAATTGAATTTTAAATGCAGTGTGATGAAAAAATAAATTTAAGTCTGCACATGAATCACCTCATCCATTGATTAAAATAACAATCAGTGACAGCAGAAATGCCTTTACTTGTAATTACCTTTCTTGTTCTTTTAGCTCCATTGATCCATTATTTTCCATCATTACTTAGGAAGAATAGAAGGAGATGCAGGATAAGAAAAATTGGAAGACAAAGGACAAAAGATGAAGCTGCATGGTCTCACTGATGCAGGTGAAGCCGAGTCACTGAACACTGACCAATTAAGAAATGGGAGAGATGAGATAATCACTGTCAATGTGTGAATGTGTGTGTGTGTGTCTGTGTGTGTGTAGTTATGCTGCTCATAATTTAACATCCTTTTGACCATCATAGATACTGTACCTACAATATATAAGACTGGACTAGAAGGAGTGTAGGAGTCTGATCAAAGTTGAGCAATTTAAATCTTAAAAAATACATGATGAAATAGAGGATGACACCTCTTCAGCAAAGCTCTAAACTGACATGTTTATAGCTGAAAGAAATTTGTGATCACCTACAGGGCACCAACCAAGAAAAGAGGCATTATGCTACCAGGATAAAGAGAGATAAACACATAGGCTGGAAATGGCCATGCTGTTAGCTCAGTGATCTTGTTACTATCTCATTTATCAGATACATACACTCAGACAGAAACAATCTGTCGCCTGTAGTCCTTCCTTGGTAACAACCACTTGCAGTACATACTGTATTTGCACCCCTCTGCTAACACTACCATGAAAAAAAAATCTGATGCTCATTTTCCATTTATCGTTTTCGCGCCTGTCACTCCATATGTGCACTCGGTAAAAACATAGGGTTGTCTGAGCCCATAATTTCTGACAGATAACAACTAGTGGCACAGGCAGGTAGCTATTATTCCTGATAAATTATGAATCAGCGTTATCATGCTGTCTGTCTGTCTGTCTCCTACTGGAAATAAATTAGACTTGGTTGTCGTTGCATTTGGACTGTACACGTTGTTTGTACATAATAAGGTTTTAAAATGTGTGGAGGTATGATTGTGTGAATGTTTGCCAGTCTGTATTTCTTTCAGTGTCTGAGCAAGCCTTTTTAAAAACGCATGTCATAAAGGTACGTATAGCATGGGTATGTATGTGAATTTGGTAGGCTGTGAAAGTGGTGCTGTTGACAATAACTAGACGGTAATGGCTCTCTCCTTGTGGTGCCATTGTGATTGTGTATGATAAAGACAAATGAGCTGACAGCAAAGAGCTTGGCTCAAACCGCTAGACAATATAAACCTCTCCATCCACTCCATCACACACACGCACACACACATTAATGACATGTTTGACTTGTGCTAACCAGTGTCCATGGGAAAAGACCAAGGTGGGCTTATATGAAAGTCCAATTAAGAAGAGACAGTTAAAAGCATTAAAGGATAATTACAGCAGTGCTGAGTGTTCAGCCTGTTTCCCACTGAGGCTTCTCTCCTTTTCCTTCTCCCTCAACACACCATTCACTCTCATTTTCAGCTCCAATCAAAATCAAAACTATGCTTCTGAGATGGTATCCTAAGTGCAGTGATGTGATCTGTAGAGATGATTGTATCTACAACATTTATTGTCAGACTTTCCCAGGTGAAGCATGAAATACATTATTTTCTCAATGAAAATTAGTTGCTGTCAAAGTTAAAATTAAACGATGGTATAATTGATGCTCACTTTCAGAAACCCCTGACTGAACAACCTGGGTAAGATTACAAAAAAGGTATATGAATTCAGTCCTGGTGACAATCCACCCAACCAACCAACAGACACTGGTGAAAATGAAACCTCCTTGAATTAACAGCCCATGAAAAGGAGAAGACAATCAGAGAGACAACATGTTTCAACCTCAGGCCTTGAATCTCAGACATATGCTCAGCCAATGAGTTTTGTACTTTTTAAACATTTTATATATGTACTTTTCCATCTATCTATCTATCTATCTATCTATCTATCTATCTATCTATCTATCTATCTATCCATCCATCATTCTATTTTTTCCTATTACAGGGTGGGAGAAGGGTATTGGTATCAAATGGCATCAAATGATAATTCTACAGTTCAATAGCAAGTGCTGTCCTTCGGCTAAATTGATATCATCACAAGAGGGAAATTGCAATGGGAAGGTAGATACAGACACACAAATCTGTGCATGCACGCACACACACACAAATTGAAGTGATCGCTCACACCACTCAACCCTGACCTCCACAGTAATATCTGGTCCTCTTGCCCACTTTCCCACCATGGAGACGTCAATCACAGGGTTGTGTAGCGAGAAGGTTAGAGGCTGTCTGTCATTTCCACAGCTCCGACAGCCCACAGGCACCAAGCATGTGTACTCACACATGCACACACATAGTGTCACACATGCATCCCAACATACTCTTGACTCCTTTTAAATGCTGTTGTGTGAGTTCTGTGTAAAGGTCCTTCTGTCAAAGTATTAAGCCTGTAGAATCCCCTGCCTGGCCATGTTAAATAAATAAATGTACAACACATATAAATGCATACATTCATTTAACGTCAATCTCAAAAACGTGTCTTTTTCTTTTTTCTAAATTTTTGAGGTTTTTTTATTGTTGTTGTTGTTTCACAGACCTTCATCCACCCATTCCCTAATTCATGCCACTTCAACCAGACAAGTTTTGTCCTCTATTCCCTCTGTTCCCCAATGTCTTGCCGGCCACAGGGTGGTACCTTCACTTGTCCACAACCGCAAACACACTTGGAATCAGCTGCATCATTTAAACTACAGTTAAGCATCTTTTTTCCCACCATTTGTTTGCCTTCTCTAATAAATTCATGGAAGCTAATTGGTATCCCTGCCTCTCCCTGTTCTCTTCATGTATCGTGAGGGTAATGGCGTTGTTATTACTGTAACTTCACATCTTCCCATTTACTACTGGCACACCTCTGTGCTTGCCAGCGGCTGCATGGCTCTCACAATTAACCTCCAGAATTGCAAAGTAAGGGAAATTAACACTGGAATTCAGCTTTAATTACAAAACAGTAGGGAACTGCTGCACACACATGCAGATAATGTACACATAATATTACACACACACACAGAGTTACAGGAACTCACCCAGATGCAATTATGATACATTCATGTATGAATGCACAAATGTAGTATCACGGAAATCCTATAAACACTACTTTTGCATGAACTGAAAGCACACATGCACATGAAAAATAAATGCATGTTACCATATCACTGCCATGTTTCTAAATAATTGAAATTCATTTTAACAAGTATTTTTAAATGTATGTGATGCAGGTGTTGTTTGTAAACACACTATTTAAAGTTGGCCCCTCCTCACCAGCTCATCAAGTGAGAGAGAGACAGAGGTATCGGTGGAGAGGAGTAACTCGCAGTTCCTTTAGCGTGGGTCACAAATGGCGGGTGTAACATTCATAAAGTATTTGATTTAGCTTTTATTTATTATTACTCCCGAAAATATGAATATTAATATATAAACAGATGAAAAGTAGCTGCTGCTGCCTGCTGTGCGTCTTTCAGCATCACAGAGGCAAGGAGAGACAGACACTCTTTATTTCAGTAAAAACAGTAGCACATTTAATTGCTGAGACCATTTTACAAATCCACCCTCCTGTGTGGAATAGGTACACCTTTGTATCCCTGAGTGCAACAGGACATATATTAGTGAACAACTAAAAAACAAGTTGCTTGCACATGCCCCAAAGAGAAGACTGACAGTGGCCGACTGCTGCAAACAAAAATTCATAGCTGCAAGCTTAAGAGGACCTGCACCATACAGTGCATGTATGAGGGAGAGAGGGATAGAGAAAGTACAAACTTTCTTAATGCACAGTAACTGATACTTTAGGTGTAGATGCATGACACGTTCCCCTTTCAACACATACCTATACCCATGTGCAGATATCTTATCAAACTAAGTGCGCTTTAAGAATATGCCAAGGTATCTTGACCAGTTGTCCATATGTGAGGAGTTGGGAGTGAGACCATGTTGGCTCAGGTTTATATTGTCTCTCTAAGCCTTTTTCATTGCAAGTTATTGTGCATGTCAGCTCACTCTGGACCATTTCAATGCATTTACCATAAATGTCAGAATACATGCTCACTCCAAATTTAATGGAGGGTAGGTCGGCTGTTATGCTGGCTCTCTGTATGTGTTATATCATGTACACAAATTAATCAAAACATGGAAACAACTAGTGGCTTTGATATAATATAAATGCACATTGCACACTGTTTTTGGCTTAGGGCTACCAATGCCCAAAGGTGGCAGCTCAGAAATCTCCCAAACACTGTAAAACAAGAAGAAAATACAGATATGCCGATAGCAAAGCACACCATAAATCCTGCTCAAACAAACTACTCAAGAATGACTCTTCATTAAGGTGTCATTTATCAAGTCAAACATTACAAGCAAATTTTCCCAGAAACACAAGATACTCAATCACAAATATTTTGGCTGCAAGTAAGACACTGCAGTCTTTACAAATATTGGTATGCATATTTCATGTTTTGATTACGGTTTCGGCCAGCAGTATCTCAGCAACTTTCAAGGTTCTGAAATGTATAAATATTAATCAGTGTAAGCCCACTGTCTTCTCTTTGCTCTTTCTGCATTATGAATGACATCACATAACATTAGGTTGCTGGGTAATGATAAGAGAACAGTGGTGCTGGTTTGATGAGTTATGCATGAAAGGACTCCTTTCAACCCTCCCCAGTTTCAATATCGGCAAAGCTCGTTTGCTTAAAGCTATTTTGATGTGTGCCTTTGTGAGACCTTTGTGTGGGCTTTTTTGACTTTCCAAACTTCATATTCACAAATTCAGAATCCATTTACATAGGGCTGTTTTTTTTTTTTGCTTCTGCCAAGTCACTCGTGTCTGAGGATGTCACTCAGAGGTTTAGGCACTTAGGCAGGTTTTTGTGTATTTTTGTGTATTGTTTTGTATGTTAGAATCTGTGGATTGGCACTCACCGTCTCATTGTTTTACATTACAAATGCATTCCTATCGTATTGTCGAGGACAAGGGGAAGAGGACAGTGCAGCTGCTCATATTAAAGGCACTTGGGCATATGATGTATGCAGCAATTGTTCCCTGACAATTTTATTTTTGGCAAGGTAAACAACAACAAAAAACCTGTGAGGAAAAGCATTCGGTCCATCAAGTATTCTGACACAAACACAAGTGAAACTTTTTTTCACAACTCTTAGACGTAGGATGGACAACACCAGGCCATATTCAAGCAGGCAAGAGCACTGCATGAAAAAGAACAGCCCTGTCCACAATTTCAATGAGGTCGCTATATTGACACAGCTGGGATGCTGATGCTGAGCACTCCAGCAAAAGTGTAAAGAACCTAGCTCAGCTAAGCTGCTGGTAATGAAGAAAAAAAATCTTTTTGTCTCACCCAGTGGCTAGAAAAAGAGCCATCGGAGGTCTAAGAGCCCACTCTTCCTCATTTCAACAGTAGCCATTTTGTGCCTGATGACTTGCCCCCACATCAGTTAACCTCCATTTAACAGCAGCCATTTTGTGTCTCATAGCAACACAGTTTTAGTCTCTGTGGGTCAAAGAACAGTCGGCGCTACACGACCATTACAACAGCGAAATATTATGGTGAGACAGTAATTGCTGATCTAACCAGAGTCTGTAATATAGTGTCTGTGCGTTCGTGTGTTGGTGCTTCATGAGCTGAGGCTGGTTCACTTGCCTCTGTTAAAGCTGGAACTATGGTACTGACCTGGCTCTTCAAATGTATTCATCCTGACTGACAGCCAAGCTGAAGCACCCACAGGCACACATGCACACACACACACACACACACACACACACACACACACACACACACACACACATACAGTACGTACAGACACAAGAAAACCAAACTATAGATGGCTAAAATGTCTTGATAATTTCTCCTGACTTTAAATGTGGAAAGTGAATTTATTTCATATGTGCAGGGTGTGACAGTCTATAGAGTGTGCATGTGTGTATGTGTGTATGCACATTTTTGTTAAACATTCATCAGCAGCGCTTGCTGTGTAAGCTTGTGTTCATGCACGTACCCCGTGTTTACACATCTAGTTAGCTGTACTGTGCAGACCATGCCCCCAGTTCATTTTTGTACATGTAGTGTTTCCCTCTTCCAGGTTACTGTCCTGGTTACTGCACGCCTGTCATCCATCTCCTGATCAACTCAAAGGCACAGTTTCAGCCTTAGTTCTTCACCCGCTCCCCACCAGATCCTTGTTTCAGCCAGTGTGGTTCTCAGGCCACTCTGAACTGGGCATTCTCAGCTTTGACTGTCGCCTTGTTTTGACCGCCGAACTAATCCTCGTCTCCCTTTGCCACAGAATCATTGTATGTTTTCCCACTCATCCACCTGCCTGTCAACCGGTCACCCAGTCATGCTCACAGCCCCCTCTTCATCCCTGCTCTGCCCTGCTCTGCCAGCCACCAGTTTCCCTCAGCTTTTCGTCTGCCACAATCCTCACCTCCATCCACCTTTACTCCCCGAGAGCACAAAATAAACTTTGTCTCAGTCTTTGTGACTCCTAGCCAGTGTCGTGCGTTCAAGTTCCCCCGTCGATCCAAACAGTGTTAGATATCGGGCAGAGTATGTCTAATTATATTTCTAGCAACAGGATATCCAACACACTGAGCAAACATAAGCAGACACAGAAATACAAGAGATAGCTCATGAGTCATGGGCACATGGGTTACAGGCTACTATTTCTGTATATCCATCTCCTTCCTACAGTTAGACTGACATATACAAACCTAGCAGCATGAAGCACTTGTATGAACCTTGTGCAGGGAGTGGCACAATCAATCTCCACACACCGTGTGTTGGTCCAGTTCAGGTTAAATGCACGCATTCACTAGACAGAATTAGCTATGATATCAGTTACTCCGACAAACAAAAACATACTTTAATTTTTTTAAATCAATAATATGAGCAACCCCCTAATAATAAAATAATATCCTTTTCTTTTTGTTATTTATAATGAACCAAACAGTGTTGCTTTTGCAATCTGTTTTCAGGATAATTCTCTGAAATGTGATGACAAACCATTACTAATTACTGTAAAGAAAGCGAAACAACATTATTTGAACCCTGAGAAGGACACGAGCTCTGTGTGACGTACAGAACGAACCGAGAGAGAGGGAGAGAGAGGGTGATAAAGAGAGAAGAGACATGTTGGATCGGGAGAAGGCAGCATCTGCTAAAACCGGAGGGGGTCGGGCCTACACACACACACAGACACGGACATAAACTCACAGGTGAGGTGAAGCAAAACTCTTAAGCTAACAGGTTCTGCACATTATTTTTTGAGCATATGAAGTCATATACTGTAGGTGCAAACAAAAATGGGGCAAAGCCACACAGATACTCTGATGATATACACACACAGTACGCACATGTTCAAACCTGCCAAGACACATCGGGATCTGCAAAATTGCATTTTCCTCAGAGGTCACTGTACCCTTCAGCCTCCACCTTCTGGGTCAAGTTGGCATTTTCACAATAAAAAGCAAAGAGCACAGAGAGAGGCGAGGGGGGTTCCTGACTGTCAGGAACAAGCTGAGAGTTTGTGGGTGGAGAGAAAACAGTATAAATGCGGACTGACATTTAACATTGCTACTGTGGAGGTTCCCTGTTATTAAGGCACATGTCCCTTCCACTCGTGTGGTCACTTTAAATTATCCGTCCATGGGCAGGCTCAGTAAGTAATACAATTTTCTGAATACGTAAACATGATGTGTTATCTATTTCACCACTACAAAAGTTGCATGCAGCATGAATATGAACAGTTAACGTGTGTAGCAGGTAAACCAGGTCTCTTCTTTTTGTAGATATGAATTTAAATGCACAAAACTGGGAATCAGGGATCATTACTACCACAGTACAGTAGTCATCACTGCACAAGCTGGGAGAGAAGAACCATTTTCAGTAGAGGAAGAGTTACTTGTTTGTTCTGCTCAGTTTTTCATTCAGGTTTCATGCATTTGAGAAAATATATATACATATAAACTTGCAACATGTGAATTAAATAGAAATCTTTGCTTACAGTTTAAAAAGACATAATTTTAAGTTAAAGTCAGTTAAACTGTGGAAAATGTGACTAAATAAATGAAAACTGCAATGAAAAAAACAAATGAACTTCTTACTTCTGAACTTGTGCATAAAAATTGCAATAATAAAACATGTTGATGTGGAAAATCAAACAGGCCATAGGCCTATCTCTAATAATAGTCCGGTGTCTCTTATTATTGAGGTAAGTCAACACCTCAAACTTATTAGAGGTTTCACAGTTCCACCTCAAATATACAAAAATAATCTGACAGAGATCAGAATATATTATCAATGTTAGAGGAAATGAATGATTACAGTCCTGATAAGGTAACTAGTATCTGTGATGGAGCTCATTTCTAAAATAACTCACCCACTCCAATGTGCATGTTTGTGTGCTTGTAGATGATTACAATTGCATGTTAATGCCCACTAAGAATATCGATGTGTCCGATGTGGAGGAACGTCTGAGTGTGTGTCTGAGACAGAGTGTGTGTTTGTGAATGTGTCATACCTTCTCTTCCACTCATTATAGCAGGACATATCCACGTGTGGCATTTACCTCTGACCTCTGCTCCACGGCAGGCACAATTACTGAAAGGCCAGACTCTTCAGCGAATGTCCATCACATCCACTCTCTCGCCTCCCTTATTTCACACCATCTCTTTTCTCAATATCAGGCCCAGTTGTGGGGTTCAGAAAGAAGTGGAAAAGAAAGACAAAGTAGATTTAAAATGACATAAAGTTTAATGAGGGTAATCTTTATCTTTTCACAAATTAACACGCTTGTTCTTTTTCTCATATTCTTGATGAGCCCCAGCTGTTTTTCTTTTTTCCTTTTCATTTCTGTTTCTCATCTTAGATGCATTTTCTCTGCATGTTAAATTAGAGATTAAGCAAAGCTTCCAAGTGGAGTGGACAAGTTGAAGAAACAAAGATGGACTCAAAGAACAAGGGATGGAAAAAGACAGACGATAAAGACAGAGTGAGAAGGGAAGCCTGATTGGGGGCAGTCACAGGCCACCTTCCTGTCCCTCTCCCTGCCTTCTTCTCTTGAGCCTTCCCTCCTCTGCCCCTTTGTGCCTCCATCAGCAGGTAACAGAGCTCTATTCCAGAGACGAAGGGATGAAGAGATTAAGAGAAAATTAGACCGAGTCCTTCTCTTTGACAAGACAGGCAAGTCGTAACTTCAAACAACTTTTGAAAAGACAAGGTCAGAGGTTGGAAAGAAAGGAAGGACAAGAGAAAGAAAGACAGATGCAGAGAGTGGGAAAAAGACAGGAAAGGCCATCTGGGATTTGAGGTCATTGTAGATGAAGGGAGGGAGATGGACAAAGGAGTGAATTAGAGAAGAAACAGAATCTCTATGTTGACCCTAGACAAAGAGGAGGACATTGTGGTGGCAGAAAAGTATCGTCACTTAGTTAAAGGCCATGAGACTGACACCAGACTTGTTAGACACAAAGAGATGTGAACTTTTGAGCAAATGAGCTCAATTTAGTTAACACACTACTGAAAGAGGATCCGTAAAACGTAGTAATCTTGATACATGGTAACCCTCACTCTGCCTCGCTCATTTGTAACTTGCTTAATGACATTCTAATGCCTTTCAGCTGCTAAAGAACAGACCTGAACTTGTTCTACACATCTGGGGATTATGAGAGCTCGTGGAGACACTGGCAATGACTAAAAGCATGACTAATTTTAAGAGAATAAAAATGAGTCAAATTGAGGTGAAGCAGGGCCACCGTTGATGGACAAATTGTAGAAATTGCAATTTTGTGATCTTCTACAACTTTTTTTCTCTTCGTATGGTCGTTAACGCAGTTACTGTAATTTCTGTAATAACATTTCATTTAGTTGTATCACTGTAAACTGTAAGAAAGAAAGGTTGGCTATTTAACACTGAAAAAGTTTCTTAAATCAAAAGATAAAACAACAGAGACATATGCATATATTTCCCTGGAAAATATTTGTTGTATCGTACAATGGCAGCAAAGCTATTCTATTTATTAAAATCTAAAATTAGAAATTAATTCAATCTTACAAATTCAATGCAACAATATAACAAGTTTGAAAGTGCTGCAAAGCACAAATGTAATATTACAGTGTGAAGTGTAATTCATGTACAACTTTCCCGTTACTTTTTAGAGCAGACAAGTGGAAAGGAAAAAGCCGCCCTGCCTTTCTATCAAATCAACTTTTAATGAAACTGGGAAGTTCAAAGGAAACAAGGGTTTCTAAAGAGCATTCGCATATCCATATCGTCTGTGAGCTGACATACACTTTATGCACGGCTGCTCTTCTAAAATCTCAGTAGAGATAGGGGTGAGCGAGAACAAGTCTGGTTGACAGAGTGGCACAGTGTATGGGAAAAGTGAAGTGCGTGTGTGTATGTCAGGGTAATGTAATTTGCTTTTGTTTAACCCTGAGCTGCAGGGTCTCTTGTTTTAATAGAGTTGTAGATTAGTTTTGCAATCCCACATAATTGGGTAAGTGATAAAGCATAGTGTTGTATTTGCTATCGTTCCATTATAGTCCACATTCACACACTCGTTCTTTCTCTCTCTCTCTGTCTCATATCCAAACATACAAAATTGCTCACAAATAGCTCAGAATTGGTTGGAGAAAAGAGAATAAATCCAATAATAGTTCAATACCTGTAATCTGCCAAGTATATTATCTTCAGCAGATTACGGGTGAAGTGCTGTGCCTGCCATTTGAGACAATGAATCATGTTTCATCCCCTTCATTTCCCTAAAATACAAGCCGATGAATGTGGTTTCTTGCTCAGTAGTTTCTTTTCAGTGTGCCTGTGCATCTCTCTGCTCCATTCTTCCATCGGTAAACAGCTTGGGCTCATAAATTCAACACCAACCATGCCTCCTGTTAGGAGGAAAAGATATTTACATCTGCTTTTTCTGTGTAAATCCCAGTTGTAAGCAAATGTATTTTATAAAAGTTAAATCATACCAAAGCTTTTTTTGTTTTGTTTTGTTTTTAGATTTAACTGATTCAGATATCATGAGATTTGGGCAGTCTTTTTTATACAGTAACTACTCTAACAGTACTTCAAGCTGATTTGCAGTAAACAAAAATATGTGATATGTGACATGATATTTTCTGTTGTCATTAGCCATGATATTACAATATGTTGGAAATGCAGGATGTCATGCTTGATGTCTGCAAAATCTGAAGCATAATAATATCTTAGTTGTAGGTAGTGCCCACAACCACCATCTGCCAGAACTCAGGGTCACAACACGCCCCCGCCAGGGAGAGGTCCTGTTATGATGCTTACTATGTGTGTGTGTGTTTGTGTTTCTGCTCTCATGTGTACAGTATGTGTGCATAATGATGCATGTATGTATATCAAGATACTTGGATATGGAGCTGCACAATAAATAAATATTGCTGTTGTAACATAAGATCTTGGGTCCTATTTTAACTGTGCAGAGCAGCAGGTCTTGGGTACATGGACTGTGTGGGCGTTTCCAGGCACACCTGCTTGGATTTTGGTTTGTGTAGGTGATGCAATGCACAGTGTAAAAGGGCTGGCTGCCACGGAATATAAATCAAAGAATGGGCTGATTTATTAATTTACTCTTAGCAAGTCACATCACTGGTCTCATCTCAGTGAAAACAGCTGTGCCAATCACAGTGATGCATGGCAACAACAGCTCAGCAGATGGAAAGGTCTCCCAAAAATTATATTGTCTGCTTAGTAAAGAGCAGTCAGAACACACAGCAGCTCAACTCTGAAGGCAGAGGCAGATGATGATACAATGATGACGGGAATAAATAATTTTTAAAAAATGCTGACAAGACCATTTGTATGACTACATCAATCTGATGCTATTTGTTGTATTTCGACTCTATCTCACATCACAAATGATCACACCATACTGTAAATTGAGGCATAACTGCATTAGCAAAGTCATCTATTTACAACATGAAATGTGACATTTGCCAGAGCTGGACAGGAGGTAATGACACACAGGACTAATGAACAGCTGTAATCCATCCAACATCTTTCACTTCAACAACAGATCACTGAGTCATAACACACCAGACTGATGTGCACAGTATTGTGTAGTATTACTTTGTACGACCTGGTGTGATTTGAACCTTAAGAAAAGTAAACACATTGGAAAACCATGAGTAATGGCACTGCATTCACATTTCACACCGCACTTCTCAAATCAGACAGTGCCAAATTAACAACAGACATGTCCTGCTCTCTTTATAGGTCTGCAGATATTAAACGAATTTAAGGCATTCTGACAGAGTACAGAGCAGCTGTCAAAAACAGACAGTGTAACAATCACACTCATCATCATACTAATGCATAAATAAATTTATTAATTTACCAGTTTTCCAGTTTCAAACACTAAATATTATTTTCTATGTCATCTCAAGGGCCGCTACTGGCTGGGGAGTGATTATTTTAAAAGTTTTATTTATAGGTTAAGCAGGTATTTTCTTTGCTCTTGTTGATAAAATCACCAAATTCACAGCAGAAGCCAGAAACAGATATGATTCTGAAATGTGTATTCTGATCACGAGCCATATTTTCCACCAGATACCAACAACTCGGTTTGTGCTGCCTCATTGGAATGAACCTCCCACCTGTTTCGTGCCCCTCCTCCAATCTGTGCATCATGCACTGTGCGCTTGGCACCAAAACACCACACAGACGGGCAAAGCTGATTTCAAGGTCAGGAAATTAACAAACTGCTGTAGTGCTGCATGAGCTGGTCATTGCAGTGTCCTGAAAGCAGGGACAATTGTATTAATACTGAGGGAATTTGTAAGCATTGAAGTTCAAGATAAGAAATACTATGGTTATGATACAAATAACTCAACCACCTCAAAAATGTTGACTAGCCACAGTTGCATTTTCTTTCTTTCTTTTTAAGAAAATATTTTTTGTTGATTAAATTCTCTAAATGATGGTCTTATAGTCACATTGTCTCTCTCCACACTGCCAGGTAAATCAAACTGCTAACTTTTATTTTATTTTAAATGTTTTATTTATCTAAAACAACTAAGTTCCAAAACAAGTCATCTTGAAAATTGTCTGTTTTAAAATATAGCTCCCACTTTACCCCAATAGCTATTTAACTGTATAGCTATTGGGGTAAGGCAGGAGAAAAATACAGAGATTAAATTAAAGTTTGACAAAAAGACAAATGGAAAGTGTAAAACGAAAGGACAGAAAACTGAAAAAGCTACTGTGAGTAATTACAGGTTGTTTGAGGATTCTTCCTTCCTATGGTCTGCTGTGAGGCGGTTACTATGACAATGTCATGTGCGAGCTAGCCACAGTACCAAAGTGACCTCTAATACCCTACAGTGTGTGTGTATGTGTGTTTACAGACAGCGTATGAGGCTTCAAAGGCAGAGAGCAGGCTGGAGAATTTTTGTGCAGCCCACACTGTTAACACCAGCGCTGGAACACACCTCAGCTCTGGCTTCCTGTACAACAGAAGTTGTCAGATTTTGAAGTGAGAATCTATAATTGACCTCCGCTTTTACCTGCTTCTACGTGGCTGCAAGGAGAAAGGAGAGGAGAGAGAAAGAAGGGAGGGGAGTGCATGGTGAGAGAGATGAGACAAAAGACAAAGAGTGTGAGAAGAGCAGCCAGCCTGTCGCTCAGATATAAGGCAGCAGGCTGGACAATGACCTCCTGATGTATTCATTCATAAAGTAAACAGTGTAGTGTCTCATTTAGGCTGCAGAGGTGTGTGTGAGTGTGTGCACATACTCCATATACGTCCATATTTGTGTGTGTGTTTGCGTATCCGGTTGATGTAAAAATGAGATGGGAGAGGCTGTCAGTGAGCTCAACAGGGGGCTTATTCCTGAGGCGACTTGAGACCTGCCTGCTCAGAACTCAAACCTGTGTATAATAGGCATCAATCGCATGCAGCTCTTTGATGGTGGCGCCACAGCTGCATGAAAAACTTATGTACAATCATGCATGCCAGCACACATACACAGACATACACAGCTCATCGGTAGGAGGGTGTGCAGCTGCACTCTAGGCTACAATCTGTTAAAGAAGTTCATGTCATGTAAATTTCTATGTTATTTATGAATAAAAGAATTAAAAGTGACAACCTTTACTTTGATTCTCCTTTTGTTTTCTCATATTCCTTTTATTGTGCGAACTGAACGGAAACAGTGTCTGTCCGTGTTCCCAGAATTCTCCCTCAAAGTCTTACCAGAGCGACGTACCCTGACTTCAGTGTTAAAATCCAGCAGAAAAGAAATGTAGTCATATCAGTGCTGAGCAGCAAAGTGGGTTATTTGACGGTAGAAAGAGAGACTGAAAGGGACAAGAGGCAGACTCATTGCTGCTACAGGGGAAAGCTAATTCGACTCTTTCAAAGGGCATGAAAGGAACAGCATGGGAGAAGAGAAGAGAGTCAGTGAACAGATCTGTTCAATTCCATCTTACAGCTGACACTGGACATGTGCGAGAGGAATTAACAAGGATAATAAAAGTTTTAATGATGGAAATTTAGGAGAACCAAAGTGTGTGACTGAGTTTGTTACAGAGAAGGACAAACAGACAGAAAGGACGGAGAGAAACCGACAGACAGTTAAGAGCTAGACTATCGAGCCCTATCTTCTTTGGCCCTCTCATTAAGAAGGAGGAAATATGTTGAAGAGTAGGGCTTTTTCCTCGGTTTGCTGCAGTCTCAACTGAATGGCCTTGAGTGTGTGACTGTTCTTCTAAGCCCTTTTCCTGTGATGAATAGACTGAATTTACAACAGCAGACATAATTAATACCCAGTTGAACGGACAAGAAAAATGATTTCTGAAAGGAAAAAGAAAAAAAGTAAGTCGACTGGTAGGAAGTGAAAGAGAGAAGGTCGATTCACTCTGCTCTCCTGAGTTGCTACGAGGCAGCACTTTCTATCGACGTAAAGACGAGTGCTAACCTGCTGTGTATCATCTCTAATTTTTGCTTTGAAATCAGATATTGTCATTCTTGGAAAATGGCTATTGATCCTGAGAGCTAAAACCACTGATCCTTCATGCATCAAATGTCAAAGATGTAGGAATTCACCAACTGATTTAATACCATGAAAGTTGGAACAGAAGGTGTTTGCGAAATGACACTTATCAGAAATTATATAAACCATATGTTGCAAAACTGCTTTGAAACTGGTAAAATCATGCAGGTTTGGACCAAACTCTGGTATGAAATTGCAAGAATTAAGTACGAAAGCATGCTAAAAGAATGAGTTAGCCACCAGGTAATATACTGATGAGTCAACGTTCTAACATGTACAAGTCCCTCCATTAACTTTCAAACATGACAAAAATGTAGTACCTTTTCTGCCTTCATGCAAGGGTTTTCGCTGATTGAATTAAGCACAGCATATTCCTAACCTGAAGTGTTTTCCAATCCCCAAAGCTATTTCCTGTCTGTCATGCTGTCCTTCGAAGATGGAGAGACTGCAGTCCCTCAACATGCACACACTGGCCTCAAACTGTGATGGGATTATTAAAGACTTAATAAAACTGAGGTTCAGTTAGACAGGTTCTGTTGATTTGGCAGCTACTAATATCCTATATGGGCCAGCCAAAAGTGTGTGTTGGTGGTGGTGGTGGTGGTTGGGGGGGGTTGCACACCCTTCAAACCCTTGGTTTCATCAGTCTGAACCTGTCTTTCTGAACTTTGACTAAACCCAGCATAAATTACCACCAGAGCATCACCACGTGTTATTTAGAAAAACAGATGATGTAAATGAGCCTGAGAAAATGATCTGCTGTTGAGTTGATTCCAGTGCAAGCTGCCAATCACATACTAATGCTGGGCCATGTAAGACACGTCTTCTACATGTCTGGAAAGCAAAAGAGACACTGTAAAAATGATGTTGTTGTGTTTATTGTATATATTTGCTTTCCTTGTGGTTCTGTGGTGCTGAACGGTGAAGTCTGAAGTGACAATACTATCGGGCAGTTATTACCAAAATGTTGATGTTTACTCCCTCCCTTTCTGTCTTATGAGTTCTCTGTCTGATATACTGAAACAGTTATGTACATATTGACAGAACCCCACCTCCCAACCCCAGTAATGCCTCTTGGATTGTTGTAAGATGGTGTTGGAAACCCTAACGATTGACCATGTCAGTTGCCATGCCTACAGCAGTGTTGCAAATTTGACACCTGCCTCTCCCACACTGTAGATCACAGATATGAATACCTGCACAACGGAGGCCAGTTAGCAATGATAAATCACTTTCAGTTGGCCATGAGTTTCCATTTCCTTCTCACATTTTTGTTTGATTTAGACAGACACGCCTTAAAATGTGTGTTCTTTAGTTTTACTTGTCGCTCCTGTCATTTTGTGCAAAACATTTTTATTGTTCTGATGATTTATTGAAGATACTGAACAGTTGGCCTTGAATAAATTTAGAAGGGGGCTATTACTAATTTCAGCCACAGAGTGCAGTATGTTATAGTCTGGGTTGTTGTTGCTTTTCTGCTTTCTCCCTCCCCTTTGTTTCTCTTCTGTTTTCAGGTTGTTGCAGGAGGCGTGGCCGGTCTCCCACACTCAGACGAGACAAACCTGTCTAGCGTCGCCAGTAATCACCCTGCCTCTACTTAAACCTGATCATGACTTCACACTCTGCCAGATGATTTCTGTCCTGTCCCACGTGTGTGCCTTGCCCTGTTACCAGTTATCTTAAGACTGTGGCCAGCTTGCCTCCTGTCTTCACTGCCTGGTTATGTCCTTGGAATTTTTGTGAACCTTTTTGCCTAAGACATTAAAAACTTGGAAACCGTTGTCTCTGGTCTCCTGCACTTTGTGGTCCAAACCCCAGCCGTAACACAATAGACTAACACGTATTAGTGTCATCAGTTTTCCCAAAAAATACTTCATGACTGTGATCAGTACTTCATATTCATTATTGTTTGAAAGGATACCAGAAGAGGGGAACAATAACTTGTAAAGAAGAGGGAGAACATGAGGTTTTCAACAGTATTAGGGATGTGAAATAATAGCCAGCTTCCTGAATAAATCAGAAACAAAAGGGAGAACTAATACGTTTTCTCAAAGGAGTCAACAGTGGGATGGATATTTCAGTAGTAATTACTTTGCACATCTCTGCAGCTGATTCAGGCACACGGAACAGAGCCCATTACTGCACAAAATCTTTCAGAAGCCGGGGATGGAAGGTAATGGCTTGCTGCTAGAAAAAAGAGAGGGGATTCGGTCTGCACTCGAGACACAGACAGAGTGAGGAATGGGGGTGATTAGCAAGTAAAGACTGAGCAATACAAACGGAAATGGCAACAAGAAATTGAAACAGGGAGCCTGAGAAGGGAGAGTGATAAAGAGATGAATTGAGACTGGGAGACAGAGTGGTCATATACTGTACAGTGATGGGGTAGACAAAGGTTCGCAGTAGATGAGACAAGAAGAGGAAACTGAGAAAGACTGACAAGCCCTCTGGAAGGCAGGAACAGCCATATGATAAAGAAAGCAGATGAAAAGTAACAGTAGATATGAAAAAGTTGGGTATGCAGGTCAAGGTCTCTGCTAATTATTAGAGCTCGAGCATGTTAAAATGAGAGAAAGTGGCTGTGTTTGTGATGCAGAAACAATATTGTCATGTAGATGACGTCAGCATTGCTTCAGTTTAGACTGAGTCTGAAAAATGACATTGGGTGCAAAAATAAAAAGGTTGAAGGTTCAATTTGTTGTGATCATAAAATAAAAAAGTAGTAGCAATAGTCCCAATGTGCTACAATAGACCAAAATCAATAGTTCTAACTTTGTTCTCTTTGTGTTTTGAATCATTTTGACTGTCACACATTTTCATCATTTTTCCTTTTAGCATAATAATATAGATAAAAATAATATCAAGGCCACAAGGCAATGAACACTGATGTAATGGTGTCAGCAGAGGTGAGTATACTCTGAATCCCCCCTCCCTTTTCTAATGTGTTCCATCCAGCAAAGAACATGTTATAAACAGTGATAACATGAGTGGTATGATAATACTTAATATAATATAAATGTACTGTAATCTTCAGAGTGGAACGTTTTGAAGTCAAAAATAACAGAGGCCTATAGAATAAATTATTTTCTTCCCTGTAGAATTGCTATAATTTGAATTTTTAAAAAATGGGACATGACTTCACTGAAATGTTTATGAGTGGATGCAGTATGTTTGCATATTTATAACAACATATAATCATTAACAAGCATATCTCTGTTCTGTACTGTAGAGACAGAATGTATTTATTCATCACTTTTAAAATTCGGTATGATGAAGATGAATGTTGTGTATTGTTGTGCAGGCACACAACAATAGCCTAATTTGCCACAAGATAAATCTTTACATGCTTTCTTGAGGCATCCAGAACTTGTTTGTTTGGTTTTTTTTTAACATGCATGCAGTCTATACATGAACTCATGCAGATATTATAGATTTTTAAATAATACTTTTGCGCTTTGTGGGAAATCTGAATCTTCTCTTTTGTCCGAGAAACAATGCTTGGGGATCTGAACAGATGAAAGGCTGCTTTAGCATTCACTGTGTCTGGGCCTGCAACAGCAGTTCACATGGGAATTTTCTCTGTATTTTCGGAACGTGTTTATTCCTCTCCTAGCAAAGCTGACCTGTTAGAATGAATTACTTGAGTGGTTATACCACACCAACCGCACAGAGACAAGTCCCTACTCACTGTAACAGTAAAAGCTACAGGAACACACAGAGATGTCTACAAGCACAGACATGCATGCCTTGTGTTCAGCGTTAGATGGTTGTTAAAAGATTTCATTTGACCCACAATTCATTGAAATTCAAAATGTACGAAATGAGACGCATATCATATTTCAAAACAATCTGAATGCACGCAAATCACCAGATTTGACTTAAAAGTTGTCACACATCAACACCAATAATCTCAAAGCTAGTAAACATTTTCATAGCTGCACAGATCTATATAAAAAAAACCACATACTGTATAATACCCTTGTCTGTCTCTCTCTCTCTCTCTCACACACACACACACACACACACACACACACACACAGCTTTTATGCATTCAGGTTCCCTTATTTGTTTACTGTGTGTGTTAAGTTTCTATAGGCCTTTTTAATCAATATGTAGCTGCCTATTTGCTTTGTGAACATGAGTCACAGAGATGTTTTCTTTAAGGAATCTTGTTCATGGCATTTCATTTATCTCATAAGTGAAGTAGCCCATGGAACGGGGAGCAAGGAGGCGTTTTATTGATGCAAGGATGGAGAGAAGGGCAATTTTTTTATTGCAGAGACTGATGCCTCACAGTACAGTATATGTTAAAAATGCGAATCAGTGAAAAAAACGTGGAAAAACAGTATGTCCTCTTGATTCCCAGGGGCTGGCTTATGAATTAGGGAGTGACCCTCCAGACACGTGTTCTGTATTGAACAGTGGGTCACTGTGTGTGTATGGGGGGGGCACATTTTTCAAGGAGTTCAAGGAGATGTACCCTACCCTAAAACCCTACAATTTTATAAGCTCCACCTTGAGATGGTTCTTCTCCTGCTGCAGATGGAAGCATTTTATCTCCAGCTGGTCTAGCGCCTTCTAGCGTTGCACCCTCCCTACTCTCTGTCTCTGAGGTCTGCTCCTTGGGGTGTGTGTGTGTGGGGGGGGACTTCTTAACTGCTTGAATATGGTAAAATGCATGGACATATTGTTTTCTAATTGAAGATGCCCTGCTGCAAGGATGTGAAACTGGAACTCGTGGGTCCAAAATTTCTGCACAGAGAAAAACACAAACTTTACTGGTTATAATCCCATGCACAATTTACAATTAAAACTTCATGCATGCTCACAGTTATACTTGCTGCAAAAGCAAACTTTATTCACTCTGTTAGCAAAAGTCATGCATTCACTGATAATGAGAACTATGATTACCAACAAAACCTTAATCAAATAAACAGAATGCAGTATACCGTTCAAAATTTACCATTGCTAGCATCTACAGTCTTACTGTACAAGAAAATAGATGTGAGGTATTATGAAGGGAAAACCATTCCCGTAATTCAAACTTGTCAACTAACTATATAATTCACATACATAAAACATGCTGTATACAGTAGGAAGCATCAAAGACAGCAGACATAGTTCCGAAACACTGTGTAACATAATGCAGTGGTCTACTATTCCTGGTTGTGACTTTAGTATGGAATGGAAAACCTCCGCATGTAAATATAGCTGTTTTATCCTGAGTATTAAGTTACTTTTATAACTGTATTCATGGGATTTGTTGGCAACACACTGCACCTACTGTAATTAGACCTCGATGTCATACCCAGAACAGTATGCTAACAATATGCTTAAATCAATAGTGATTGTTGCAAATTTGACCCTGGTCACAGTGACACCATTACTCCTCATTAACAAAGGTCTTAAGTTGCAGCCAATAAAAAGGAGTATATAATGATCCCTCATGACCTTTAAGCCATACCCTTACTTGCAGTGACCCTTCTGTGCTCCTCCTTCTCTTTGTTTCAAATTTGCAAGTGTCCAACTCCAGTGTGTGTGTGTGTGTGTGTGTGTCTGTGTGTGTCTGAAGGTTCACATGTGGGCTATTTCAGAACTTTTTTTTATGAGCTTCATCAGACAGTGAGAGGTCACTGTAAAGATTGCTGAGGTTTGAGCTTATAGCCTCGTTAAATGTTTTATGAGAAAGGCTAAGCAGTCATGCATATCACCTTCCCAATCCCTTCAATAAGACAGACTGTGGTGATCCATCTAACTTAAGACAGTCCTACTTCTTCATTAGCCAGCAGCACCCAACAGATAATGTGCTATTTGAGTTTCCCTGACCTAATTTTTGTTCCATATGTTCCAGTTTAATTTTGATTAATACAATTTTACTTATATTATTTCCCCCATTATTTGTATGAAGCACAATAAAATGCTGTACCCGGCCAATCATTCTTTCATTCTCCAGCATTTTTTTGTTTGTTTGTTTGTTTGTTTGTTTTTTTGGGGGGGGGCTTCCAGCATTCAAAGCATTCTTTGTAATTGCTTTTTTCCATCTGTTTGCTTTTTCCCCCATTTTATTTTTACACCTTTTAACCTTTTTCTTGTTTTGTATTTTTTAAAAATATGACTCATCTCAAGTTGTGTACCAAATCCTTAATCATTAAGTATGTTTTCTTGTTACATTGGGTGCCCACTTACATGGTCTCTTAATTATTTGGCATGCCTAGACTGCATAAAACCAAACATCCCCATTTTCAGGGTTTTGAGTTTTATATCATAGTGAAATAAAATAGCAGGACCTACAGTACACATAACATGCAATTTCATAAAAGGGGATTGTGTTTGTGTGGGTTTGTTTGACCTTCTTGGGCCTTCTTATCTGCTGAAAATAGTAAAAAATACAATAGGCAATAGGCGTTAAGGGGTTAAATGATAATAGATACAAAAAACACTATATGAACACAGATGGACTTGATACAGCTGTATACAGTTCTCCAACACTTACTGTGTGGGATATCAGTGTAAAGACTAAGTTCTCAAATGAGAGCTGCAGAGCAAAGTCATAATTACAAGCCTACATTTTTTAACAGGAAAAAGCAAGACCTATAAAATAATAATAAAAAAAACAAAAAACGCAAGATGGAGTTGATGAGATGAAGGAAATGAAGTGAAACACTTATAGTGTGACAGAGTTGAGACAGCTAGAGGTAGATGCAGACCTTTTCAGTATGAGGCCCAAATGAGAAGTTTCATCTCTTGCCCTGGGTCCCAGGCTCATTAAAACATATCACTACTCTTGTCATGTGGGGACCCAGCAGGAACACGCCTGTGACCCATTCTGGTTCCCAACCATTAAAAAACATTAAGCTCGAAGAAACAGGGGGATAAAGATAAGAGGGGAACAGAAAGGACAGAAGAGGTAGAAGGGATGTTGAGGCAGACATGCAGCTGGCAGAAAGGGGAGTCGGCATTTTACTGCCTCGTTTCATCTTTCTCTCTCCCTTAGTCTCCCCCTTTCTTCCCCTCGTTTGCTGCCATGAGGGGTAATGTGGCATGAAATATGTACTTAAAGCCAGGCTCAGGTATCACCAAAAAAAGAATAAGAGACTGTCTGGGTTTGTCTGTATGTGTGTGCATTTGTGTGCGTGAACACGGCATGTGATCATATGTGCGTGTAAGTGCTGCAGCATGCGTTTGATGATGTGATTTGTTCAAGTTTTCAGTGAAATCTGCATTCGGCACGTGCTGCGATGGTGATTTTGTGTCTGTGTGTGAGCATGAATGAGAGCAAGTTGAGGCCCCCACCATCTCACATTCACACATTGCAGGACACAGATTACAACTATGCAATAGGCAGAGGTGTGAAGACATTAATATAAACCGAAACATGCACACACCCTCAGGTGAGAAGTTACCCAGTTGTTGTTTTTTATAGCTCTTCAATTGGCAAGGTGAAGACAGAGGTTGGCACACATTTTGGGGGGGTATTCCTTAAATGCTCAGCATTGTGCTCACATACACAAACTTCTTGTATTTCTATGCATATGAATACCCTGTATTCATTTTCAAGCCATAATGTGAATATCGTGTCTAGGTGTCTAACCTGAACTCTTAAGACAACTTCCAGCTTGCTCTTTTAAACATGACCACAAATCATCATCCTGACAATGAAACTGCATCTTGAGAAAGTAAAGGTTGGCCCGGACTGACTGAAGTATTTCTCACAAAATCCTACATAAAACAGCTCAAACACCTGCACAGGTGCAGCTCAGCGTCTGCCTCTGTTGCTTTTCCTCTCTCCAGAACCACCCTCTACTTGTCCTCCCCCTGCATCCGATTCCGGGAACTTCCTCCTATTAACCGGCTGTCATTTATCTTTCCAGTTATCCATCTATCCAACAATTCATCCATTCTTCTTCCATTCCATCGCTCTACTCTCATTTCCACATAGTCTGCCTCTTCGTTGGCAAGGCCCATTCCTGCTACAAAGAGAAAACTCCAAATCACTATTGATTCAGCTCTCATGAAAAATACATTTTGCACATTAGGATTCAATCTCGTCTCTCCCTTCTGTATCCCCACTGCGTCAGGCCATCTCCTAATCTCCTCCCTCCATTCCACCACCTCTTCTCCGCCCTCTTCACAGCAGGTGAGAGGTATATTTTCCTTCCATACATCTGCCGAGACTTCTGTCTTCTGATCGATCTCCCGTTACGACTCTCCGGGTCCATTAGGATGAGTGTTTATGCTGGAAATATCAATACTTCTGCTCCTCTGTCTCTGTCTATCCCGCTATCCTTTTTTACACTGTACCCTTACTATCCTTCTTTTAAGCTCCCTTCCCTCCCTGGTTATACCTCTCACCTACGTGATTTAGTTTTCCTACATTGACGCTCAGAAGTTTTTTTTTTTCCCCCACAATAGCTCTGCCTACATTTCCCTATTTCTTCCCAATATTACTTTTGTTTGTTTTCTCACCCCTCACTTGGCTTGAATTGCCTAAAACCGTAAGAACTGAAATTGCTTTTTCTCACATGGGGCTGAAAGAATATATACTGTAGCTTTGTCACCAACTTTATTCAGTACTTATAAACTCTCTTTCTATCTGTCCCATAACTCGTGCACAAGCACAGAAAATACAAAAGCCATACATATTTCAATTTACCTGTGTTGTGCTGTGCTGGGTCATAAAGCATCACATTCTGCCAGTCTGCACTGGTGGCATGAGAAAGATAGGGAAAAAGTGCATCTTAACAGCTGTTTACAATCTCTACAGCCAGCCGTTTCCATTGGATAAGCCTGTTGTGGACGGGCTAGCTTTGTATTTTCAGAGCGATCCAATTTGCTTTGGCTATTGGTGGCCACATCCTGTCTCTATTAATATCCCTGTGACACTTGAATTTGCTGTGCCCCCACCCCTGCTTCTAAACCGGTGTCATAATGGCTGCTGCATGAAAGTGTGCAACCTGCACACCTGGCCACCTGTATGCAAAATAATGTCAAGAAAAATTAAAAACAAAGAGGAACACCTACACATATGAACATGTTACAATGGGGGATTGTTCATACACAGATTCTTGTGAGCACACACTGCATACAGATTTGTTGCAATACAGCTTCCAGATGAGAGGCAAAAGTTACATCTCTCTTCAGAGGACAAAATGCTTTAGTTAACACAATCTGGGCCACAGTAAATGATCCCATAGAAAAGACACTAAAATTGCTCCCTTATACCTTTATGGTCTTCTGAACTCATATGAAAGTCATATTTCTGAGGAGAAGGAGCCCATTAGGAGATTGTTTCAATATTTAATGTCTTGTATCCAATGTATTTTCCTCACAAAGTAAAGTGTGATTTTTCTTCTAAAAGTGTATTGATTTATCTACACTTAGAATTGCAAATATCGACACAAAAGCATGCCCTTTTAGGTTGGCAATATGTCAGATCAGTCAAATTGAACTCAAGTAAACTCACACAAAGTCATAATTAAAAATGTACTAGTATGATCTCATAAGATGCCCATATATGTAACTGTAAGAAAAAAAATCAAGGCAAATTCAAAGAATTGTACTTCAAAAAGATCCACTAAAAAGTGTTTTTTATTAGTGTTTCAGCAGCTGGAATAAATATAAACAGAACGCAAAAGTGTTCATGCAGTGAGGCAGCCTACATAAGAGTTTCTACTGCGATACTACATTTAATCTCTATTTCTTTGTACTTCGCACCTACCACAGATGGTTTAGACATGCACGTATTCCCGCAGAGGACATACTGGGGCAATGACCAGCAGCACTTATCTCTGTCTGTGTTGTTTAATTGCAGTATTTATCATCTGATCACACCAGGACATTACGAAGTGACAAGCTGAGATGCACAACAAAAAAATCCTGTTCTTCGACTGCGGGATGTTTTAAAAATGAGTTTTGTCAGTGGCTGTGCTCACGATTTGAATGGATGTTTACATAAGAAGACAAGAGAGGAGAAGCAAGAAAAATTAAGCTTATTGTATATTTGAAAAATAAAATTAATCCCTGATTTTGCAAGAAGGGCATTTTTCAGGAAACAAAGGGAGGATACACAGCTATAAAGTCTTCATTAAATCCAGTCTTCATGATCAGGTCTCAGCTCCGATCTGAATGTAGATCAGTTGAGTCCATGGTGATGGAAAGGGTGAACAACTCGCTGGAACATATAATCCTGCCTTGTTATGGGAGTCTTTCTATGTTCAACCTATCTGTCTCAGTCTCTGTTTCCAGGACTTATCGGGACTTATCAGCCTCCCCCATCCATCTATCAGCGCCCGGTATCTGCACACCATTTTACTATACCGAGATAGGATCGATGTGTTGTCTCTGCGTATGTGTCTGCCCGTGTGGAAATGAGCTTGAGCATGTGTGTGTGTGTGTGTGTACAGTATGTGTGTGTGTTTTATTGCTTCCAACACATTGCAACCCCTCCAGTGTCAGACTCATTCTATAAAGGCCCTTATCACTGGGTGGAAATACCAACTCTACAAACCCTACAGCCCTGGGATTAATAGAGAGCAAGAAAGAGAGTGAGAGAGAGACAAAAGAAAAATAGTGACAAAGAAACTGTGGAACAAAAAAGTGATGCAGAGAAAGACAGGAAGAGCAGAGGAGCAGAAATGGTTGGAGAGGAGAAGGTACAGAGTTAGAAATGAAGAGATAAATAAATAAAAAAAAAAAAAAATTCTTCTGCAGCCGGAGACTCCCACTTTTTTCCAGTTTCTCAAATTCTCCTCCGTCTTTTCCTTTTCTTCATTGCAGTCATTATCTCTTGGTTTCCAACATCTCTCCTTGATATTGAGAGCTCCAGTACATCCTTGGTCATGGATAAGGGCATAATGAGGAAATGAAGGGATGGGGGGCTTCACTGCTTGTGTGTGAGACTCTGACGCAGAGGGAAATTGAGTGAAAGAAATTCTTCAACAATCAACAAGAGTAGCATGACAAGGACATATGCACCCAGCTGGATTCACTTTTTCATCACTTTTCATTCCCTTCAATTTATAATTTTCTATGTCTGTCAATTTATCTTTTTCTTCCTCATTTTCTCAATCCTTTCTGGTCCCATGGGTATACACTTCTGTCTGTCTTTCAATTTTCACCCCTTCTTTCCTCCCCCTGGTTCTTTATCTCTATTCATCACCCTCTCATTTTTCCCCTCTTCCCATATCTTCCCTGTTGTCTTCAACACCACCCTGTGTCCCTGTAGAACTCCTTCTCCCTCCCTGCAATCTGTCCTCACGCTCTGTATCAACGCTCCCCCTCCCTCTCTGTTTTCCTGGTCTGTAAGGCATAACCGGCCTCTTGTGTCGGGTTGGCTTGCCTGTGACGTTCTACTACTTGTTTCTTCTCTTCCTTCTCCCGCTGCCGAGGTTTTTGTTCCCTCAGCCTCTAATCGGCTTTTCCGGGTTCGGGATCGTCTCATCCTAACTTTACCCTCTCTCTGGATGGCACAGGATTATCCCTGTCAAAGAGGCCGGACATCCTGGCTTCACGAGTGTGAGTCTATCTGTGTGCGAGTGATTTTTCTAACATTTGTATGTATCCGCTTGCATGCGTTAGCCTGTGCATGCATCTTTGTTTTTTGTTGTTGGTGGTATTTTTTTGCACCCCGATCCTCTGTAATCACTTCGAGACAATCTTGTAATACCCAGTGGATTCAAAGGCTGGGTCTATGTGTGTGTTGGGGAAAGAGTGTGTAATACAAATCTTTACCACTTTCACTCAACTACCTCTTATTAAGACAAAAACAAGTGTAACATTTTTCAAAATTGGAATCTGCAGTTAGTTCATACATTCTTCAATATTCATTGGATTTAATGTTATTGATTTTATAATCTCACTTTGATCTTGCTTTGTTTTACTTTGTTGCACAAGCATTCTTCAAACATATTTGATAAAGAAAACTAATACGCTCTACAATCATGCTGGTGGCTTTGTGAGCATCTACTCAGGCTACTCAACATGCTCACAATAACAACTTTAACATTAAGCAGGTTTAATGTTAACCTGGTCCATCATCTTAGTTTTGTGTGTCAGCATGCTAAAACGTGCTATTTAACACTAAAAGCAAAGTACAGCTGAGGCTGGTGGGAATGTTGTTAGTTTTGCCGGCATTTGGTCGCAAACCAAAACTGAAACTGAAAATGTTGCCAAATGAAATGTTAGGGGATAACCAAAGGTATTACAGTTCAGCCTGTAGGGAACTTCGTGATGGCATGAGAGGAAAGGGCCATGGGATCACCAAGGTCAGCTAGAAAAATGTCAACCTCATGTGACCCTAAATGAAAAAGTTAGGGGATCACCAAAATCAGGAGGCTTTATCCTTGCACCACATTTCACAGCAGTCCTTCTAATTGCTGTCCTGGTATTTCAGACTGGATCATAAAGGTCAAAAGACCAACCAATCAACCAAGCATTGCCACTCCAAGTGCATGGCTAAAAATGTTTTAATTTGACTGTGAATTCGTGAATTATGGCCGTGAGATTTGTGAGGTGACCTTGATCTTTGTCCTTCTACCACCAAATTCTGACCAGTTCTTCCATGAGTAAAAATGAATGTTTGTGCTGAAGAAATTTGAAGAAATATCCTTTAGATTTTGCTTACATATACTGTGCATGAGATTGAGATGGGCAGACTGAACACATAATCCCTCTGACCATGGCACAGAGGCATAAAAAACAACTTAGTTCGCCATGACATCCATGTACCAATGACACCATAATCAAGAAGTAATGCTTAAAGTAAATAGACAAAGAGGCCATGGAATTAATCGTAGCAGTTTGATCTATGCTGCTGATCAACCACATGGTGCTACAACTCTGAGCAGGAAGCGAACAGAAGGCTTGGCAGCCATTTGGGGACTGGCATTTAGTCTCGGAGTCTCCCTCCTTCTTTTGTTCTTCTCTTTCTGCTCATTTCCATCCCTCCATCCCCTCTTTATTTAACTGGCTCTGTGAAAAGGTCCTGCTGTCAGCCTCCACCTGTCCCTGTCACAGTAAACAAAGACAACCAGGAGACACAGCACTCCCTCTGTTCTCTCCTGTGTCTGCTCTCTTTTCTCCCCTGCCTTCCTCTCTTACTTTCTTTTATTTTGTCACCTCTTGATTTCCTATCCTCTCTCCCCTTCTTCCCCTGGCGTATCTCCCTTCCTCCATATCCCTCTGTCTGTCTTTCTTGCATAGACCTTTTTTTTCCCTTTCCCTTTTTATTCTGTTTCCTCTTTTTTTTTTATTTGTGTCATTCCATCTGTTTGAATTCCTTGGCCCTCTGACAAACTTATATCATCACTGTCTTTTCTCCCTTGTCATTGGGCTGACTGAATATTTCTATAACTCTATCCTCTTAAAATGTCAAATCAACCAAAATCGTGGTTGCAATGAAGACAAAATGAGCTTAGATGCACATAAGTGTAGATGACGGTGCATACCTCAGTGATGCCCTTTTTTACGGTTACGTCCACATTTTTATATTCTAGCCTGGCTTACCACGCAGAGAGCCTCTGCAGACTGCAAATGTCTGCATTATGCAAATAACTTCCTGCCAGCACAAACAAGCCGGGACCAATCAATGTCAATCCCCATTCCCTTGGCCTATCAATGTCATTCCCTCTCCCACAAAACCGGGCCTAATCGAAAGGCATTGTTCTTCGGGTCCTGCATGCTAAATTGGGAGGGCCAGAGTGTCTAAAATCCTCAGATCTCCCACTGTACCACTAAACTTCAAGAATCATCGATGTACAACGAGAAGAGATGAAAGCAGACACCAAGACTTAGGGTAATAGAGATGAAAGAGAGACACAAAAGACACCAATCCAATTTGGGAAATTTTGTTTCTGACCACTTGAGAAAAAAACACTCAACTCAGGTGATTGCCTTTTCCTCTTCCCACCACCTTTCTGCCGGGCTCCTCCCCATTTCACAAACAAGTTTTTTTCTGCTTCAAAACAACTGCCAATGTTGGCAGCAAGTGGTAAAGCAACTCCTGACTGCTACGCATGAGCAGATCTGTTTCCTCCTTAGAGAAGCATTTTTTCTTAATATTGGGAAACTCACATTATAATAGGTATCCACCAAGCAAACCTGGGTTTTAAACAGAATGGGAGATGGCACTCTGAATGGTTTATTGCATGTTACAACCAAAACACAGCACAAGCCTTTTGAAACATGCACCTGGTGCTGCAACTTTTTTTTTTCACTGTTGAACTAGCAAAAGTGGATTTGAACATGCCCTTAATGTACTTAACCAATGTGCGTCGATCATTAAAAGCGAGCCCTTACAGATGACTTTCAGTGGTAGCTGTGACGTAACTATCATGATTGTATCTTATGTCATAGTGCATAACAAGCTATGCTTTATTAGGTAGCTGCAGTGAATCTGATATAATCTAATGGACAACAATAGAATTATTGTTGTCTCCCTATTGGAGAGAAATATTTTGAACATAAAGAGGTGAAAAAAGGGAACTCGTGAAGTCATGTTGAAACCTTCACTGAAATTCAGAGTTAATTATGGTAAAGCTATATAACAACTATAAGACTTCGTTTACCTCCAGGATAACAGAAGTTCCCAATAACAATAAACTTGCTACAGCCTGTTAAACAGTTCTCACTAAAATAAACCAACTTTGTTAAAAATGCACAATAAGCTGATCTAAAAATTGACTAGGAAAGGAGATAAATAAATAAAATTTACCATTTCCAACATTTTATGTTCACAGCTGAGCATGGACTTTGCCATTACTTAGACTATATTCATTTTCATAATAATTTAGTTGCAGTATATTGCTTTAAATACTGTCTTTCTTGTAACAGATTGAATATGTGAAAACACTACCAAAGACATCCGTTTCTTTGTCATCCTATTGGGCACAAACGTCACCCTCATCCCCGACATGTTATGCAGTGTAGACAATGTTTTATTTTTTGTTGGCAAGAAAAATACCACCAAATGTGTATTTACCCTCAAAGCCCCTGCTTTCTCCCCTCTGTAACCTCATCCCTCTTTCCATATTTTCTTTAATGGTCTTGAGTTCCTTTTATCTCGTAAAGTGGTGGAGCTCATGCCGTCTTTGTGGTGTCATTAAAGTCAGTGAAGCTGGTTTTAATTGTTGGTGAATTGGCCTTTTATGACTAATGAAGCCTCTAGTATGGGCTGCTTGTACTATTTAATCAGCCATCATGTACTCTGTGCCACCTACACACTCTGCAGTGAGATAATGGGAAAGTGGGAGAAAGTGAGCACTGAATTATGGGAAGAGGAAATTGAGTGAGAGAAGAAGAAAATGAGATAGATAGAGAGATAGATAGATAGATAGATCGAACTTTGGTATACCTACCTACCGAAACATACAGAGAGAGTTTAAGAGAGAAGGTGAGGAGAACTGAGAGGGGAAAAGAGCAACTTGTACCATCCCTGACAAATACTGCTCAATTTGTGTTTTCTATACTTGTTACTGAGGGTGTGTTGCTTGTTGCGAATAGAACTGTAGGTCTGTATCACTTTGTTTCTGTGAGACTAAATATGGTGAGCTTCAGTCGCTTATGGATGCTGCTGCCACCAGGCCGTAACAGATGTTTGAGCAGATGCAGTGAGCTATATAGATACAGATGAAAATAGAATCATCCCGTCTTTGTGTAAGTAGTGCATATTTTGCAGTGGCTGCCCTGTCGAGTCGTGAGCATTAATGACCCTCAATTCTGATGATCCTTCAGAGTAAATGTGTGGGTGACCCCTGTGATTCTGATCATTTCCCAAAGGCATTTATTTTGCCCATGGAAAGGCTTCTGAAGTAGTTCTTGGCTCAAAGTTGACTAAAACTCCACTGAGACCAATAAAGACGTTTTTTTTTTGAGGCAGGGTGACACAGAACTCAAGGCAGAACACAAACTGCTTCATTCTTTGGGAAATGTCCTGAAATGATTCCATAGTTTCAGATGATTAAGATTCAAAAGCCAGTGAGAGAGATGGTCAACTATACTGTGATTTAGCATTTTGCAGTTCACAGGGGTTGCCTACTACAGCTCAGATCAGTGCATTTTATTGTCCCTGAAGGAAGGCTATGTTTCAACAATAACAGAACTCCTGATCTTCTAATTGCTGTCTAATAAAAATAAATGATAAGATTTATAGAAAGTTAATCTCTCAAGAGGTACAGTGAGGTAAAACTGCACAGGCAGATGAATCAGACAGCATCATTTATGTATATTTATGACAGCTGATGTTTCTTGCAATTATTTACAGTGATTTGGCAGTTGACCTGCCTTACTGCTCACTCAGTGATGAGTGTGAATGTAAAAAGTAACCTAAAAAAACAGAAGCTCACTTAAATCAAGTCATGTGATGAGAGAGGCAGATCGATCAATGGATACTGAGATGGCCTTGCATGAAGCCCCTGTGAAAATGATTGTCTGCTTTAGTGTCCTTGAGACACACTGATTCTGTACCTGTTCCTTTTGCTTTTCAGTAAAAGACCTTCAAAAATATAGTTCCAACAGAAAAATGTAATGTCACTCAAGTGGGCCTCTATGATTTGTGTAATATATTGAAATATGTCACACCAGGGTATGTCATTAAATAATGCAGAGTGGAAAGTTCAGGATTTTGGTTTCAGAATATAAACACAATAAGAAAAGAGTGTGACTTCAGTAAACGCTGCAATAATTACTGGATTGGTAGAGGAAGAATCCCATCTCTTTCTGTATATACTGTCATTTTCTGAGCACTCCTTAGCAACATCCACTGAGCAAGAGAAATGGTGTCCATTCTGTGTCCACTTTTGCTTTAAGTCATATTCACACTAGCTGACACCTCAGTAATTCAGAGGTGCACAAGCACCCTGTCTGTAGACGCACTTTGACAATTCCAGTATTGAATTCGGAATACTGTTCTGACTATTAAGAGCCAAAGTCATTGTGTCACATCTGGGCTCTGTTCCACTAGCTTCTGTAAGTCAAGGTAATCTCTCAATCAGCATTTAGTTGTTCTTTTAGGGGGGAAATGCATGTTCCATGAGTTTATTTTCCATAACCTAAAACCATTTGGCTACATTTCCACTACAACATTCACTACTAGGAGCTCAAACCTGTATAATTTTAACAAAGTTAAACAGTGATTATTGTGACCTTAGCTCCTTTCTGTCCTGCTGTTGTTAACGACATATTGCGGCTGCTCGACTTGCCATTGGACTTGTATGATCCAAGATGATCAACGACTGGGAAATGTTTTTCATAACAAAACAGAAATTTTGAATAATTTGCAATATTAAATGAAGGTATAGTGTGAGTATTATGAAAGGTTTTCTTTACCAAATCTTTACTTTAGAGGTCATGAATGACTGGTTATCATGACCAAAGTCTTAATGAAATAAAATACAGGAATGATGCCATGGGTGAAAAATACTGGAATTGTTCTTCAACAGTATGTGTTTCTGTGAATATGCATGCACCTTCCTTGCCTACACGTGAGCATAATGCTTCTGAGTGCACACTGATGGGCTCACAATGTCTTATGGAAAATCCATCAATTTCTAAGTCAAACTTAAACAAACGGAGCCACTGGGACTGAGGGCTCAGTGAAAACAACATTGTTTCCCATTACTACCCTTTCCACAAATCATTGTTTCATTAGTGTATGTTACAATGCAAGCACAAAGACACACACCATGACAGGTATGTACAATAGGAAGGGCTATTTGATGGAATAGGGTAATAAAAAAGTGTGAGGTCAAAGGGGAAGCTGAACAATAACTGCAGCTTTTGACCACACACACACACACACACTATCAATCTTAACAACCAAGGCATTGCTGTGACGTGACAAAGACCATACGTACATGTTAACTCTTCTCACACAGTTGATCTCTCTCTCTCTCTATCACACACACACACACACACCACGCTTTCATACAGAAACCATAACCCACTCTATCATTGGTCTCTCATCTCCACAGGTACCACAATCTCTTTTCTTTCTGTCTTGGTGTCCCCTTCTCTCTCTCTATTGTTGTGTTTCTCAGCAGTCTCTGAATCTGTGTTCACACCTCCATCTTCACTCATTCCCTCTCTCTCCCCTCTTTTCTCCTCTTTTCACTCCCTTTAAGCAGTCTGAAACCCCTTTCATGCTTTCACCGCTCTCCCCCTGCACACAGTCATTCTTTCTCACTCTCTACAGTCTGTCCTGAAACCTTTTCATACCTCCATGCCATCATCTCATTCTCTTTCTCTCTCCCCCACCTTCTCCCTCCCTCCCTCTCTCTCTGTCATTCTTTTCTCTGCACCTGGCCATGACTCTTCCCCCATCGCTGTGGTTTCCCCTCTCCACCTCTATGACAGCTTCACATTAATCATTTCTACATCCACAGGAAGACTGCCTTCCTCACCTTCCTCCACCCTATCACTTTCTCTCGCTTTCATTCTGCATCTCTCTCTCTCTCTTTCTCTATCTCTCTGTGTCACACTTTTGCTGCACCCTGTTCTCATGCTCTCCTACATACCTTGTTTCCCACCTCTCATCAACTGTCTATTTTTGTACATGCAACTAAAACTGTATCACCTTTTTCCCCCATTGTGTCAAGTTTCCATTTGTGGAATGTGGTGCCAAAAAGTTAGACATTAGCGACAATGTTGCCGGAATGGCAGTAAAGCTGATGTATTATAAGTGAAGTATATTATGAGAGAGTTTCAGCAGGCATTAACACTCAAAATAGCACTGCATTAAAAAACACAGGTGGCTGCTTTGGTGGGGGCGTGTTGCTTCAGGTGCTGGTGAGACGAATAAATGTGATTCTTGTAAGTTCGTTTGGGTGAAACATCCCAAAGTTTCACAGATTTCTCAGATGCCAAACACATCTGCAGAGCAAGTGCAGAGCAGTTTATAGTATGCCAAGGAAGGATTTTACCACTTTCAAAAGTTATCAGGGGCTCAATGTGCATTTGCATGTGTTTGACTGTCCAACGCTGAGGGTTGCCTGAGGATGGTGAATGGTCCTGAAACCAGGTTTATCGAGCCAGGTTTAAGTTTTTAGCAGGAAAAGCCCACATTTTTCTTTTGACATTGCCCTTTGCATCAACATCCCCACTCACTGAACTGGATGAGAAGGCTGCATTAATGCTGATGAGAACACAGCCCTCATGGGGGATTGTTTAAGTGAACAGATTTTTGCTCTAAACACAACAACACAAGTCACTTGAGGCCCCCTGAAACTTCAGGAAATGTTTTATTTCTGCATGAATATTAAAAGCCTTTGTATAATACAGGATGTGATCAATGAGCTAGCACAAAGTAAAAATAATCTACATGCTCTTACTTCTGCACTATTTCTCTGGAATTCCAAAGTAATTACACTGGGTCTAGAGGCAATGTGAAGGAGGAATGCTCAAAAAATGGCAAAAAGACCTGAAAATGATTGACAAATTACAGAAAGTCAAAAGCTGGCTTGTTACACAATCATGCCACTATCGAGACATGGCTAACACAAGTGAGCCAGCCATTCATTTTATTCATTTTCGTTTCCTCATTGGCATTTTCAACCATCTCTTTCACACACTCATTTGTTTTATAGTTCTTTCTTATACTCTTAAACACTGTCTAATCCCTGATTAGTGGGGGAAGAGGGCGTTTAATGCTCCTCTCCACTCGTCTGCCGCTGAACTGTGACACACAAGAATGCTCACAGCCACACATGGATGCACTGACTGGCGGACTCACACCAGCAGTAAAGGAAAGCTATGCTCGCACATAGACAATTCAAACACACACAAACCTACTTCGCTTCTCCTGCAGTGCCAGTCACGACTCTCTGTATCTCATATTCATCAAAAGTGAGTGCAACCAAACGCTCACATGACAATACACATTAACGGCAGAGTTAAAGTACACTATAAACAAGCAGTGTAATCATGTTTAGCTGTGGAAACTTTCTGCACACTCATGTAAGTGCACAAGGAAGCAGAGGGCAGGAAGAGAAGCAACAACAGGGACATTATCCAATGCTTGAATTTGACTGGCAATTACCCCAGCATTACTCCTACAAAGAACTGGCACATTTAATCTTTGCCCACCCGCATATTAGACCTTCTTACCAGGGACTGCCACTTCCTAATGAATTCAGATATGCTACTTTATCAGATGATCACTCCTTTTTCCAACCAAGAAAGCCCGGACAGAGGGCAGAAATGTGCTGTTGATCTGACATTTTGTGAGAGGTGCAATATGTGGTTCATCTCACTGGCTATAAAAGACCCAGGTTTTTCCTCTAACTGCCAAACCACTCTCTTGGTAAATGGTCTACCATCAGTGGACACAGTAGATAGTTCCAGTCGGACTCTGTTGTTTTCAAAGAAAAGGTCTGAAAAACTGGAAGACGAACCTGCCTTAAATTGCTGTACTCAGCTTTTGAGCTGTCCTCAGTCTTTAATATTTCTTGTGTGTTATGGCTGGGTTACAAGTACCTTTGTTTTGTTTAAAATTTCTGCAGTTTGTTTTATTTCAATAATGGGTTTCCCTCAAATAATACAGATTTGGAGAGTATCCAGGAATACATTAATATTTTTTTTAAAATTTAGGTCAGTGTCATCTCCTGTGCTATACATTGTATGGCCTAAAATTTTCCATTTTAAATGTAATAAGAGTAAGCTATAGTATTAATGAAATATAGGGCACTTGCAGCAGTGGGGATTGCAATCCCAGCCAGCTGAAGAGAGGTCCGCATGATTAATTAGCACATTTAAAAAGAGCATCTGATTTGACCGAGAGCAAGCAGCTGCTGAGTTCTAGAGAGACAAGTCATGAGATAGATTTGATCAAATGGTCGTGGCTTTGGAGAAGATGTAGACAAAAAGTGATACAAAAAAAGTCCAAAGAAATGATTGCCAAGCTGTTACTGGTCAGGGTCCAACACAGTGTTTTTTTTTCCTACATTGATGCAGTGACCAGTGTTAATTTAGCATTAGACACCAATGAAAAAAATGTATGAAGCCCACCTCAAAGCAAATCTACATCTATATTATTTTTTTGTCCTGTTACTGTAAATGTAAACATGTGCAAACACAAATACAGACATTGGTCATTAGTCCAGGTCACAGCTCAATTCGTGTTTTTGATGTAGATTTCCACTCAACCGCTAGGGATCTGCTCAAGGAATTGTGGGTCAAATCACATATCATGAACTAATCTCCAGTTTATAAGGCATCTTAAAAGTGATTCAAACAACTAAATCCAACTTTAAACTGCAAAGACAAAAATCACAGGATGCTAAGTTAATGAAAACTAACAAATGTGATGGCGCTGATGCCTCTGAACCTACAACTACCCCACCAGGAAAACACGTATTGAGCAAAGTAAAACATTCCTTGAAATGTCACGAGATAAGCAATGATATTTTTTCATTTCCCATACTGAATAAAGTAATTACATTGGGCTCCAATCAGCGGAAGTGGTGGGACACTGGAGAGCTGGCAGATTGCTATCTGTTTGACAGAGACAAGTCAACAACACCTCTATCTTCACTCACATTTCCCCTGATGCCACAACACTTTATCTCTTCATTACTAACTGATAGTAGATGGGGGCATGATAGTTAATTGCATCTCTGGAATATGTGTAACTCTGTGTATGTGTGTGCTTGTTTATGGACCATGAGTTAACCTATAGTTTTGGCAGGTACCTGTGTACTACTGCATATACTGTACACATTTACAGTCCATGTACATGTTTTAAGCTGTGTTGTGCGTGTGTTGCACATGAACGATATATCTTGTGTCATAGGTTCAGACCCGCCAGAGTTACCTGTAAAATCCTAGTCAAAATCTCTCCACTGTCCCCTCCCCTCCCTTTCTATTTATCTCTCCTCTTCCTCCCCTCATTATATCTTTTCCACACCTCTCTCCCTCCCCTCTCCCAGCCCCTTTCGTCACCGCTATCGTCACCTGTGGGTCTCTGTGTCCCACGATGCATTGCAATCCACCCAGGCCCCTGGCTGGTGGTGGAACTGCAGTGACATCTACTGAGAGAGGAGAGGAGAGGGGAGGAGAAAAGAGGTAAGGAGAGGGTGAAGGAAATAGACGGAAAAGATGACTCACTAAACTATCTGAAATACACTAAAGGATAGAAGGAATAAGGCGAATGCAAGAACCAAGTCACACCTTGAACCTTTATTATTAAGTATTCAGCTCAGTCTTTTAACATCAGCATAAATGAACCTTACTTTTTTAAACAAAGGACAGGATTTCACCCTCTGCAGTAGATGTTTCCCAGCTTTCCTCCCCCTTTTTTTCACCGAGCCTAGTATTGTGTGCAGATAATTGCTTCTCTTTAGTAGCAACAGCTCTAAAATGATTTTTATTCTCGTCAGCAGGCTTTGATACAGGCTGTCTGTGTGTTTGTAATTATTGTCTTAGCCACTGGCTGTCAAACCCCATTACGTGAGGTCAAGCCCAAATGACTATCCTGAGCTGATGACAATAATTTGACGACAGACACACATGCATTAATCAATCATGCACTTACACAAGCATGAACGGATACATTTATGCACAGACAAAAGCACTGACTGAGACCACACACACACACACACACACACACACACACACACACACACACACACATTCATGCATGCACATTAACATAAACAAACACACAGCAGAAAATTTAGCCTTTGACAGGCACCTAAATCATGAATAATTCAGGAGCTAGTTTACATAAACCACCCATTCAGTCATACATGAATTAGAATTACAGTTGTATGTGCAGGAAGCAATCATCATGTTATGATAATAAAGCTGGGATGCTATGCATATTCAGATTTGACTTGTGGGAAATCTAGTGCAATTCCTGACCCTTTTCTGCAAATGACTTCCCATTTCATAGGTATTATGCAATTCAAGACACTTAAAACATTTTCTTTTCTGACAGATTTGTTGTGGGAAAGTGCTAACAAAAAAAAGGATAAATGTGTCTTAGAAGATTAATAGTAAAAAATGAAATAAACTGCAAACCTGCAACTTATCATCAGCAGTAATCAGTGTGCCATATTTAACTGAATACAAATTTACAGCATTAGTTGGATATTAAATGGTCTGGTAACCAGAACATTATGTGAGACTATTTAAAAGCAAAACAAAAAAATATTAGAATAAAAAAATCTGAACAATCTAAATGATCTGTGTACAAACTACAGGTGCTCTGGCCAAGACAAAAAAGTTGTTCAAAGGATGGTGGCAGTTTATTACATCTTTGGTCTCATTTTCCAACCCCATTTTCTGGAACTTACATTAATATGCAACTGTATGTTGTGTGTTTTGCAAAATACAATTTGCCCAAACTGTAAATGCTGACGATTATGTTCAGCAACAACATTTTTTGAATGTGCTACATTTATGTACTAAGCTCAAGTCATATGGACTAGCTTGCAGTGGATCCTGGGATGATAATATGCACGTATAATATAACATATAATACATTCCCACATCTCACACACAATTAACCTGGTAAGTATAATCTTATAATTAGAAATGATGGCCAAAGCTACCTTTTATTCAACATTAATTTTAACCTAGAACATGCTCAGTCTACACAACACCTCCATTCATCTTCATACAGTACTGTATGTGTGCACATGGAGAGATTACAGCAGGCAAAACCATCATCGATCAGATTTATATATTATTAACTATTTCTATCCCGAGGGGCCTGTTCATTTTACAAAGTGCCAATGGTGGGTGTAGCCTGTCTATCAGAGGCCAATGACACAGGGACACATGTCAAATAAAACTACATTACCTCTGATTGATTGACAGGGTTATGAGATTTAGAGCAGGGATGGACAGTGATGTCAGAGGTGGAATATGGGGAAGGAAAGGGAGAGGGAATTAGACAGAAACATGTTTGAGTTGCAGAAAGAAAAAAATAAGAATTGGCAAAAGAGGGGTAAACGCAAAGAGTTGTTAGAGGGGAGAAAAAATGAACACTGACAGATAATAGTGGAGGAAAAGTCTGAGGTGGAGTGAGAAGAGAGAAGTGACGAAACAGGTCCAAGCGCTAAAACAGCTTGGACAGGGGAAAGTGTGAGACAGAGTGGGAAAGCTGAATGTGTCAAAAAAAGTCTGCTTCTTTCTGAGGTAACCAGACCAGAATAACCCTCACTGTCCCCTTATTTAAATAAACTATACATGCACACACAGACACTCAATCACACACGCACACACAAGCACGCCCTGAGACCTGACCAGCCTCGCCCTGCACACAACAGCTTGTGTCTCCAGAGAGAGTTTGAGGACAGGAGTGAAAGACAGTACAAGGTAGCAGACTCACTCCTTCACACACGCACACATTTTTCTCATCAGCACAGGTTGATAGGCTTTATACCACTAATCTGTTTATGTGTTATTTGTTTTATTCAAAAAGGCGTTATTCTTTCAAATAAGACCGCTGTCCAACAGCATTTGCAGCTAAACGGGTGTTCGTTTTAACTTGCCTGTGAGTCACTGCAGTATGAATATAAATGATTGGCAGCTTATCTGACTCATATTGATGTGACGTAAACCCGAGAAATCTGGTGCTTCCCAGCAGCCTAAAACAAAACGTTCACTGTCACTGTATACACCAGATGAAAGAGCATAGATGCAAGTACATGGACAGGACCATTTATCCCCGAGCAGATGAGAATGTATCACTGGAACATGTGCATGTGCAAGTTCGAACATACAGAAGTGACCTTATTTCCACATTTTTATTCAGGTGGCTCGGGAAAGAAATGGGTCTCCATGAGGGTAAAAGAAAGAATGCATTAGTCACATTCACTTTCTTTTTGGTAGCGTAAAAACTGAAATGTAGCCTTTGTCACAGTCATTCATATCAAAGCCTTACCTACTTCACTCTTGGCTGTTCTGACCCCATTTAGCCTACACATTGATTTTTATTTTTTTTCCTCCCCAAGAAGAGATTATTCCTGGATTTATTCATTGCAACTTTAAAATAACCTGCATTTTAAATACCTTAAGAGGTCGTATGCATAAAAAATAAGAATGCATTATCCATATAGCATGTAAATTTTATTAATACACCAAGTCTTGGCCCTTGCAGTGATTGAGGTGTTTACTCCAGTGCATATGTTTCAGAAATCAGCAGAAGGAGAGCACCTGCTTAGTGTCCCATTCTTCCTTATTATGCTTGGCAGGGTGATGGAGCACATAGTGATAGATCAATATTCACCCTCGCTCTCACATGCAAAGACACACAAGCTCAAAAGTGCGGACACCACACCGTCTACACACAGAAAGGAAAACTGCACATATACAAGTACATTAATGAACAAGCACACACAAACAGACAAACACATTTGCATGAGGGGTTGTGCCTTTTTTTCCAGGTTATGAGATGATTAGCATCTCATTTACAACAGTTTTCCAGCCTCTTAATCCCATAGGTGCTGTGGGATGATGAAGCAGTGTTACCAGGGACCATGAATCATCCTCTTCCTCAAATTAAACATGCTATGTTGTAAACATATTATGGAAAACCTGCAGTTCAGGATAGGTGTAGTGTAATAGTATAGTGTAATATGAGTGAATGTGCGTGCGCGTGTCTGACTGAGTGCCTAGTGTCCCAGTTAAGTGTAATAAAGCACAGGGCTAAAATAATGTGATGAGTTTAATGAGCAGACTATCCATGCATTCAACTCCCTCAATGCCCCACGCTCCATCCTCCATCTCCCTCTGTCTCTGGCTCGCAGAACCACCCCCCAACTTTATCCCTTTCCCTGTATGTGTGTGTGTGTGTAGGGAGTTTGGAGTTGGGCTGGGAGGTAATGTGATTCGACTGGAACGATTAATCTTGCTCAGGTGAGAGTGCATTGGGAGAAACAGGGAGGGCGACAGGGGAAGAGAGATGGGTAGAGACGGTAGTTTAAATTTAAGTGGGGAAAGAAAAGAAAGGTAGGTGCACAGAGAGAAGCAGATGACGTATGGCTGGTGATTTCTCTTCTCTCACCTTCTGTCTCTATCTCGCCTTACAGGCTTATAGTCCTCATTTCATTTGGTGTGTCATCTTTTTTTTGTTTCCCTATTGCTTTTTTTCTTCTCCTCACATTCTCCTAACTTTATGGGACAACATGTATGAATTTTAGTTTTAAGATTATCATAAGAACGTGTCTTAACGTTATCTCAAAGACATTTATGCCTGTATTATGATGCAGAGATATCATGCCATCCAGCTAGCCCCGCCCTGTCACATCTCGTAATATCACTTTGTGCCCCAAGAGGCCCCTATCAAAGAGTGTATTTCCATGTTTCTTAAAAGAGGTGGAAACCCCAAGGTCCTGGTAATACACATGTTATCCATACCCCCTTTAACCCCTTCTTCTTGTAAATTTGATCCTTTTCCTACAGTCTCTTTTCAAACGCTACCTTGATCTATCCTTATTTCCTTACTGTCTCTCTCCTGCTTTCATTAAAAGGTCTGCAGTAAAGTGTGGACCATCCAAAAGTTGGAGCCAGAAACCATTTGTCCTGCAGCACCCACATACAGTCCATGTGTATGCAGTATAAGTGAATGTAATTGCACTTAATTTAAACTTCCACTTTGTGAATTAGAGTGGTGCTGGAAAATCCAAGTCTATATCTATCTATTGCAACATTTAACAGGGTCTTTTGAAATCACAGCTCATAATTGCAACATTTAACAGGGTCTTTTGAAATCACAGCTCTACTTGGTGCTTCAAAGTTGCAGCGGCATTGTAAGGATTCAGCCATCCTGCTTGTGACAGGATTTCAAATGATTAGTCAATTAGTCTTTGCGGTGGAGCAGGGGAACAAAAGGCAAGACACACTGGCCCACTTTATGTGTAAACACGACTCTGTAGGTGCAGATGCATTTTGGGACTTAATCAAAACATAAGAGTATATTTACAGTTGGCAAGGTAAAGGTAATCCATATGCATCAGCATCCCAACAGTATCCCTAAGCTTAGGTGATGGAATAACGATGAAATCTAAACTAAGAGCTAATAGTATTACTGGCTGGGGTACAGTGCTGGATCTGTGCTAATTTCTTAATTTGATTTCCCTCCTCAAATAGAGCGAGTAATTTGTTTAGGGGACCAGAATTTGCCCAATTTAGCTGGTAAGCTCCTTGGCAGCAGTAATGGGGATAAACAGCTAGCAGAAACTGCAGCCTAATCATACTGCGTCTGTCGAACTCCTGCGCGCGCACACACACACAATGTTTTTCCCTGTCCCTGTCCCATCTCTACATTCCACCATAATTATCTACTTTAAAATTACAGCTTCATAAGGCTAAGTAGCTTGCCAACTAACCTGTTGGCCAAGTCAATTTGTACACACACACTCAAACCAAGGATTCATTGGCTTTGAAGCTTATGCAACCCATACCAATACAGCATTGCTTTAACTGTAATGAACTAATGCTGTAGTGCTCAGTGATGCAGGCATAGTAATTCTGAAATTTTTTTTGGTTTTTTTGAAGATATTGGCCAGCAACTTTTAGTTTGGGATGTGATGAGATGACATGGGGTAATATCATGAATATACAGCTTTAACAGGACACAGATTGCAAAATAGTGCCAGTACCTGAACAAAGACGGACAAAGAACCCGAAATGGAGAGAGAAAATGTGTAAAGGAATATGAAGAAAAAAGAGAGAGAGAGATGAAGGTCTAAGCAAAATGATCCCAAACATAGGCAGCTGCATGTGCAGGTGAATTTGTGTGACTTGCAAAGGCTGTAGCATCCACAATTCTCCAGAAAGTTTTGCAGAGGGTCCCTAATTGGTCGCTTTGGCCCAACAGAAAACACAAACACGCTTGTACACAGACTGTGCAACAGAGTGACGGTGAAAATGTTTCCCACAATAGAGATAGAGCTTTAATCTAGTTTCAAGAAGCACACACACACACATGCAGAGCAAAGCAAAGGATTTCTGTGATTAACTAACTGATTCACCGACACAAGCGAGACAAATTAACAGCAGGACATTCACATTATTCCATGAAGTGGTCTCAGATTTTTGAACCCCAATGCAGAAACACCTCCTTGTGTTTTGGGGGGTTCTGATTGACACAAAGCCTCAAGACAGAACAAGCCAAAGAATCTCTTCATCCTACACAGTGTCAGTGCTCAGGCTTGCCATCTCCATGCTCCCTCCCTACTTTGAACAAATAATGAACTGTGTCTGCTCTACGCGCACCCTTTCTCACCCCCCCAACCCTTCCCCTCCTACGCCAGGTTCACGACCATACTGTTCCTCCTCTATGATCTATTCATCATTGCAACAAATGTTGAGCTCTTGAGTTACAGAGTCCTCAGCTGTACCATTCAAAGCTGTAGGGCTGACAGACAGCGTGTCAACCACTGTTTGTGAAACCCGTTCGTGCAAGCAGTTGATCAATATTTTGCGTACTGCTTTATTTAGCTGGACATGGCTGAATGGGAAGTGGGGTCTCATCTTCAGAGCAGTGATAGCAAGTAGAGCTGAGTCGAAGGGAATGCGTACACACACACAAACGTGCATGAACCAGTTCCTGCTTGCTCAAGCAAACAAACACATACGCACGTCAACTATCCTACCACACAGGTCTTCTGCTGACTCTACCTGGGCTCAGGAAATCTGACGTGGAGAGCTGGAGACAATAACTAAATGAATAGAGCAGCAATTTCAAACAGCAGTGCTCTGGTCTGAAACCCTATAAGAAACCTCTGGCTCCTTCTCACATGGATTCTGATTGGAGCCTGAATTCAAACCTGTTTTGAACTCTGCTTGAACTTTGTAACTGTAATTCCCTTACCTTCGCTAACCCCAAAGGTAGGGAAAATAGCTCTGTATTCCTGAATCATAAATATTCAGGGAGAATCTTTCCCTGTCCGCACATCTCAGACTTTCATGTGACTTGTAGTACCTACCTTTTTGAAGACATGAACAGAGCCAGTACAAGCATTCAAATCTCTAATGTAGGATTATAATTTCAACAATGAGTTAAAATATGAAAATAATAAATTAATTTGCAGCTGGGAAGACAGTGCAGACCTCTGCCAAGGCTGAACATTTCCCCCAAATTAATATTTTACCTACAATGTCTGTTATGAAGTACATTTCTCAACTGACATAAAAAATCTCATATATATATAACATTTGTAGACAAGGGGATTCAAAGCTGTAGGGCTGATATACACACACATATATATGTGTGTGTGTATGTAGACAAGGGGATTGGTACACGGAGTGACAGGAGGATGACTTGCTCACTGGCCCCTGGTGATCTTCCATCATCACTAATGTGTCCTGATACGATGCCGATGCCGGATAAACTTAACAAATGGAGCTCAACATTCTCATTTCACTGAAAAAAAAAATTCTGCATGTTTTGAGTTTTATAGGTTATGTAAGTTTTATGCAAATAATGAATAATCATCATCATCATCATCATCATCAATTTCTGCTTTACTAAAGAAAACAATCATGACAAGTGTGCTATGATAAAAAAGAGATGTGTCCACTAATTAAATGCAGTGTTTCTGCACTGTGCAGACAGAAAGCCCAGATATTTACAGTTTGTCATGAATGACAGGTTGTTTATTTGCGTATAAATTCAATTATGGTGCTTGTGTAGCATCAATGACTTATTTGTTTTTAATTTTCTCCAGTCCTAAGCAGAGTACCACCTTCCTCAGAAAGAAAATAAAGGAAACAAATTGACAAATCAATACTCGATCAGTCTAATTCCTAAAGGACTGAATCCTCAGCACAGTGATATAAGTGTGATCATAAGAAACATTCACAGACAGGAAAGCACTCCGAGAGCACAGACCTCTTCTGTGGCTGAACACTGCAAATGCTCCTTTGTATTAATGGTTAGCGTGGGGGGGGGGTATCTGCACCAGAGGTTAGCAGGTTCTTCCTTAGATGATGCCCCACCGTTCCAACAGCTTTCAAGAAGATCAGTTCCATAGTTTTGGCATAACTGCTGACAGACAAATAGCAACAAACAAACAAAAGCAAGAACAAACTCCTTGGTGAGGGAAATGAAAGTATTCATTGTGCAACATGGATGTTTTCAAGTATTTTAAGACCTTTTAATAGGCAAATACGGGAAGCACATATCGTTGGCCATACTCTGACTTATTATATTTCAAGCGGAGATGCTGATCTAAAACAGATCTTGGAGGGTGAGACAAAATGTGCCACCTGGATATTAAAATTTCTTTTTTTCTTTATAACTCATACATTTTCTTCCATCGTGTTTCTCTCTCTGCTCATCTTAGCCTAATTATATCTTAATTATATCTTTTTTTACCTTTTTTATTATCTATCTGCCCTCAAGCTTGCCCTTGTGTTTCATAACTGATTTGAAGTTCTTCAGACAGGTAAAAAGCATAGCTTGTGCAAACCATTGCACGAGCACTACTTTGTGTCTATGTATACAAATCTATCCTCAAAAAAAAGTTTTTATTTATTTATTTATTTATTTATTTATTGGGGGGGGGGTGATCACTTCCAAAAGCAAATAGAACTGATGTCAAAACAAACTAATAATATAAAGTAAAAGATGAAAAGGACCTTGACAGCAGCACCATAGTTGTATCATGTAGACTGAGAATGGTGGTTTATTCAATGACCGTGAAAGACTCAAACTTTAAAACTTTAGAAGTGTTTCTTTTTCTTTTGCACCTACACAAGTATACACTCAGTATAACTTTTAACAGTAATGTCATATCCAATTATTGTTGATTTGGCTCATTGGCACCTGATCCACGCAGCAGCTGATGAGTGTGCGCATCTGTGCGTGAGTGACTAAGCATTTTCACGATGATGTACGACAAAGGAGAGATTTGAGTCTCTCATGATTTGTTTACCCACTAACGTGCCCAGTCTGCCAACACACACAAAGACACACAGACACACATTCAAATGAAGGCTGTCACTGGTAAACTCTTTTCAGAAATAAGATTGATGGTTAGGTAAACTCAAACTGAGCCTCACATGAAATATTTTCATTAAAGATTTCACTCACTCTAAAAGGATACTCTAAATACTACAACATCATCCATTAAAGGCTATAATGGTGGGTTTGTGTGTGTCACAGGTTACATAATATGATCTGTCACTCTGTGACCCATACAGCGTAACCTTTTGATCTTTAGCCCTTCAGCTCTCTAACTTGCCAACAGGTCCGATCAGACTCGGGCCATGTCGTTTTAATTAGCCCCTCCCATCCACATCTCAGCGTGAGCCATGTTGAAGGTGACATGCCTGCGGTGAGCACACACTCGGGTGAGGAGTGAAAAGCGACCAGCAGAGAGGAAACATGCTACGCACACACTCAGCAAGACATCATGTTTAAAGCCATCTGCTGTAGCCAGCAGGATGCAGGAGGCACTCCTGGGTTTTCTATCAAAGAAATGGGCTTCTGTCTTTTCACTTTCTGTGCGTGCGTGTATGTGTGTGTGTGTGAGCACGCCATACATGCACAACCTGTGTATGGTGTTTTCGGGCTATTTTTGCAGGCAATCACAGGTCATTTTTGACACCTGCCTCACAGCACAGCATTTCTTCTAATCTGTCTCCGACTCTGACTGTGCTCATAGGCATTTCCCTCAGTGACTCGTATTTCCACCTCAGAGTGGGGAAGAAGGCCTTAAGGCTGGAGAAATGGTAAAGGAAGAAGACCTTTGCTGGAACTGTAGAATATATGAAGGACTAAACGAAGGAAAGACGGTTGTGTGAGAGTAATTTCATGGATGTTTTCATGTTGGATTTCATGGAATTTCCTGCTTTATTAGTTTGGATACTACTGTATATACTTCTTACTGACAAAATAAAGATAATGACTTGATTCCCATTCCTCTTCAGACTGCCAAACCATTTAGCTACAATGCAGTACATTTTCCACAGGAATATGGACATGGTTTAGTTATTCAACTGCATCAGCACTGTTATCTGTCCTAGCTCACACTCCCTTTGCACCACCTGCCTGCATTTGAATGCCTTACTCCAACCTGTAGCTCCTCTGTTGCTGAACTGCTTCACATATTGTACATCATTCTGGATATGAGCACCTGCTAAATTTCCCCTGTGTTATTGTTAAAAAGAAAAGGTGGTGAAAGGCAGAGCCAAGTTGGACTTTTGAGCTGCTCAGATACTTGGAGTTGTGGAGTCATTTCAAAACTTTGCAGTCACTGCAGTATACCAGCTTCAAAACTCTGCTTTACAGTGCATATATTTTTAAAAAATAGCCTCTAAAAAAAAGTGAAACGTTACACAGTGTTCTTCATTTTACAGTGGACAAGAGAGAAGAACCACAATACATAGCCTACAAAAGATTTAATGTTGTAATCCTTTGTGCAATCATCCAAGGACAGTATTCACATACAGAATCCCAATTCAGGTGTCCAAGGAATGATGTACTGACTCCCAACTGTAGAGGACATCACGCACAGCAACAATAAATCCACAGGGCCATCTGAAAGGCACCACCATTCACCAGACGCCTTATCTGAATGTTACAGTGTTGAGTGTGCGAGTCACACACTCAGGCTCTTGCACGCCGGGGTTATCAAGTTGGCACCTCCCTTCACAGACGTTTCATTGAATTAGACCCATGACACCTTCAGAAGGCTCTGCGGTGATTTCTAGCTTCCCAGACCTACACTTAAAGGACAAAAGCTGGGCTGGGTATTTCAGGAAGATAAAATACATTTCATTCAATTTCACTCAGAGACTTTGTTACTCTTAAAATTTAATGGGTTTAAATTCAGGTCCACAACCACTAATCATTACAATATTATGGACTAATTTCATGTGATTACTTTAAAAGGTATCTGGGAATATGACCTGCATGGTTGTCCTAACGTAAAAAAAGAGAAAGTAAAGTAAAAGACCTGAAGATAACGATGGCAGTTCATGTACCTTTTATATTCAGCAGCGCAGGAGGTAATAAGTATCCAGTCTCAGGTTTCGCAGCTCTGTTGGTTCAGCTTGGGTTTAGTTCAGCAGAAACCCCACAACCACCACTTCCTAAAATAGGTCTATGAATGCTATCATCCCCAAGAGACCAGTGAAACCCATCAAAACACATCAGAGTTAAAATGCTTCAAGTGTCCAAACTGTTTAAAATCTAGGCAGGGCATCAGTAGGCCATGCCAATGGTTCCTTTCAGTCAGAGCCAGAATGGAGGAGGCGGGACATGGTGTGTGGCTGCAGTTTCACTAAATGATTGAATTTTGAACGCGGAGTGGTGACACTATGGAGAGGGATGGCACCGGCGCAGCATCAGTCATAGTGCAGATGACAGAGTGGACACTTGGTAAACAGCTAGACTGGGGGTGAGGAGTGGGGGGTATATTGTGTGTGTGTGTGTGGGGGGGTAAAGGCTGTACAGGGATGTGAAGATGGGAGATGGATGGAAGGTTGAAAGAAGGAAATATGAAATCAGGAGAGAAGAAGGACCGTAATAAGAATAGATTGAAGGGACACTGGACAATGGTACTGGATGAGGAAAGTTTGATGAAAGAAAGGATGAAGAAAAAACAGAAGAAAGACATGAAATATGGAAAATTGGTTCAGAGGTAAGGAGGAAACCAAAGGTAAGGTAAGAAAACACACGGGCACTGGGCACAGCATTTGTCAAAATCTGTCGTCACAATCTCACTCTGTGAAACTGTGGCTGGGTTGAAATGGAAGTGGAAACAAGCGGCAGAGCTCATCTTTAAACTAGCAGTTGAAGTAAATGCAGTATTGATACGCTCGGGCCATCTGGGGACATCTGATCACAGCAACAACCCCAGCGGTGCAAATAGTTTTATTACCTCAAAATTTTAACCCTGTCAAACAGTAGGAAAATAATTATTGTTCTTTAACTGCACAGGAAGACTTTGACACTGAGACAAGGAATCACATATGACTGATACATAAGTATGAACTTCTTATGCTTCCATGGCAACTAAGCAAAATCAAACTGCTAAAGAGGACTGTGTGGCATGGTTGAAAGCTCAGGATTTAAGAGAGTAACTGACTTCAGATCATATTGTTTCCGCAGTTAAGCAGTTTACCAGCTAACTTGCTTCCTCTTTCCTTCCATCATTCCTCCTCCTTCCCCTCTTGTTTGCTCCTTTAGTCCTACCTCTCTGCTTGTACCTGCTGCAGAGGCTGCACTGTACAACAACTTGACATTGCGTATACACAGTCATCCAAGCAGAGAAAATCCTATTGCCTTCTGAAGCGTTTGTCCTGTAGTGCTCTGTACTGTAGATAGCAGCAAACACAGATAGCGGCAATCTACTGAAAGCCCTGACTCCCCCCCACCCCCCGCCTCCTCTAATCCACAATCTGTCAATAATAGGCTGATGTCTGACAAGATGTGGTGGAGAGAAATAGGAAGCCTATTGAAATGTTATAAAGGTTTGATGTGTGATGTCAGGTGCTCTGCTCCTTAAACATGACACCCTCAAACTCGGACTACCGAGCAGAGAAATGCAATATCTTGTCACTCTTATTGCAGAAGGGGGGAAGGAGGAAGGGAGGTCTCGCAAAAAAAGAGAGAAGGGATTCTGACAGCACAGAAAAAAAAGAGGAAAAAGTATGAGGAAGGTGTGTCTTGAGAGGAGAAGATGGGAAGGAGGATGGCAAAGAGATGGAGCAGAGGTAGTTTTTTGAGTAAATCTGTCAGGAGCTGTAATCCCATTCTATACATTTCAGCGTGAAAATCTAAAGTACTGAAGCAGAGGGAACCAGTAAGATATGATACATTATATAGAAGGAGAGGAGGACAGACAGAGATGGTGTAGGTTTTAGAGAGGGAGGAGAAAGCACTGAACGAGGGCTGATTTGTGCGAGAGGAGAGATGAGACAAAGAGGAACAGAGGATGAGAACGCGAGAGCTGGAGTTTTCTCTCCAGTGAGAGCGCCTTGTCACAGATGAGACCAACCTTGTCTCATGAAAAACCAAACAAAAAAAAAAGATAACAGTGAATTTAATCCCAAACTGTACTGCATCTCATAACTCGTAACTCAGTGCTACACATTAAGCCAGCATCAGAGCGGACCTGGCTGCTGCTGCTGCTCCAGGTCTAGAAACAAAACTGGAAACGGGCAAGAAAAAGCAATATGTTTTAATGAGGCCAGGTACCACAGAGACAGAGAGAGAGAAAGACTAAATTTCATAGTCCCAGGCTGAAAATATTTATGAACCCCTGCTAACAGCCCTCGACTGACACTTGTATTACATGGAGGCCTCTGAATTAACATGCTGAGCAAACACGCACACACGGTCACACACACCATACTTCCTGCTCAGTATTTCCATGGTGGGAAGCTGAGCTAACTGCAGCGTGAACATAAAGCCCTTGGCAGGCAGCTCTGAATGATGTAGGGCCTTGTAATGAATTTGATTTCATCCTGCCATTTCAGGCAATAAACATACGAGCTTAAGATGCATGGGGTTGTAAATTTTAAACCGAGGCACTCTTTTCAGTTGGGTGTGTGGACGGCGGTTAGCGAGCGGTGCAACAAGACTGAACAAGAGGTCTGTATTTGTGTGTGTGTGCATGTGGCTGTGTATTTGTGTGTCAGAGGACGAACTGTTGTGCTTTTGCTGCAGCACATCCTTCAAAGACATATAGTATATTAATACAAGGCAATAGATATTTCATAATGTAAATATTGCTTATATCGGTAGCCACTAGACTTCCAAATCAAGTCGACTGCATTGGGAACAGAATATTTCTTTCTTATTTAAAAAAAAGAACAAAAAAGAAAAACTTCTCAAGGCTGAATATTGGCCTTAAGCACTCAAGGCAGAAGGTATAGCTGTGATACTGAAATTAAATTCTTTCTTTATGAATAGGAGATTAGTACAGTAGTGATTTTAATAAAGTGAAAAGGAGGATAAAAGAACGAAGATGTGGAGGAGAAAGGGGAGGCAGTGTGTGAGGAAAAGTGGATTAACAGTGTCACTTACTGGAAGAGATTCTGAAAGAAGTGTGTGTGTGTGTTTGTATGTGCACTTAGGCCCTGCACATATTGAACAGTGATGCTAACATGTCATTTAATGTCATGTCATGTCATGTCATGTAATTAGCAGTGCTATTCTCACTACTCAAATGATTGAGAGGAAGAGTTTCCAATCAAATTCAAACTGCAATGTTAATTTTTTTTCATGCAGTATTTTAGTACAATATATAACAGTGGTGGAAATTCCAGGATCTATAAATTATTCAGATGCAGCAGTTGCACCAAGCCAATGTTTTGACCCCAATTCAAAAGAAATGCATATTAGTCTCACTGTGCTGCACACATTTCTACTTATAGTGGTGAGTAACCAAAAGACAAAAGCCCTGACTAAATTGCTGCTCATCCCTGTTCCGGTATCACTGTCCAGTATTTGGAATCACTTAGCAGACCTATCATAGCCACTAATACATAAGATACAGAAATACATAAAAGCCCAAATCCTATGTTATGTCCTGTACTGATCTAAATAAAAGCAAACATGAGCAACATATGAACCAGAAATTAGCAGTATATGTAAAAATATGTGATGTTGCAGTAAATGCAAGTAAGAGGATGATAATTAAAAATCAAGAATATAAAAACCACTACAGCCTCCAAAGAAATACAAAATACAGTAAAGCTGGGATACAGTGAGGCCTGCAAAAGTGTACGCAGTCAGTGGATAACACACAAGTTGATGTTGTGAGATGCTTATATTAGGATTTTCACTGAATGATTCTTTCTCTAGCTCTACCTCTCAATATCACCTTTAACTACATGGAACACCAAGAAGGGTGTGTGTGTGGGTGCACGCGCATGTTTGCCTCATAAACAAGCATGTTAATTTGTGTTTATCTCCTTGCAATTGTCCGTAAGTAGAAATGCACTTTAAAAGTGCCTGTTCTTGTGTGTGATTCTCTACAGTCAATGCTACTCCATTAGTTGTGTGTTAATTTGTCACAGCCTGAGGGGTATTCCCGTCTACTTTAAACGACTGTCTTTTATTTCTTTTAATGCCCCGCTTTGTGTCCTTTACACACAACAAGGATGCTCGCTCCGACTGCACAATCAAGTCTGTATGAAAGCACTAAAACATTTTTAAAAATTCAAACCTGCCATCATTCATCAGCATCAGATATGCACATTCCCAAAATGCATGCACACACACACACACACACACACACACACACACACAATCAGCGACCCATCCATACACTGAAAACAACAAATCACCCACCCAGACAGAGCAAGCTAAACCCAAAAGGAACTTGACTATGTAATTTTGGCTGAATAGCAGCAAGCCTCTGTGGTATAATGGCCACAATCCGACTGAAGGCTGTTTCATTTCAGTATCAAAGTGGTTGTAATGAAGGCTGAATGACACTGGGGAAGGACACAATAGCTCAGATATTGCCTCTAATTAATGTGGCTGATGTTCAAAATATGAATTAGATCTTTCTGAGCCGAGCAATAGATGTAGTCCATTCACAGCTACACACTTTCTTTTTTTTTTACCTTTTTCTTTTGCACATTTTTGTTTTGTGCCATCTCTGTATTTCTGTGTCCTCCATTCTCACCTATCTCCTCGCTCTCACATACACAAATTACTATCTCTCTTGTCATGAAGGTTTTGATATTCCATTCATTTTCTCCCTCCAGTTCAGTCTGCGACTCTTGTCAGACTGTCTGTCTCCCAGTCTGTCAGTCTGCATGCCCCTCTAACGACCAGCCTCACTACGCACCTGTCTCTCTTTCTTTGGTCCTCCTGAGGACGTCAGTCTTTCTGTCTGTCTCCCTCCTGTCTCCTCTCATTTTAGAAAATAAAAGCTGAACCTTTTTCGATACCAGCAGGATTACTAGAGCAGGCTTTGTTCTCTGCAGTGCCAACACGCCACATTATCATTCCAAAGAAAAAGTGTAGAAAGTGTTCTGATTGGTGAACTGGGGTTTGTGTAAAGCAACTGAACGGTTGACACGTATTAATCACACCTGACCAGGCCACAGCTTAAACCACAGAGCAACTGTGGTCAGGAGGCTTGTCCACATTAATGAATATGTAATGCGATGTGTGTGTGTGTGTGTGTGTGTGTGTGTGTGTAAGAATCTTATCTCATCCACAACCAGCTCAGCTGAAGCTGACACATAGAAGGTGACAGTGCGAGAGTATACAGTATGATACATGCAAATGACTCTGGGACTAAATCTAAACAGCTACTAAAACAGTTAACTGGGGTGGGTGAGATGGGAATAATTCATGCACTTACAGAAATAATACCCAAGTAAAGTGCTCCCAATTAAATTCATTATGAATTTTCTCATATCTGTGTCTCAAAATGTCAATTCACATGTGCTGACACATTTTCTGAAGTCTGGGTACAAATTTGAAAGTCTCAGTATACATTAGGGCCCTTCAAAAGACAACAAGACAACATCAAAAGACAACAAGGTAATAAGACCAAATGTATATATTACTAGTTCGAAATGAGGTTATCACAAGGTTACCATGACCAGTTCATTGGTCCCATCTGGCAACTGTACATAGTCTGGTAACAGGAGAAGTAATCATTTTAACTTACAGCATCATAGCACCATAAAATTTATATAGATTAGTGTTGTTATCAGTATGTGTATTTAAATATTGGTTGGGTAATAGGAATTTCTATCATCATTTGGTGTGCTAAATTGAAAAAATAGGGTTTGTACTGAGCAGGACAAGAACAAATGAAAATATTGCATCATAACCTATCAAAATTAGAATCAAAATTAGATTACTAATAGATTGAATTATTTTGATCTCCGATTTACCGCCATGTGGTAATGTCTATGTACAGTGTATGGCAACAAGGCTGAAGTCCCATACCCTTGTGAAAACCAGTGCAATATTTTATTAAGCAGCTGTGTGTGATGCTTGTGTTTTATGCATGAGCAGACCTTGTTCTGAAATCACGTCCTGCTCAGGAAAAGAGCCACAGGCTCCCAGGTGTCCTCCCCCTTTTCCACCGACATAGAAAAAGTCAGGGTTTAGGTAATTTTGATAGATGGCATAAATCATATCTTTGATTAAAACCTGAGATTTATATTCATTCACAGACCAAGACATGACAAGCACAATCACAACAATGTTCAGAGAATAGACAGCATAAACACCAACTTGTTAAAATCGCATCATGAAATACGACAGCCTCACTTTGCAACAGTGACTGCAGAAATAGGGAGAATACATGAATTTCTTTTGAACCAGCAGGAGAATGAAACCCAACGCTGACCCACCGATCATATCAATGAATCATTGCAAGGCAGTGAAAAGCAAAATAAATCAAATGGAAATGAATCTAACAGTTCCTTATGTGGCAAAAGGTATAAAACACTAGTAAGTGTTTAACAAGACAGAGCAAAATGTGGCAGTGGACACTATAAAGAATAAACTTTTTGGTAATTGGTTTCAGGCCACTGACATGTTTAGAAATATGAGATGAAAATGGTTTCTTCAAGGCATCCACCCACTTGCTGTTCTGTAGTCCTGCCTGTGCGTTTTAATCTGCAGACAGGCCATTCAACTACTGCCACATTACCATTTCACTGATCAGGGAAAAAACACAAAGAACACATCACACAACTAGGAAATAACCTTGAAAAGAGTATGTGACAGGGAAGTTTGTATTTGATCAGACAGTGTTCTGTCATCACTCCATTGCTTCAGTTCAAATTCAAATTATCAATAGAAACTCAATAAAGTAATCTGATATCCTCACAAAATTAGTACATCCGTCTATATCTGATCTATATTCGTTAACCCTGATTTGACCCGGCTCAGTTAAACCAGACTAAACCAATTAGAGAATATATCCATGTGTAGTTAGCAGTTTATTAATATCAATGGGAAGTTTTAAAAAATGAGAAAACCTGTCTTGTCCTAACTATATTAGATATTGTGTTGTTCTTTTTTCCACTGTTGTTGACCGGCTTAGAGAAACTGGTGGGTCTCACATCACAACAAATGAAGTCACGCATTGTGTAAGCCACAGAGGAAGGCAAGCTGGGAAATCTGCCAAACATACAATGTAAATACACCAGGTGACTTGGCCAGTGTACAAGCAGCATGCTCCCTGTGGACTACTGCGGCCAGATTCTTATTTATGAACCACCTATACACATCATCTACTGTACTCCTGTGTTGAAATGTAGCACGTGGTCTTCTCTGAGTGTGGAAGCACCGAATTATGGTGTCATGATTCATTCCTTGTGAACACAAGTAAGTGAATAAAGGGAAGTTCTCACAGGTCACTTACAGAAACGCACCGAGAGAAGGTGACCTCAGAAAAGTGGATGTCACATCCAGACCTACAGCAAAGAATTGGCAATCATCAGAGGGCCACAGCCAAGAATTATGGGATAGAAAATGCTGGCCCTAAGGGAAGTATGTGGTGCTGATGGATAGGAACTGAGAGAGAGGGAGAGAGAGCAAACAGGTAAAAGAGGGAGACAGTGGGAAAAGCGACAGTGAGGGAGACAGGCTGGGCCACAGCACAGTTGTCAGTAAAGTGTGAATGACACCGCAGACAGCTGTGAAGAGCAAGATAAGAGAGAAGCGGGGGATGAGAACGGATGGAAACTGACGGAGAGAGGAAGAAAGTGACAGAGTTTGACAGAGAGTGTATCATAAAGAAGCAGATAGGGTGAGATGAGAAAATACGAGAGGGAGGCAGAGCTACGAGGAGCAAGACAAGAGGGGCTGTAAGAGGGGCGCATGTGTTATGACAACAAGATGTTTTCACACGCACAAAGAGATGAAGAAAAGTCACCAGAGCAAGAACCTTCGGTGGGTTACAAGTTGTGTTGAGTTTAGAATTAGGTTTGAGTTTGAAGAGGCGGTATGTTATTGCACACAGGTGAGGTTAAAGATGGTGTTATTATACAAGCAGATTTTTAGTGTGTCCATGCACTAGTGACAAAATGAATATTTTATGCACATCTCCTTGACTTTACAAACACACCCTCGAGCTCGCGTTGCTGTCACAGGCTTCAACAAATCTTGAGTCTGTATTTGCTGCACAGCAACAAGTACTGCCATTTGAATTCCAGCCTAATTCACATTTTTTTTTAAACCAGAACAGAAGTACGCTGAAACACCTGAACCTTTTCAATCTGACTCCCTCCTGTTCATTCTTCCCATTCAGACTTTACTGTGACTAATTTCTAATGTGAATTCATGTTCAACCAGCTCCATAAGACAGACATGATGATGACTCTTTCAGGATTTCTCAGATGTGAAATATAAGTTACTGTCCTGCCGCTAAATGGGGCGCAGAGAGGAACACTTTCCATTCTTATTATGCAGACAGGGGGCTCAGCCATCAGAAGTAAGAGAGAAGGGTGTTGAAAGAAGGAATGGAATGGACTGAGCAGAGAGATGAGTGCAGAGAGATAGAGGATACTCTTTAATCTCCTTCCCCTCATTTCACGGTCTTTGCTCTCTCTCTCTCTCTCTGTGCCTTGGCCTTACAATAAGATGGTTTCCATTCTTGCTGGTGCTTTTTTCTTTCTTTCCCAACAGTGTACTGATAAACACTGGGATTCCCTCCTAAATGTAAAAAGATTTGACCTTTGCATCCAAATGAATGAGGAACCTTCTGGGACTTAAACCCTTTTTTCGCAATGTTTATAGGTGAAAATAAAATGCATGAGTGGTCTGGTTCCACCTTGAACCGAACCATACAAATTCACATTATAATCCCTTTTTTATTAAATCCATCGCTTTTACTATTATTTGTCTATCATTAAGCTGACTTCCACGCTCCAGGTCAGTGGTTTGCACACAACTCTCCCTTCATACATACAAATCCTGATTTGACATTATTTGACATTATTATTTCTTTCACTTTAATGAACAATGTTGAAGGAATGCAGGCACATCTCACTGGTCTGATGCAGCAAGATAAATCAAAGACAGCAACAGTGAGTATTTGAGAGACAAGTGAGTAATAACAAAACTGTTGGACAGGCCCAATCATTTTTCAGAAGCAGAATTTACCCTTTAATGCAAAGAGGCGAGTGATCTACAACTGCTGCAGTGGCCTTGGTTATTCTTCCTGGCCACACATATAGACAAATACAGGAAATCCTGCAGAAAAGAAAAATGAGCTCTCTCCATGTGTGAATGAATGTTTGTGCTTGTGTGTGTGTGTGTGTGTGTGTTGTGTCTGTGTGCGTCGCACTTCTTGACAGCTCGGGCAGCTTCTGGCCTTTTGGCTGACCACTGCAATCTGACCTCAGTGGCAGTTAATCAAAGTCCCATGTAAGCTACCATTCATCATGGCTTACACACACACACACATACATGCCTACATACATACATTACCTCATGAGGATTACATCTGCAAACTGACAAACTCATACACAGACACTCACATAGATATACAGTGGAACAGCAAAGGCCAGGTCCCGTATCCCTTTAAGGAGATACTGTATGTTAGAGGCGGCATTTGTATGTGATGGCTTGGGCTGCATGTGAGCTAGTATAGCTATGTCTGTGTCCATGTGTTTCATTTTTTTAGTTTTTTCAGCGTTGTTGCATTCTACTTAACATATATGTATACAGCCAAAGTGTGTCACAGGTGTCATTGTCTTCTGAGATATGCGACACCCGCAGGAGGGCTGTTCTCATTTGTGGATTTGTTTTGGGTTTTTTTCCTTTCTGTTGCAGCTAAAGGGAAGTCAGAGGGTGGAACTGAGATCTTGTTCCTGACGCTGTGCACCTGAGTGGGCAGAGCTCAAGAGACTACCTGCATGAGTATCTCACTCTCTTCCCCTGCCTGCCAACTGAAACTCTGCCGTTCTTTCACCTTGCATACTGTATATCCACATTCACCGCACATTGCATTCCACTCACACACACACACACACACACACACCTTGTGAAAAGTCACTCCTTGCCTTTTGGCAGAGGCCATCTCTTTGTGTGTTCTGTGTGCTCATATCCCTGCCTTGTGACTCTCTTTGAGGAGAACAGAACTTTGTGGAGCCCAATAAACTGTCTGCTGTATTTAAAGAGGATGAGGGGAGATAATGGAATTGCATTAATGAAGACGCCCCAACTCCACCGGCTGCCACCGCATTCTTCTTATTAGCAAACAATCATCATGTCTCAGCCTGTTTTCAGTTTAGGCCATGCAGTGCCGGCATGAAGCGTTTGCCACCAGTCATTAAAATTGCAAAACTTTGTCAGTCACATGCACCAAGCTTGCGCACTGGGTTCGTGCTCACGACAGTACTTGCATCCAGCTTCATTGCATACTTGCACATGAAGCACGCATACAGTCCCTCACACTTCTACACATCTACTTGCTCTCTATAATCAGTGAGATAAGATATATTAGCACATTACCGGCTTTGCTTGCCGTAGGACCCGCTCTCTCTATTGACTGGCTCTAATTTGGACAGAAACCCCCAGTGTCTTTAAAACAACTTGAGGTAAAAGAGAGTGTGAGGCAGAGAGAATAAGACAAGTCAGGCAAAAAGAGGGGGTGTAAAGGAGGGAAAGAGTGAATAAAAAGACAGTGTGTGTGAGAGAGAGAGATGAAAACAAGAAGGTAATGATGTGCTCATTTTGTTAAAAATTTTATTAGGAGATAGACATCTAAATCTAGTAAAATGAAGCACCATGTTATGCAGCCGCCAAATTGTACTTGCAGAGATGGGAAGCATTTACGTACAGTATATTCAGAAGGTCAAAAAGAAGCAACAACTTAAAAGATGAGTCATTCAAATTCTAATAAAACTGAAAACGATCTTGAGATTTCATCACATTGTTAGTTGTTTGTGATGTTTGTTTTGTTGATGTTGAAATGGCTTTTGGAGTCATTTGAAGGCAATGAAGCCTCTCAGGAACCAATGGATAGTAACAGAATGTATCAGGAAGCACAATACTTGACATTTTTGCTGCTAATATAAACACAATAAAGCACAGAGAACAAAACAACACAAAACACAAAATTATCAAGTTGTTTGAAAGCAATGCAGACACTCAAGGGTCTGGTGAAGCAGCAGTGGAACCACAGGATTTTTATGTTTGGATTTCTGTGTTTCAGTTCAGATTTGTACAGCGGGAAAAGAAAGCAGGACATGAACATTGAACAGCATGCTACAGTGGTGGTGCTACATCAACCTAGTGAGGTTACGTCTGCAAAAAAAATAAAAAAATTAAAAAAATGACTCAACCCTCTGCTAGTTAGCTGAGGCAGTGCTGGGCTGAACGCCCAGAGTGCTTTCCCATAGCCTGTAAAACATTTACTGTCTTGACAGTGGGGTTTTCCCATTTGTATGCTTTGTATTTCTCCTTTATTCCCTTCCTCTTTATTCTTTTATCAGCCTTATTCAGAGTTTCATGCATCCCCTACATGTGCACTCTCCCCTTACTGTCTTTTTCATCACCCCCCACCCCCAACCCCAACCCCGTCTAAATGTTTTGGAGAGTTGTTGTCCACTGATAAATGTATCATATTTCGCCTCCCCCTGCCTCTCTCCCTCTTTCGGTTCCTGTTTCTCTCAACAGGAGAAGAAGGGTACTTTTCTTAATCAAAGCGCCTGCCCCAGAGCTAACCCAGCGCACTACAAAGTCTCATCATCATCATCGTCCATGGGAATCAATCAATAATTCAGCGTGCGGCCCAATGCATCACCATGCGTGGAGATATTTCCGCTCAGTAGTGTACAATTGGAGAGCTATCATACATGGGAAATGGAGCTATTCACTGAAGACCAATAACAAGGTGAAAATGGCAAATACAAGCCTATAATCCCCAGTTAGCGCGCAATAGTTCTAACCCTAAGGCTCGCAGAGGTAGTGTTCTTTGTAGAGCAGCATTTGAAATGCAGACACAGTAATCGAGGGGATTTAAAAGAGCAATGGAGCTCAAAAAGGTTCTCCCCATGGGCCACAAAGGATAATATGGAGCCATATCAAAATAATGTTAAGTGAATTCTTCCTCCTCTTGTTTTTCCTTCGCCTTTGTCCCTATTTTTTCCCTGGTCAGTGAAAGCCTCATATCTCCGAAATACAATTTATGTTATACTGCATTTTACACAGGCTTTGCTCTCTCAGAGCTATTAAGTTTTGAGGACTCAACTTTGAACCTCCAAAGAGAATGAACAATTTCATGTGCATGCTCAATCAGGGTGAGGCCATTTAACCCTGGCGGTGCAGGTTTTATATGGGCTGTGCTAATCCTACACTTGGTCCACTTTGCTTCAGCAGTGAGACACAACAGAAAGCTGCGACAGCTTTACCTTGAAACTCTGTCACACTCATTTCCTCTTGCAATGGTTTGATCATTTCTGCTGTCAATGGTCAAGCTCCACTGCTTCTCACTCCCTCTGATGATGATGAGGAAGACATGCTGCTGGGCAGTGAGCAGGAGGCTTTTTAATTTATTTAGCTCTGTCAGTTTCCTACTATTCTGCAGTTCTGTCCTCCTTGTTGGTGAAGTAGACTTTCCTGGAGGTTATAAAGAAACTGCAAAGGTCCACTCCCAGTCCTGTACCTCATCACATGGGATACAATGATGTCAGCAGTGGCCTCTCACAAGAAGACAACTTTTTTTTGATCCATGCCACTGTTGAAGGAGAGAAACTATGTCATTGAGCCATGAGGAGTCAGTTTGAGTAATGAAAACCCAGGGGCCGACACCGTGTCCAGAGGGAGGCAGCTAGCGGCCAGGAGGTAGCTCTCATGCAGTGCAATGCAGCTGGACACAGCTCAAAAATAGTGGAAGTGGGTCTGTTTGCTTCGAGTCAGGACACCCGCTGCGTCTCTCTCTAATAAATACAGATCTACCATGGAAAGTTGGTGCAGTGATTTGCATTCTCAGGCTACTATACCCCTGATTTCTCAAACATCAAGCTTGATTCTCATGAGGGGAAGTGGGTCAGTCTAGGGTTGACCCCAAGACACTCCTTATGCCTAAAAAATGTTTAGTCTGAATATCTTTTGACAGTTTGCAATGATGTGGTGCAACTTCTGCAGAGAGCTCTGCGTGTGCATTCAAAAAGCATTGCAGAGAAGGCAGGTATATAACCACGCTGTCAACTTAAAAAGCACAACCTAACCTGGTAGATGTCCCTTGAGTGTGGAGGAGGCACTTGACCCTCAAACTGACCAACTTTGAAGAGTGTTCTTGTAAGTGTGACTTCTGACATGGCACGATGTCACCCGAATATCTTTCTTAATGCAAGAAAAGGCGATAGGATCAGCAGTAGGTGCTTCAAACGCTGCATTCCACGGAAAACATATTTTTCGAAAACTAAACAAGCTGCCTTCGCTGGCTACATGCTTTCTGCCCTGCAACCATGTGCTGTAAAGAAAAACACTTTTAAAGCAGCTTGCCTCTTCCAAGCTAACTTAAAAAGTCTCTTCAATGTGCTGTTGAAATCACCTGATATCCCCTCTGCCAAAATCTGAGAAAGGGTGCAATCAAACTTAAGGTATTAAGAAAATGGTCACAACAAAACATCTTTCACTACTTTCTCTTTTCTTTATGGCAGAATCACGCAGGGTTTCAGCTGCGGAGATATCTTTGTACTAAACTAAATTTGTGTCCTTCTGTACTCATCAGATGCCATCAGGATTATTGGGGTCACATTGCCCCCCACAGGCTGGGGATGTAGCCACATGTGACAAACTGGAGCCAAAGAAAGTGTTTGAACCTTTTGGGTGTGATGCACAGCTATTTTTCCAAGAACATGTACTGTCCTTCAACTCTCTTCTACAGTGCTCCTCATACACATGCCCAAAAGAAACATACACACACGCGCACACACGCACGCACGCACGCATACACACACACACACACACACACAGGCTAAATCACTGTGCAGTACACATAGCCTTGTTCAAAAGCAGTGAGCACAGAAGAAGACACTAGCACCCTTAAATGCCCAATTCAGCAGAGACACATACATCTGATATGACAAATGGAGTGTGTGTTCCACATCAATGTCAGAAGCACGTGGATATACAGACACACACCTCACAGCTGGACAGTGGGGAGAGTGTCAGGGGACCTAATTAGGAACAGGAATGAGCGTGAGCACGAGGTGCAACATGAGGGTAAGGGAGGGGGACAGCAGAGAAGTTGATTAAGTCAAAGCATGAGCACAAAGGAAGTGCTCCTCACAAAGATGTCATGTAAAACTTCTGCTTAACTCACCAACTGTAACCTGTAATGGGATTTGTACGCACCTCACCACCTGTTAGGCAGGTTAGCCTGTGAGCCAAGTGTAGCGTAGAATGTACTGTAGTCACATACAGTGGTGAGGACATGTATGTGATGCTCATAGTTTTGTTGCGTATTTGTCTCAGCAAAGTTACTTACTACTTCACCCCACTGCTTATTACATATTACAAGTTACATTACTTTAGTACCTCTCCTTATCCACACTTGACTTGTTCTATCTTGTATAACTGGTTACACTATGGAAATGAGCGTCCTCTCAGCGAAGCTGCAGTCACACACGAAACCAAAGGACTCCTACTAGTGCACGTCCAAAGAAGAGAATACAGTGAAAACTTTTTGTCAGTTCTTTAAGAATTGTTGACGCAGTAATTCATGGTGAAGGAGCATCAACCTAGCACTGAGTGTATAAATGAACATACGTTGTTCGACATACCTGTAGTGTAAATCCTTTTGTGATTGATCTTAGGAAGTTGTGAGATACAGTAATTCTGATCTTCATGAGCTATGAGCCATAATCATCAAAATTAAAACAAAAAAGACTTGAAAAATGTAACTTCACATGTAATGAATATATTTATATGAAATTAAATGACAAAAAAATTGTATATATACTTTTTTTTTTAGATTCACTAGTATATGTGTTGGTAACTGTTGCAAGTGTGTTGCAAGCCATCGCCTCCCCAAACTGTCTATGCACCGCTGAGATTCTATAAATCAATCATCACCAATCCAATCCCTCAGTCAGTCTTAATGTGTTCGCATGCTAGCAGGACCAAGAATAGCCTGTCAGCAGGAGTCGTGGGGTTATAGTTGTATCTCACCACCGTTTGCACTGGGTTTGAGTTCTAACCTCAGAGGTAAGTAAGTCTTGATTGACGTAGTAAGTCTTGAATGACGTAGAAAGTGCGGTCAAAACTCTTTGCAGCTCTCGCCTGAATTTATCGGGCCAGTCTACTTCATGGAGAGCAGATGTTCTTACACACCTTTTTTTTTTTCTTGCACCCATTGTGTATTCTCCAGCATCTGAGGTGCTGTATGCAGCCTTATTATTCCAAACAAACAAACTCAGGTGAGCTTGCATCCCACACCACTACAGGCTCTGGCACTGCTGATGCACGCACACAACCACCACACACACACACACACACACACACACACACACAACCTCAAACAAATAGAGTGTAATGCCGTTACCGCAGGCCCAAATATTGCCAGCTCACACAGCTGATGAAATATTCTCTGTTTACTCTCCTCCAAATGTCCTGCTAAATCCTGAGTGTGAGTGTGTGCGTGTGTCTCTATGTGTGTAAGGGAGTGGATCCTAAAATAACACAACAAAGTGAAGGCCGCTACCCAGGGCAGAACAACATTTCAACTAACGCATGCACAAACACAAACAGACACACACACACACACACAGACGGAGACCATGACATGATTAATATGATATTGGCTGTTCCCTGTGTAAGTATAAAACCAAGGACACATAGCCTCATTGAAAGCCAGACTTGACGGATATTTCATGTAATTCCAGAATAATGTATCATGGATACTATTTCCTTTACCCTTCACGTTTAGTTCTTTTGCCGAGCAAGGCAGGTCGAATCTGAATCAGAAACTTCTGAGAAAGTGTTTGTGTGTATATATGCCAACTGCAATTCCTCTTCACAACTCTGGGGAAGAAAGCTCTAGCAGTTGTTCTGTAAAGGCGACCACTTTAAAAAATTAAGTGTTGTATCAGTTTTCTGTGATCAATTTATCTTGTCTGGCTCAATGGAACCAATCAGATTATCCCCCAAACCAAGCCTGCCAGCTCTGCAGACGAGTTGAAACAAGCAATCAATGTGATTGAAAGGACATGAATGCACGAGGGCGTCGGCTTTTGATGCAAATTTCATAAATCAGGTCTCATGCTGGGGCTGTGATTAGAGACTTATTATTAACTCTTATTACTGTTCTATACATAAAAAAATCTCTCTACACTGGAGCTTGCCACATTAAAAATTCAAATGAGAACCTCTGATTGATAGTTTTATAATAAAAAACACCATTTTGTGATGTCTGAGGACACATTTCAATCTATGAATGTGTATCAATTCGAGGCCTAACCAAGAGAGGAAAAAGCCAGAAACCACAGGAGCAATTTTCCTTAAACGATCATGACACTCTTGGCAGATTGAGACAAACCTAAAGGAGATGATGATTTACAGTGGAGTTCACCTTATTTCTCCCCACCAATATCATCTGAAGGTACAGCCGCACAATGCTGTCTTGAAGGATACCACATAAACAAAGTTGGTTTTGGCAAACAATGTGTTTGTCATTCAGTAGAGATGGTTGTGGTATACAGAACAAGAGCCTGACAGATTTATCGCTGCCTATCACAGATATGTTTCTTGAGAGCATAATGACGAAAGATGTACTAAATATTCATTTAGAATTGGTAAAAATAAATAAACACACCAATCTTAAACAACGAGATTGAGCTGCAATTTCTATTTTTTTATAACACAGAGCAGCACCTTTAATCTCCAATTCAAAATGACCAACAACCTGTAGTACAAATCGATATTCAGTGATATATTTTTTTAATCCATCGGGCTCTCCCAATACGCTGGTACATATTAGTTACAATTCTTACCATCTTAGTTCAGCATGTTAGCATACCAATATTTAGTAATTATCACAAAACATAAAGTACAGCAAGTGTATCCTTGTACAACAAAGCATGTGGCTTTTTTAAACCCAATGAAAGAGCAGGCTGAAAGATCACATCACCAAAGTGCTTACAATTCATCCTGAGGGGATATGAATGTTCATACAGAAATCCACGGTCATCAGCTCAACAGCTGTTGAAACATTTACTGTAAAACTGTGACACTAAGTGCCAACTTCATAGCGTCGCTGGAGGGACAGTGTGAGAGTCATCAAAGTTAGATTCCAATGAACAACAGCACAACTGTCAACTACTTACACAAATGTAAGAGGAACTCAGTTTGTGAAAGTAAATTTGTTTCCTCGGTTTCTAATTTGCTTTTTAATTTACCTTTTTTTATTGCACGTACTGTTTGAATTATCTGATCTTCCTGCTGAGTCATTCTTGAAATGATTATTTGAAATGCTTCTAATACGGGGACTCATTGCCAATTACCCAAGTTATTGCAGCTTTCTGAGTTTGCGGAATGTGATTTCTCTACCAAAGCAGGAACTGTGACTGAAAACATGAAATTGGACTTTAATGAGTTCAATTCCACTGTGTTTTCTGTTTGTGAATCGTATCCTGTGCTGAATACATTTACTGTACAGTTTTATGTAAGTTTTATATGTAAAGTTTTCAAAGAATGATGTGGCTTCATCTCTGCCTAATAACACTCAGTACAAAATCATTTTAAATTAACACATGACAGAAATTACAACAGTTAAACAAAAAGCTGTTGAGTCCAACAAGACCTAAGAGCTAAATGCCAGGGATGATGCTGGATGTTAAAACTTAGAGGCTGTTGAATGGTTCACGGAGCGGCCAGGACGCTGATAGTGACGCTGATGCGATACTCCGACTCGTTTGTTCCCAGAACCATCAGAGTCTCTTCCGATGAGAAATGACTGAGGCAGACGGGCATTAGGAATCGATTGGAGGGCGCTCCACATTTATGCTCTCTCTCACACGCACTCGCTGGAACTACCTGCACAAACTCCTGCTTCCTCACACTCGACAAAAATCAGTCAGCGAAGCCCATTGCTTTGACAGCAGACATACGAGCAGTGGACGCAGAGTGTGCCAGCTTACCAACCATTTAGCAGCTGATGACCTGTGGAGCGAATGGCCCTATCATGATAAAGTGTCTGAACCCCGCACATTCAATTACAGGTCAGAGGGCAGCATGTACATCAGCAGGCAGCATCCATCACAACTTCTATTGATTGCCCTGCAATAGGTGTGTATGCTGCTTGAGCTGTGTGTGTACAGGGCATGTGTGCAGGTGTGTGATGGGGCATGCATGCCGTTGGAGGCGGCTGTTTTGGTGGGCACCGTAATTCAACTTGAAAGGCATAAAAAAAAGCCTGCACAGAAGCAAATTTGGCACAAATGAAAGCAGCGAAATGGCAAAATTAGATTTGAGACAGACAGCCAGTGGCAGCCGTCGTAGTGACTGACCTGCCTGTGTTTTTTAATTTCTCTAATCCAATTCCGTTGAGTCTGCGGCTGGGATCTTTATTATGTGGTTGTTCTTCTTTTTCCCCATCTCCAACTTAATTCAAGGTTGATTTTTAAAAATGTGTCTCTTTGCAACACCATTCAGCTTTATCAGTGCAAATAAACATTTAAGGTGACCAATATCCCTGAGGATCTACCTGCAGTGACCTGCTTTGGCAGAAATGTGGGTAAAACTAAATGGCATCCACGTTCAATGTCGGGGTATTCCTCCTTTCTATACTGAAATTGCAATCTTGCAATCTAATCTGGCGCATATTCCGACCTTTTTCCTGTGTTGCATTCACAGTCACTAAATCATTACATGTAGGTTTTTATAGTTCTTCTGTCGATTCTTGGGTCTGAAGAAAGCACAGAGCCATAAAGCATTCGCCAACATTGACCCCCTCCACACTGTTTAGATACTGCGCTTTACATCATGTCTTACGTAATACGGATGTTAAAAATCCACTCCAGGCTGATTTGCTGCTTCCATATCCTCCCCTGTTGCTCTTCATATCTGATAGCTGCACCTCAGGCTTATGACTTCAATGCGGCATTTTTCTCCAGCGTCATCGCTGAGATATGAAAATAAACCAATAGGCAAGTTGTTATGATCTGTGTTCTTCTGGTGTCTGTCTTGTTGGTGTGTTTCCCCAGTCTGCGTTTTCACATTTCATGTTTCGGATGGTTCCTGGTGTTGCTCTCCCCTGGCCTCTGTCCCTGCTTTGCATTCCCTGTAAATTAGGGCTCCGTCTTGTGTTCTCCCTTTTGGGGAATTATCTAGGTAACTACCTGTGTCCTGTTTGCTCGTTACCTCCCTCCAGTGTATATATACCCCTGCCTTTCACTTAATGGTGACCAGTTCAGTCTGTGCTGAGAACCCTGTATGCCAGCTTGATCTGCTTTTGGAGATGCCCTTTGCTCCTTTTGAAGGTGTTTAAGTTTTCCCAGTTTTGACCCTGCCTGTACGAACACAAGTCTGGTTTTTGCTGCCCTGGTTTATCGACTCTGATTAAGGACTACTGCTCTGCTTTTGGGATCATGGACTCTGGATTTGTTTGCTGAATAAAGGTTATTGCTGCCAACCACACTGTATTGCGATTGGTTCCTGTACGGACCATGACACAAGTGTGGCGACAGACACCCCCCTTCTCCGCATGACGACTAATCTCCTCTCAATGATCAGTCTGCGATTGGAGACCAATAATCCCTAGAAAAAAATAGCTCTGCATGTCATTAATCACACCACCCTGCACATTATTATGTCTGATAGGTTTCATATTGTTAGCCACATTAGAGGTAGCAGCTCTAACTGGTTATTGATCACCTCGTGTTATGAGGCTAAGGATTTGCCTATCAGGCACCAGTGAAGACATCAGCTGACTACCTAATGTCTCATCTTCACTGTAGAACAGTAATTCAGCACAAATCACTTCTCTCCGAACATGAGTTCCTCTTTCGCCATGTTACCCTTCTGTTGAGTCAGTACACTCATCTAACTGCTGAAAAGAAGTGCGGAGGAGCTCAATGTTTCCAAAACAACCTAATGCTCATCACACATTGGCACAAATGGACGGTCATATGAACAGCCATTCACAGTATAAAGCCTGCCCTACTTAAACACAAGCAAAGAGACACACACACTCACACAAAGAGAGAGATGAGTGTATGTTTTGAATCATCAGCACTACTGATGAACTGATAATGATTATCACAGGTTCCTGTAATATATGCTGTGATATATATAATTTCTTTTTATTTGAATGCATTTATTGGAAACATATACACAAGCACACACATTTAGTCTTCTTGCCCATGTGAAAGCTAGATAGTGATGTAACAATTAATCAGATCCTCCAAATATCCAGTTGGACAGGTGGCCTTGGTGATAATGGATTAGCTCTGTGCTCCATTGGGGGCAAAAAAACACTACGAGGTGAAGGCAATAAGATTTAGGATGTGGCAAGATGAGACACCCCAAAAAAAAAAACAACAAAAAAACAAACATATCCCTTGTACAGACGGCTAAACAATTCTAGTTTTCTCTTTGGCAGCTTCTGCCGTCACTGAAGAGTGTGTATTACATGGGGCTTTATCATTTCAGCAGGAAGGGAATCATAAGTGACTAATAAACTGAACAAACTGAGGAAAATAACTGGAAAGAAGGGGGGTTGCTGAAAAGCACTTGTAAGCACAGATGTATGGATTTATCCATGTGTAACAGAGCCTGTCAGCATTTTTCCACATCGACAAACTCTTTCTCCTGCTTCATCGCATGTAAATACGTCATTTCCAATGCCACGAAGGTTTTCCTGCCTCATCAGGCCCCATCGCCTCTCCATCCCTCTGTCTCTCTCATTAAAAAGCACTTGAACACAGCACGTTCGCATAAATACATAAATCCATGGCTCACGAGATGAGCTCAAGGTATTTCTTCCTTTCTAAACATACACACACATCTTAGGGGTTTCTTCTGAGGCCTTCTTTCCCGTGGAAAAACTCTCTGCAAGAATTGCTACTACTTGTCTCTTGGGGTCAAGCCCTTCCACCTTTCTATCTTTCTAACAATCAGTTCCAAAACAGTGGTTGAGGAATTGCACATGAAGACACCTTTTGATAGTGCAGAGGCAGTCAATATCCCAATGAATACTGAGGTGCAGTGTCAATGGAGATGCGGAGAGGATGAAGAAGGGCTTGAGTGTATTGTCAGGTGTTTTGAAGTGGATATGAGATGGAGGCAAAAAGCAGAAGAAAAGTAGGAGAGAAGATGAGTGTGTTTGAGAGACCGATGGAGGCAGGCACATGTGTGTTTATGTACCATTTTTGCTCAGCAGCACTGCCTGAGCTTAGTAGCAGTGGAGCGTGTGTTGTAATCAATAGCACTTCAGCCAGAGAGCAAATCAATGGAGGCTGCACTGTAATGGAATGCATGGTCAAGAGGGAAGCAGAGGGGATGGTTGAGTGAGGAGATAGAGAGCAAACACAAAAAGATAGAAATGTAGGCCGGGGAAGATGAAAGAGAGGTGGGAAACCTAAAAAGACGAATTAGAGACAAAAAATGTGTTAACTGCTTTAAAGAGGAAGATACACAACAAAAAATAGGGCAATGGGAGTTCACGGGAGGTAGGTAAAAGGAAATAAATGTAGGTGTGACGCAGAAAAAAAAGCAAGCCATTTATCAGCGTAGGCAAATTTCTGCATAATTGTGCTGCCTTAGTGAGCTTGTTCAAACCCCCTGTGAGGATTAAGAAAAGCAATACAGTGAAATTGGCTCCAATGAGAGGAAAATGAATGATAAAGAGAGGCAAAAACAGAGCAAAGACAAAGAAAGAAAACAGCGTGGGAAGCAGGTACAGACTTGTGTGCATCTGTGTTTATTTGCATAAAAATGAAACCAAAAAGAAGAGTGAAAATGGGCGAGTGTGCCTCTGAATGCGACCTCAGTTTCAGGGAGTTCTTCTGACCCTGTGAACACAGCTGACAGCAATATGGCAGAGACATGACTCCTGTCCTCTAAATTATGGGAGTTTATTTGGGGGTCTGGTGAACTTCAGTAAAGACTACCTTAATTTCCTTAGTTTCACTATCAGGGAACAACACGCTGTATGTTAACTTAAACAACAGTGTTCCTCAAACCGAACTTATGTGTATGGGTTTAATAGAGGTTTAATTGAACAGAACGAGCTGTGAAAAAATCAGCTGTTGAGCCACTTAAACACTGGACAAAACACTTGACAACTCTGACAACAGTGACAAAATCCCACTTACAATAGAGGTGTAGCAAAGTAAAATCACAGGCATTGAAATGACGGATATATTGAGGAAGTGTAGATTGTATTTTACTGTATTGTTTTTATGGAGAACCCTTCCGCTCACTCAAAAGCACTCTTACACTTTACTCACTAAAAACCTCAAACGTCTTAACAGATTGGTCAAATCCCAGAAAAAACACAACATGGCTGACAGGCAGGTAGTTTGTGTGTGCAGTTGTGTGCAGATCTTGTACAAATATGAAACCACAAACCATCATAAAATAAATTCCACTAGATTTGAAAGTATTCAAAATTTAGTGTAAAGCAGCATCCATCATCAATATTTAACATAAACCATGGCTAAAACAATTATTTACAACGTGAGAACGGTTGCTACTAATGACAAACCCACATCTACATATATGTAAAGTCACAACTATAACTTTTAGACAAAGCAGGACAAACTACAAAATATCCTGAAATGAAAAGAAGGGGCATTGAATGGGAATGGTCCAATAAACTTCAGCAACTCAAAAACTGAATTCCACCATTCCTAACATTCCAGCCATGTTTCGAATGCTCCCTGAAAGTCCCGTTCTCTAAGAAAGTCAGGAACCTTCTGCAACTCCAGCCGGATCTCCTCCACTGTGTTAAGATGGCGGTGACCCTTCTCTTTGAATTTCATTTTGGGGAAGAGGAAGACGTTGAATGGAGTCAAGTCTAACAAGTAGGTATGTGGGGAATGATGATCGAAACTTGTCAGATTTCCAGTGCACACTCGATAAAACACCCAACAGCCATTGTGACCCAGTTGAGGTCTTTTCTGTACCTCTGAATGGTGCAGGTGAATTCTGCATCAACAGACACTGGGGAGCAAATACACCGTGCAGAATCCCACATATTTTAAAGGCCACAGCAAGTGTCGTAGCCATGTTGCCACAGACGCAGACCCGGGGATGGTCCTCGACACCATTTGAAAGCAGAATTGAATGCTCTCTGCTCAGCTCTGAGGTACATGGTGAAACCTGAAATGCACACCTGCAAGTGGTCACAAATGAGCATATAAAACACAGGTCGCAACGCTGACAGCACGACGAAATGCAGAAAAGTGACACCCCAATTACTGCGCGCACCTGCTGCATGCGCAACATAAACAATCTATATGCTCTCACCCACATCAAACACAGACAAGTGACGGAAAATCAACACAACAACATTACACCAAAGTTAAAGAGCTTTCTCTTTATGGAAATGATCATAAGCATCTCAGACTGCATTAAACATTATCATTATTTGTTTGCTAAAAGATCGCTGTGTTGTGTGTTTGTGTGTGTGTGTGTGTGTGTGTGTGTGTGATGTGGCAGTTTAATAGGGATTGATAATAATGTGTTTGTGAGTGTTTTTTGATGAGCTCGGAGATGAGAGGGTGTCTCTCTCAGCTGCATACATGTTAATAACAGTCGGGGTGTTCAGAGGGAATACTACCGCTCGAGTATCACAGCTCGCGCGCAAAACAAATGCATACAGAAACACAAACAAAAACAGCTGAGTATTTCTTTCCCCTCTCTGTCTCTCTCACACATGTACTCAATGTCAGAATGCAAAAACACAACCTCGGAAAAACTTCACCCCCCCATGCACACACGTACATATGTGCTCTCTGTGGGTCTGATAAACTTGCTTATGACAGCTAATAACTCCCCTATCCCCCCTGGTCTTAATTAGGGCCAGTTACTTAGAGTGTTTGATGCTCTCTCATTCTCATTCTCTCTCTCATTCTCTTTTTCCTCTCCCTCCTTCTCACACTGTTTCACAGCTTGAGTCCTGCACAGTGTTGAGCGACAAGTGTGGAGAGAGGAAGCAGGGAGGATGACTTCGAAAACTCCTCTCTGCCTCTCTGCTGGGGGTCTGTGCAACCAGTCTGCATCCCACACATGTACACACACACACACACACACACACACACACACACACACACACACACACACACAATTACTATTCCCTGTTTCTTTCTGTTTTGCATCATCTGTTTTGGCTCAATTTGGCCCCATGCATTATAGTTTTGCCCTATGTTGCATTGCTTTTTCCCAGTTTAAAGTTCAATTAGTTAGGTAGTTGTTGTGAACTACATCACTGATGTTAGGTGCACTTTAAGTTAAGAATGAATCATTTTAGATCCTTAGAACATAGGGAGATAATAATTTTTCTTTTATCTAAAGAAGAGCTCCCACTTCACAAAAAACATCAATGTATGGTGGGTACACACCCGTCATGTGTCATAGAAACATATTTACTAAAGCAAGCACTGAGAGATTATGCAACAGATCAGACTTTTATTTCTCCTTTTCATGAGTTTACACTGGTCAAGAGCTGCAGTGCCTTTCATTAAAATTCAATTGATGAGTTGTACTGAAATTATGTATCCAGGACACAGTGATTGGCGAAATACAGTATACAGTATCCACAATGTTGCCCAAGGATAGTTACTGAATTCAATCCAAGATAGATATCCAGTGAAGGACTACTGTCTCCTCTCCAATGTCCAACTTCTTCAAAGTGCTCACTATTTGATACAATGCCCTCAGTTTATGCACAGTAAATAAAAACCAGAAAGAGAAAGGAGGTAAATCAAAAAAGGTAAAAGGACAAGGGTTGGAATCAGTTTGATTTGATGAGCGAGTGACCTCATGTATTATGCAGAAATTATCTCTGGTTCCAGCATGATGTCTTGATCTGAGACAGGGGCCAGCAGTGAGACTCTTAACATCAAGTATTCATCACACACTATAATTGCCATGGTAACTGAGATGATGTTATATTCAGGTCTACATCGATATACAAATGATTCCAAACAGGTACCGAAGCAGGTCTGCTAACTGTGTCCATATTATATATATAATAATATTATATAATATTTCCCTTAAAGATCACATTATTGTTAGTTTCTATACTAAGTAAATTAAAGGTTATTCTGGTGGCGTAGCTCCCTGTATAATAAGTCTGGCTGCAGATTGCATCAGAATTTTAATACCTGATTGAAAAGCATCAAAGACAATGTGTGAGGGGGAAATTTACATTTGTATATCCAGGACCAGCATGAGAGTAACTGCTGAGTTTGACAGGAAGCTTTTTGTTATTGTAATTAGATCTTAGTAAAAAAAAAAAAAAGAAGCTTAATCCTCCTAAGGCTTCTAATACATATGTTGAAATAAAGTTCCATGACGAATTTGGATTTGCCAAGTACCTCTTCATCCGCTTCATTTTGAAGGTGGAATGGAGCGTGTGGAAGTCTAAAACACTGAATTTACCAGTTATAAGCTTGTTAATCATTACATTTTTGAAATGAAGTGAGATTTCCATTTACAAATAAAATCAAACAAAGTCTTGTAAAATATGTATAGTTGAGTTAGTAGACAGGTCCTCAACTTTGGAGAGCAGGATATGACCAGTTATGTTCAAGTCTCTTTGTGTTTACTTTAATGAAATTAAAATACTCTTTTTGGATGAAAATTTGTATGGGAAGTAAAATTCTAAACCTTTTTGCGTTGGGCACTTTAATCTTACTATTCCCTAAAGCATATACGGTGCATCTTCATGATTTAAATCCAAATAAATCAAGGCATTTTAAAATAAAACAATGCTCAATTGAGTCCAAAACCCTTTAAAAAAAACAGAAAAAGAATGAAACTATTATCTCGTACTAAATCTGGATTGTCTGAGATATCACAAGTCTTATATTATCAATTATGTATCTCTCAGACATAAAATCATTTTGGGATTCATCAATAATATATCCTAGTTTCTTTAATTTATTAGTGAGACATAATGTGATAATTTTATAATCATAGTTTAGCAATCAGATGTTACACCAATTGTCAAACATTAAGACAGTTCCTCTTGAGATTAGAGGAAGGGAGCTCTTCATTGTCGATACTCTTGATAAAAAAGTTAATAAAAAGGGGAAAACATCTGCTGAGAACAGAACAACAAAATTCAGTAGTCAACCAATTGATTAAGGAGATTTTAACAATTTAAGTTTTCTGAATAACATCCTTAATTTCTATAAGTGATTGGACTATGGATTAGAGAATCGCACATTGTTTTACCATCTCCAGTTATGTTAACACATAAAGGATAAAAATAAATCTCCCAGTTACGATACTGTTGACAGACTCATATAAAGTTTTATGATAATTTTCACAGATTTTAACAGTGTCTTGGATTTTAAACAATTGTGCCATTGAGGGAAATCATTGCCTTGCCATTTTTGTTTTGCCTTTGTTTCTCTGACTTGAAGAATTTAATTAACTGTTCCCCCTCTTCGATCCACTTTGCCCTTGAGTGCACAAAAGCTCCTTTTGCTTTTGTTGACATATAACCGTCTAGTATCAGTTGCAGTGCTTTATTTTTAGGCACCTCAGAAGATAAGAAAATTAATTCAGGTTTCAAACAATTGCCTTTCTTAATATTTGCACCTGTTTCCAGTAATGGTTTCCTTAACTCAAAGGATGCCAATATTTTCTTTAGGACTTTCGATTCTCTGCCATTTTCAGGTACCCGGTTATCTTTTTTTGTATGTTTTGTTTTCTTCTTTTTTGTTCTTTGATAATTTCTTTTAGAGGCTCATGAAGTAAAAGTGAGTGACTGAGTTTTCAGTAGGCCGAGTTCTCTCAGTTAGATGATGATATATCCTAAAATCGATAGATTTTGCTTTGTGATTGTTAGAGGTGTCAGAATATTTCCACTTTACACTGTTTGTCAGGCTAAGGATTCAGAGAATAGCCAGAAATCTATTCTTGACTGTAAAGCTCCAGACATGGTACATTCCTTAGAGGTGGGGTTTCTGACTGTTCATATATATCCCATCCACAAATTCAATCATCAGTGAGTTTTCCTTATGTCTACTCTCGGCCATCTATCAACATGATCATTTATGATACCAATGAAATCGCCATCGAAAATAGGCTTCATGTCAGAGCCCACCTGAAAAGCTGGTTCGGTTTTCATTCCAGCTGATAGCCCACAGCTACATTTTGGGATATGCCTATCAACTCCTCCTCTTCCACAAAGGTACAGGTTCTGCTTTTTTTTGTTGTGCACCTATTACAAAACTTTCTTTAGCTTTGCTGAATTTGTTGACCGTGTTGAACCTTTTTATGTCTTCCTCGTGAATTGGTTGATGAAAAGTTGATGATTATTTGAAGAGTCTTGCTCATCAATAGCAACCTTTAGCATGGCTATGATGTTGTCTGGCTGTTTCTTGTTCCAGTATCCCTTTTTTGGGAGTGGCAATTTTGTAGGAGTAACAGGTGAGCGGCCTTCAATTTGAATTTAGCTGAAGTGATATGTGATGTGACTGCACTTCAGCAGTTTAACTCTCATGCTTCTTCTTTCAATGAGTTGGAGGAAAGTTCCATAAAAAGCGTCTGCCACTCTGCAGCCATCTTGGCCCCTTTTTAATCAGTCTAACTTGTGGCTAGCTTATGATGGATGGCGCCTGCAGTCCCAGGCTTCATTTTTTAATAAGTCTTCACAGTCCACCCAGCTAACTTCATCCAAGAACACAACCCGTCTGCCAACTCGGTGAACATAAAAATCTGGGTGTTGTTTATTTGAGCTGACAGGGAACCTCAGCTCTCTAAAGGTTTTGCGGGAAGAAAAAAAATCTATACAGTACTCAAGACTGCTGTGTCTTTTATCCAGTTTGCCAATTCAGTGGTTTTAATTTCTGTGTTAAAGTTGAACGTGTCAATTAGAGTGTCCAGGGATACCATTAGTGCTCTCTCAGTCTTTTCCATGGTTGCAGGGTAAATTGAATGGGTTGTAATTGTGTGTCGTGGCAGTCGAGACGAGCGCGTAAGCTGTGATCCAGACTGATAATGGCACAGTAGGTTATAGCCCACGTTAAGGGTGACAGACAGGGCTCAATTTAAGAGGGGTACAAGGGGATGGATTTTTTTTTCTTTGCACTGAAGCAGTCCTTTCAGTCTGTGGCACATGGCACTAACTACCCCCAGACATTTATTTTCGTGATCTGGAATAAGGACAAGTAGATAAATGGGTCTATATCTTTGAACCATTGCATGTTTGGTAGGCAATGAGGTAGAAAACAAGCTAAGCCTTATTTAGTATCTCCATATTGGAGGGTTTGCCTCTCAGCTATAAGTCTGTATAATGCACAGATTGTAAACATGAGACACTTTGGCTGCGACTTTCTTGGAATACTGTCCAAGAAAGTCACGACACCAGTCGGTCCAACGTCCACTTACGACACTCTTGGCCCACAGGGGATGCAGGAACAGCTAATAATCAGCGATCTATGGGTGAGGCGTATGATAAGCTGTCATTGTCAGGGTCTAATATGAGACAAGTGATGCTTGGTTAGTGTAATAGATTGACTGTGACCTTATGGCACTGTAAACACAAATGCACACTCTCTAAACACTGCATTGATAGTGCTTATCCTCGGCACTACGCAACTGTCTGTTACCATAACTTTCACCGACAGCAACACACACACACCAACTCACACTCATGAATCTCTCACAGACTTAGGCTTGGATGGCTCATTGACTTGCCATTAAAAGGAAGAGCCTTCATTAGTTAGGATGTCCCTCCTAAAAGGACACCAACTGTGCATATTTGTGTGTATATGTGCATGCATGTGTTCTTGTCTAAGACATATGCATCCAACCATCCAGCCCGTCTTGAGCACAACATGCACACCATGAAGGCCTATTCATTAGCAGGAGGGGTGCCATTCCCCGGCACTTGGAAACCCAGCGGAGCGTTCGTGGCTGTGGCTGGATGAAGAAAATAAAAACAGATTGGTAGAGATTCAGGCGAATGGGATGAAAGAATACAAGCGGAACATTACACAGAATTCCAGACAATCATCTCCGGTCAGGGACAAACAGGAACGGAAACTAATTCAGGCAGAAAGTGCAGACATTTTCCAGGCTAGAAATTTTACAACAGGAAGCGCCAATAATGAAAGAAATTATGTTCAGTGGCCTGAACCTAATATGATGGTAAGTACTCTTCTATGTCAAGGAGCAAATCTCTCGTAGCAGCTTCTACTCTCGGCTTTGGAGCTATGGTCTTCAATCATCGGGTGAATGTGCATTGCCCTATATTCGCCGACATATATTTAAGTTAGTCTCACCTGCTTTACATGATAAGAAATAAAAATAACACAAAGCACTCTGTGTAAAGCAGCAACTGATGACAATGTCCTAAAAAACATGCCCATCAACTGAAAATTACACAAATGATTTGTAACAATATTAGGTGTCTCATATTATAATGATTCTTTCCAGTTGTGCTGTACTCCTGTCATACGGGAGATACTCAAATTACTAGTTTCTGACATTCCTATCAACATCCAAGGCTGAGAAATTTTCAAATATATTGTTACTTTTTTTATTTAACTGTCAACAAATGTCTTATTTTGCAGATGTTTCAAAATAAAAGTTTAATGTGATACAGCAGCAGTAGGATATGCTCCATTCATTTTCACAGCTCCAGTATGATACAGTGGATTACATGCAGGTATTGTTTGCTGTGAATCCCTTGTGCTGTAAATCCAGTAGAGGAATGGCAAATTCTATCACTAATAGATTTAAACAACTTCTGTATAGAGTGTTAATTACTCAATATAAAGACACTATTGTAGAAAAGATGCTGACCACAACTGCTTTGAAATGTTTTGTTTCAAGCAACTTTAATTCTGCATACTGAACTCCGATTGGTCGATTGTTTCTCAGTTCGAGGAAAACTGCTGTAAATGGCCACAGCACTAGACTTACTTGAATGGCTGAACAAATCAGATGTAGGTGATGTTTCAAAGTGCTGGAATGAAGCTACTCAGAAAGATCTACAAAATTTGAAACCTCATGTCAGTCAGTTGGAAATGAAACTCACTTGTTACTTGTGGTGTTTGAATGTTTGCATTTTGGAGTGTGTTTCTTCCATCTTTGATCTCCATCTGATATGTATTAAAGCTGGTGACACCTGGACTTTTTCCGTTCAAAAATAACCTTGTATGCCCTTTTGTCTAGACGTTTTGCATTTTGTTAGAAACAGCCAAACTGTGGGCAGAGCCTTCAGCATAACTGAATGAACCACCAGTTGTGCATAAAGATTGACGTTGTTTGATGTCCCTTGTTATGGCTCCCTGCACACCCCTCATTAACACCAGGCTCAGTATAAAGGTACTGAAAATCAGGATAAGTCAACAGGACAATTTTTCCAATGTGCCTTGAGTTGTGGCTGTTAAACAGTAAGTGGATTGTGGCGGTGGCAGATGTTAGAGCACGAATTGTTCAGTAGCAGCATGCATGACGATCAGGTTACCTTAAATATGACGGATGCATGCGGCGATGGTAATGCTGTTATACAGACACCTGCGCTGTGTTTACGTATCACTGGAGTCAATGTGGTCTCAGGTTAACACACTTTCATTTCCGCTGATTTGATTGTCGGGCCACTGTCGCGCCAGCATTCAGTTATCATTGGCTGGAGGAACAACACCACCGGGTTCCTCTCGAAGTAGCCGCCTCCACATACTGATGTTGGCTGGAAACAGGAAAGACTTGACTGAGATAAGAACTTTGTAGCATTGATAGATCAAGGCAATAACACACACGAGACTTTCCTATTTCTCTGCGTATTTGGAAGAAAGTAAAACAACCGTATCACAGGCTCTGAACCATAGTAACACATAAGAACACACAGTCAGGTCTTCAGAGTGTACTTATCCTGAACATATTGCACAATTAGGTTTGAGATTATTAATGCAGTTTGACACTCAGCCACTTGAACATCTAAGTAATGGAATGTAAATAGACACTAGTTGCACCCGTCCCTGCAGGCGCGCACGCGCGCACACACACACGCAAACAAAAACACATTATAAATGCACACCCCAGCTGCTTCACACAGAAGCACAAGGGAACAGAGTAAAACTCAAAAAAACCTTGGAAGTTGTGAAAAATGATAACGCCTTGAACATAAAGGCTTGAACTTGAAACCGCAAAACAAAAGACTGGTTGACACAAAGCAAAACACAACTCTTTAATGTGAAAATGAAAGCAGCTCTCTGCTTTTTACAATCCAATGCACACCAGCATGGTTGACCGACAGCTTTTGAACAAAGCAGCTGTACACAGCTGATCCTAGACCAGCCACAACTTGCTGTGTTAAGTGGAAGAGCACAGCTGCTTGATGAGCATCTGACACACCGATGATGCTGCCTGCTGAGATCGTGAGTTCTTGGTAAAGAACAGAAGGGCCAGGAGTGTTTCCTCTTTTACCTTAAATGCACATCAGTGATCAAGATGTGCTCAGGATGTGAAGTAATAAAGACAGGACACACGAGGATTAAGAGAACAAAGAGAGATTGTGCACATGTCAGTTTTAGGTTTGACTTTTAAAAATGTAGTATCTTGTGTTTTGCATATCTTCCATATGGGCATTTAAGTCAAAGTCAAAGTGAAGTTTATTGTCAAACAGACCATGTAACAGTAATTACACAGAAGACTGAAATTGCATTTCTCCAAACTCCAGTGTGCAGTAATTAGGATAAAAATTGACACACAAGATGACGAAGTGATGAAGTGCACGTAGATGGCAGTAGTGAGTAACAAGTGCTAAATTTGACACACAACTTAAAGTGCAAACAGACAACAACAGATGAAAATTTAACACAACATATACTAACAGGCAGTGGGCTACGGTTTTCCAGGACGGAACACTGTGAATTTATGTTGTCTGGTTTGGAGTATATTATTGTATTGATTTTGTGCAAAAGTGCAATATGGTAAAGTGCAGAGTGCAGAATAGCAGTATGGTGATAAATAGGTATTGTAAACTTGTGCAAGAGCATTGTGCAAGATTGAGTTCAATATTTTACAGTCAATTTGTCTTTGTTGGGGGGGTACTGTTCATGGAATTTTCTTGAGTGAGTTTAGCAGTCTGATGGCCTGTGGGAAGAAGCTGTTGCTGAGTCTGGTAGTTTTGCATCCTTTGCTGCGGTAGTGCTTACCAGATGGTAGGAGGGCAAACAGTTCGTGTGTAGGGTGGGTGGTGTCTTTGGTGATATTGATGGTTCTTTTGCAGCAGTGGGATGGGTATAGGTCCTATAGGATGGATGGTTGATCTGGTGATCCTCTCTGCTGTTCTCACCACCCTCTGTAGAGCCTTCTGGTCTGAAGCAGGGCAGCTGCCGTACCAGACTGAGAGACTGCTGGTGAGGATGTTCTCAGTGGCACCCCTGTAGAAGGTGTTGAGATTCCTAAGGAATGGAGACATTGCTGTGTTTTCTTGACAAGGGAGGTGGTGTTTGTCGTCCATGTCAAGTCATCTGTGATATGCAGGCCCAGGAACTTGGTGCTTTTAACAGATTCCACAGCACTGCCATTGATGGTGGGGGGATTCTTCCCGAAGTCCACAGTTATCTCCTTTTCTTTTGTTGACATAGAGTGTAGATTGTTGATCTCACACCAGTTGATGAATTGGTGTACCTCCTCTCTATAGGCTGAGTCATTGTCAGTGCTGATGAGGCCCACCACGGTTGTGTCATCTGCAAACTTGATGATGTGGTTTGAGTTGTACGTGGCACAATAGTCATGGGTCATCATTGTGAACAGCAAAGGGCTCAACACGCATCCCTGGGGGACCCCAGTGTTCTTGATGATGGTCTCAGAGGAGTTATTGCCAACTCTTACCGCCTGTGTTCTGTCAGTGAGAAAGTCCAGTAACCAGTTGCACAGTGGGAAACTGATGCCTAAAGCACTGAGTTTGTTCACCAGGTGTTGGGGCATGACTGTGTTGAGGGCACAGCTGTAGTCAATGAACAGCATCCGCGCGTAGCTGTTTTTGTTTTTCAGATGAGCAAGGCAGAGGTGTAATGCTGTTGCAATGGCATCATCAGTGAAGCGTTTGGGACGGTATGCAAACTGGAATGGGTCAAATGTGGCAGGTCGATTGGATGTTATATGGGCCTTGACCAGCCTTTCAAAGCACTTCATCATGCTTGAAGTGAGCATCACAGCTACATTTTTAATACCAGTCAGGCCTGGTCAGAGTGCAATCAGGCCTCTGAACTACAGAGAAAACAGAATCTGAATGTATGTACATTCATACCTTGAAGGAGCACACACACAATTTTTACTCTTATTTTACCTTACAGAATCAATAAGTGGTTTTGGAAGTTAGAGGTATACAGTATATTCCCTCATGCAACTTGACAGTTTGACTTAAAGCTGCAAAAATCTATACTTTTATATTGACAACAAATCAAATAGCTGTGTAATGTGAAAGGGTAATGTCATCTCAAATAACAAGAAAACCACAGGGAATCATACTCACTCCGCAGCTTCACGCAGGTCTACAGAGCTTCACAGCGTCTTCTAATTGCTTTTGGTTTCATGGCAGACAGACAGACAGATACTTTTAAGTACAAAAAAAGTCCTCACTGTAAACTTACTGTGCACTACTTACACAAATAAATTTAATCGATGACAGCCACTGAATCTTGTGGAGCTTCCTCCAACATTTTTAGCACTAAGTGGATGAATTAGAGAGCGGCCAGGGCAAAGTTATAGGTGAGTGTCCTTCAGTGCAACCCTGGCTCAGTGGGGGGCTGACGCGACAGTTCGCACATGACTAGCATCGCCGAGTGACCTTTTTGATGTCGATATTTACCCCCCACGTCTGTGATCCATGCAGAGCCCTCCTGTCGCATAAAAGAAGCCTGCGTTTCCCTGTATATATAATTGAAATAGAGTGCAATGTATCCCCAAGAAATCTGGGTTGAGCCTTTTCAAAGAATAAATGTTCCCTATCACATGCTGCCATGCATGTCATCCATCTCATTATCATTTGCTTTTTCCATGGCTTTGAGTTTGCTCTCTCTCTCCAAATGGGTCTCCATGCTGTGTAGGTGGATGAGCCTCATGAATTTGCTCTAAAAGTGCGATTGGAGCCCTCCTTAATTATTTCCACTGCAGCCCCCATAATTCTCTAACCATAAGAGGCTGAAGAAAACAAGGAAGACAAAAGAACAAGAAAAACCTTGTGAAATGAAATGAATAACTTGGTATTTTAGAAAACGCCCTTATTTACTCTCCTGCCAAGAGTAAAATGAGAAGACTGATGCCACTCTCTGTTGTGCGTCACCTATGGATTAAGAGTCAGCTGGCTTATCTTAGGTGGAAAAAGGGGAAAATGTCTAGCCCGGCTCAAAGCTCAAAACACTGACAAAAAAAATGACAGTTATTTCAAAGGGAGTTACGTGCTGTGGCCCCGCGGGGTTATTGATCTTCTCATCTAACGTTCGGTAGGAAAGCGAATAAGCCCATGTCGGAATATTTCCTTAAGAGCATGATTGACCTGCGGAGCATCAGCAAGTCACCAAAGATCCCCCCGTACCACTGACGTGTCTGATGTAATGAAAGGACATTTGCCCCCGCTAGAGTTCAGGCCACTTGACGTCAGAACTGTAAAATGTCAAGCCAATTTGAGCGACGTTCGGCTGCGCTGCCGCTCAAGAGTTGCCGCTCCCCTGGTAAAGGCTAGGATACACACACAGTATTCAGCAATGCATTATTAGTAATGCTTATGGATGATTTCCTGTTTGTGTGTGTGCATTCAGGACGTACGAGGACAGTTTGACTTTTGTAATTGTGGTGGGGGATAGACGGATGAGCGAATGAATAACAGACGGAGGGAAAATTGAAGACCAATCCTGTGTTAAAAAGATGATGTCTTGCCTGGCTCCTCACGTGTTCATGTTCACATATGCAGACAGGTGCCAGGCTTTCTTTCTCATTCTGTGTGTTTTTGTGAGTCTGCAAGCAAGGTAAGTGCTGTTGGTAATTACAGTAAAGTGCGTGACTGCACTTCAAATGCACACACCATTGCAAGGATTTGTCTCTGGCTATCTATGCTGGATGACTCAAAACATGTCTGTGGGAAAAAAAACAAAAACAATTCATCCGCAACATGCACTCTGAGTGAACCGCTGTCTCTCTCTCTGAGCTCTTTCCTCAACATTTCCCCTCATGAAAACACATGAAAACACTACATGGGCAAATGTGTCGACTGCAGGGACGAGATGAGCTGTCAGAACAAATGCGAGTGGCACAAGAGAGGGACATGTTTGCATTTGAATCTCACTAATATAAAATTAACGCCACGCAGCTAAATAGATGACATCATATCCCATCGCCTTGGTTACTCTGTCGCCCCGTTTCAACGGCGTCTCGAGGGGAACTGGTTTCAAAAGCACATTTGATTGGCCGCTGGGGCTGCTTCCCTCTGTGCCGCTAATTAGCAGTCTCATGGCTTCCCTCCGGTCTGAAGCGAAGTTGGTGGGACAACAGGCTTTCATACAGACACACACACACACACAAACAGAAAGAAAGCACGCACACCAAAACACATACGCACAAATATGTTTAGACACACAGAGAAACACACATGCCTCTCTGGCATGCTGCTGTTGTGTGTGTCGCAGTCAGCGGGGCGACTGCACTTCAGCGCTTTTATCGTGCGAGTTCAGCTCCAACACAACTGTCTCCCCCTTCCTCTCTGTAGTTCATGCGTGGTGTTTTTCTCTCTTTGTGTGTCATCGCATCCAACCACCCCCACCCCCTGCCTTACTTCAGGATGTAATCAGAGAAACAACAACAACAACAAAAAAAGGAAGCGAGTCAACTCCTGTTCCAAATGGATATAAACTGCATGTCACAACAGCTGCATCTGACTTTTTTTCCATCTGTCTTTCTCTCATCCTACAGAAGCATCCCGTCGAGCAGCTCATTTTCTACAAATCCCTCTCCACCTTCCTCTCCTATATTCTGCTTCACTCCTCCTCTTCATATCCTCCCGAGAACTGCAAATGGGTGAATAACATTAACCCTGGAGTTTTCTGTTTTCCTCTTGCTGCTCTGGTCTAAATTAAATGTGGTTTGCAGAGGCATATTTACAGTACACTGGTGGCTGGCAGGTCTGCCATGTGTGTAGCTAACATTAATAAGCGCTGGGAAGGAAAATCGTACAACGCAGCCATGTGTGACTTTTGTTCTGAGGCATAAGCTTGTAATACATGCTTTTGATCTGACGCTTTGGGATCATAGGGGAAGGAAAAAGGAAAGGAAGGAAAAGTACAAACTTCTGTCACTTCCAATAGATGGAATGCTTCAGCAGTGTTTATTTGTTGTTTTGCCAAGTGTTAGATGGTAAATACCACTCTTGTGTCTGTGTGGTTGATGCGACGCAAGAGCCAGTAGCCTGTTAGCTTAGCTTAATGCAAACAGAGGGGGGAAAAGTCCAGCTTGGCTCTGTGGTGTCACCTTTCTCAGCAAGAAACACCCTTGACATACAGTGCATCTAGACCTGCAACAATGCATGCAATAAAGTGAAGCTGTAAACACTGATTGAAAACCACATTCCACTGTCTGTTCAATGCTCTTACAGATAGTCCCACTCTGCAAAATAAAAGGCCTTCCTCTGATAAATTCATTAGCATCCATTAGTGTCAGTCTGACGCTGTGGTAGATCTCATTTCAGAAGGAAAACCTTCAAACAGCCATCAATCTAACAAACAAGATCTCAGAAGCTGGTTTTCTTTTTTCCTGTGATGCACTTCCTTGCATCGTCCCCTCCATGAAACCAGTGTTTATACGGATCATTTATAAATAAACTGCAGTCCTCAGTGGGCAAACATGATGAAACAGATCAACGTCAGGCATGATGGATTTCATATTCCGAATCGATAAGCGCTCATTCATCTGGGCCTGACAGCTTCTAACGCTGCGCTGTATGCTCTGGGTGGTACACTCAAGGCCTTGACTCCTTTTTTTTTCCAGAGAACAGTAGGGGGAGAGGTTCAGTGAGGAGTAGAGTGATGTGAACCGAGGGGTGTAATTTTGAATCCAGCTAAAGACATGGTAAATAGGAGGGAGAGGAGAAGGCAGGTGCATTATTTTGAATGAAAAAGAGATGACAGCTTGTACAAAAGACCAGAGGGCCAGACCATGCAGACAGTAAGAGATGTACCACAAGTTCGAGCAATGATAAAGACGTGAGGACAAGTGAGACGGCACAAAGGACGGAGGCGAGGAGCGTGATGTTTATCCTCTCTATGATCATGTAGCCGTCTGTCTCTCATTTAGCCCAAGGTTCTGATTAAGTCGTTTGTGTTTAAAGAGGAGGAAGCCTCTAATTCCCCTCCTTTCATCTAACTTAATTATGTGCTGACATTCTCCCTTTCTTCCTTTTTAGAAGGATACAAAAAAAAAGCAGCTTAAGCTTTTATGTGGCGCTTTAATGACAGCGGCGAGGAAACTTTACTCGCTAAAGCCTTAAGTGTGTTTAGCCTCGACGCAGCACTGCGCCGAACATGGTGGCTCGCGTGCACGCACACACGCACGCGCTACACTCCACACGGCAGCTCCGCAAAGGCACAAGGCAGCTCGTATATGCACCCTTTCAAGTATGCAGTGAAAATACAAAAACTCTTTTTATGCTTAACTGGAATTCAGTCGGGGAGTGCTAAGTGTTTTTTTGGTTTTTTTGAACATGCAGCTGCATTGATGCCTTTAGGTGCACTCTCACTGTTGGATCGTGAAGTTGTGTAGCGCAGCGGCTCAGTGGTGAGTTTGCATGTTGTTCAATTTGTTTGTATGGATTTCTTGCCCCCCAAAAAAATGACGGTTAAGTTGACTGGAAAATCGGAATTAGCCAGTGGGCACACCGCTTCTCACCCAGTGAAAAAAAATGAGAGGATTTTTTTGGGTGGGGTGTATATCAGTGAGCTCTCACAAATAGAGAAGCTTTCTATTCACACCTCTCACGCTCTCTCTGATAAACAATTCAACAAACACTGTGCTGTTTTAAGTAAGTAAGTAGTAAGTCTAAATCCAGCCAAAATTGACAGTGCATTCCCCTCACACTGTGGCTGGTACGTTTGCACTTTACAGTAATGGGCCAGCCGACTCCATTTCTGGGGTGTTTCCTGAAAGTTCCCCAGACCTACAGTAGGCGAGTTAGAAAGAAAAATCATTACCTACCTAACTAAAGAAAGAGTGAGCATTTCTGGGAGAGATAATTAGGACAACAAACACAACTCCAACACAAATACTCACCTGCACTACAGCAAACGCTTGCATTTTCTGAAGACGCACGCACACACACACCCAGACACAACGCAGATTCACAGGGAACTCTGTTTCTATTCCGGGCACGTCTGAACTTCACAGAAATAATCATCTCATCCCCATCAGAAAGTAAGTTTAGAGACATTCATCAAACTACTGTAGAGCGTCGGCTTAACAGCCCTCAGCGAGATCTGTATTGTAAGAATCAGCTGTATAAACACGGGAGGGGCCGAGCCAAATCAGCAGAAATAGCTTTAATTAGGATGAGGGGGATGGGTAGAGTCGCACAGACAAACAAACACGCCATTAATCACCTCATTGGCATTCTCTCACACACACACATATATTTAAGATGAGGCGAGGTGCGTGTAAGGACAGCGACAGCAAGGTGAGAGTGGGAAAGGCGAAAGGAGGTACGGGAGCGAAAACGATGTGGAAAGACGACGGCGGGAGAACGTATTCAAAAGAGGCCGCGAGGGAGGGATGGAAGACAGGAGGGAGATGGTGAAACGAGAGTGGGAGAACGACGAGAGTCAGAAACCAGAGAAGTGTTGAAGTGTAAGGGAGAGCAGCTTCATGGAGGTCCGGTCTGGTATCAGGCTGCTCCAACGTTCATCATCAGCGCCACGATGAATTAATGAACCCCTCTGGCTTAGGAGCAGGATCTCTATCTGTCACACGTCCCTCTGTCTCTGCCTCTTTCACACGGCGCTGGCCACCTGACATGAAAAAAGTAATCAATTACTGAAGACTCACTGAAAAAGTAATTACTCAGCAATTAAAGTAATGAATGAAATTACCTGGTAAGTTGACTTAGTAAACGGCTCCACACCCACCTATGTGTTGTTGTGTATGGGTTCGCCTCACAGTGAAGCAGCTGGGTGCACACACCCTGCACACACACCTTCTAAAGAAAACCAAAAATAACCAAAATATGATTTTTAGTGGCTGATGTAAGCAAGTCAGCTAAGAGGACGCTAAAAACGAGCGAAGCCCCATTCAGGCATGAGTAACGTTAGAGGGAGAGGCGGGGAACAAAATGTTCGCCGTGCTCTGCAGCAGGTCGACTCTCTGAAGTTAAGGGACGCGGGGGCATAATGGAGTCGGAGGGCTTGGTAAAGACGCTGCAGCGAGGTGAATTAGGGTCAAAAACCGCAGTCGTTGTTCGGTCAAATGTTAACACACAGGCAAGAAACACCTCCAGACATCACTCAGTGTGACAGACTTCTACCAGGATGTCGTTATCGCTGGACACCCAGAAATATGCTTGAAATGACGGAGAGGAGGCGCTCCAGAGCTTGCCTGAGAATCATTTTTCAGCTTTTGAAATTTCTCCTGTATTCAAGTAATGAAGTGTTAGTTGTCTGTATGTCCACGGGTACGCACAAACAAAATGCAAACACTAACACTAACCCTAACAAACAGCGAAGTATGTACATGAAAAGGAACTGTAAAGCGAAAACAGTGCTTCATGCAGAGCGCCTCAACATCATCATCACTGACAAAACGTCTTTCCTTTTAATCCCGCAGGTTCAGGCTACTTAATTACTGACTCCTACAGTACCACAAACAACAAACCTCATCGCACAAATCGCACAAACGCCGTCCTCAAAAGTGGTATTTTCTCTTAACTGAGGTATGCACGGGTACACACACGCACACTGTGCCGAGGAGAGGGACTGGAGGTCTGATGGAGCCTGAACAAGGCATGTTTAACAGGTGTTTCTCATTAAAGCCAGGGGCGAGAGAGGGAGAGGGAGAGAGAGAGAGAGAGAGAGAGAGAGAGAGAGAGGTGTGACGAGTATAAGGGAGAGAGGCAAACACAGCTGATGTATTCCCGTGTTATTCATTAGTGTCTTACAGGCTGCTGATATTAATGACTCACTGTCCATAAGATTCTCCAGCCACATCGTGCACAGGCGCACGCACACACACACACACACACACACACACACACACACACACACACTCCACCTCCATCTACCCTCTTCTGTTCTCCAGCCTTTTGTGTTCTTTCAGATGAAAAACAGATTCCTTTTTTAATTTTGCCTCTGCTTTTTGGGGTTTCATTTCTCCCTTTCCACCCGGACTTTGCTGGTTCACTCTTCACATTACTCTTCTGTGTGTGTGTGTGTGTGTGTGTGTGTGTGTGTGTGTGTGTGTGTGTGTGTGTGGTGGTGGTGGTGGTGGGGGGCCTCTGGTTACCCACTGCAGGAGCAGGTCAAAGACAGAATGGGCTGTAAATGATCGAGCTGCAGCCAGCAGCAGGGTTGTTGAAAATCAGGCGGTCAAAGAGACGCACACCCACACATGCGCGCCCTCGCACACACACACACACACACCTCCTTCCTACCTGGCACATGGCTCCGTTCTCCCAAGACCAGACTCCGTACATCTAGCCTTCACCTGACCTAATTAACCAGCTGGACTGACCCATCACCTCGGGAGCTGCTCTGATAAACACTCAACACCCCGAACTCGCCTTCCTCACCGGCCTCACCTGCCCCTCCGCTCGCCCACCCACCCGCAGCACTCCGCTGCACATGGATGCCTCCGCTCCATTAACCGTTAAACTGGACTGCGCCAAAGCCCCGTGTGCAAAAAGGGGTGAGGGAGGAGGAGGAGGGAGGAGGGCTCTCATTAAACACTTTGAGCCCCCAGCAGAATCAATTACAGTGATGTATTGATTTGTCAGTGGGTCCCGGTGGCTCAGCCACGGTGCTGGGACCTGCCGCCAAACATGAGGGAGAGGGGACAAATGGAAGGATTAAAGTAGAAAGGAACAGAAGGGTGGGAATAAGAAAGGACAGCAACGGAGGAAGATGTAAGAAAAGGAGAAATGAGGGAGGGAAAGGAGAAACGGGGAAGACGGGTGTGAGGGAGAAAACCAAGCAGGATTAAAGAGGAGCAGTTAGGAAGAAATGGTTGAGGGAGGAGAGATGGAATAACTACGAAGTAGGTGGTGATCTGGAGAAAAGAGCGAGCAAGAGAAATACTGACCTGTGAAGGAAGAGGGAAAAACATTTCTTTTTTGAAGTCGACCTGCTGGTGCCGGCCCATTCCTCTCATGTCCTCCTCTCACCATTCTTTCATTTCTATCCTACACCTCCTCAACCTCTCTGCCCTTAATATTTTCTCACTTCATCTCCCTCTCTCAGCCTTTCCATTGTGACTCTCTCCGCCTGAACTTTCTGTCCAGGGCACACTGTACTTCCATCTCCAGTGGACGGGAGGAGGGTGACCTTGAAAGTAATACAAAGCCACAACTAAGTTAAAGCTGGGGGGCTGCAACAAGTGAGGACGCCGCAGGGACATGGGTCAGGGAGACTATAATATTGTGAATCCGCGAACCAGGGATTTGTGTTGATTAAAGTCAGAGGAATGTGCGGTCCTTCGGGTTCTGGGGGAATAAAAACGGCACAGACGGAGACCATCTTTTCTGAGCTAAGATAACTGAGCTCGTGCTCGTCTGAGTGTCTTTATGCCCAGATGCGCACACAGCCGAGCTCTCCCATTCTTCTCCTCATCCCACACCTGCGTTACACCTCGCTACCCAGTCTATTCTCAGCCCGGGAATAATGGGGCCCGCACGAACGAAGCGGCGACGAGCCTTTTTTTTATGTTTCAGGATGACAGACAACACGTACGCGCTTTCCTCCTGTAATGAGGCAGAGGGGCTCAAACAGACGACATGGGACGTGATTAGACGGCATGTCCTGCACAAATACCTCCAACCTGACAACCTGCGGAAGGGAGAGGAGGCGCACAGGTAAAAACACACCAGGAGCATGTACGCCTCACTCCCGGTGTGCGTCTGGGGTCAGGGGTAATCACGGCGTGGTCCAGCAGCGGATACCAGCTGAGCACAGGCGCACTGCACACGCAGACACAGTGGGAGGGAGCCTACGTTAATGTAGATGTGCTACAGTGTGAGACATTCACAGCCATTTGTATTGTCACGTCAAAATGAGCATCCACTCATTATTACCAACTGAATTAATTTGCATGACAGGTACACAGGTGTACTCCATTTGTGTTTTGTTTTGGGGTTTTTAACTTTCTTTTCCTGCTTCCTTTGTTTAAAACAAATAAAACGCCGTATCAAGCTAGTTTTGGCTAGCGAAACACGTGCGAGAAACAGAACTCTTTTTTTTTGGCCAAACAAATGTTACAACTAACTTTCATGAACCGCAATCACTGTGAATGGTCAAATGGCCTCTACCCTGACTGAGTGGGACATGTCAATCACACAGTAGCCACGCCCTACAAAATACCTGGATTTACAACACATCACACACAGTAACACGCTAATTAATTTTGACATAGCTACGTTTTTTTAATCAACTTATTAAGGAAATGAACATGAGGTTGTAGACAATCTTTATCGGCAGAGCATTTTATTTTACGTTTAGGTAAATCAAAACACTTTTTTGAATATTTCACCAAAATAAAAGCAAAAATCAGCAGCAAAATCATTGTAAACAGAAGGCTGAATCGTGATATATATGTTCAGTGACAGGATAATTAATAAAGGAAAGAAGACTAAACGTTTGCAGTAAAATAATGGCTGAGGTCCCCAAGGAGGAAGGCTAATAAGTGGATAACATGTAGGAAAAGTATCCCCTTTCTCCATGCAGAGTTCTACTATTTTACCCATTTCCCAGTTTATTTGTGGACTCAAACTGTCACACATGGATTGCAGCTGCTGTCCCTTGCGGCTCACGGTAGGTGACTGGTGAGAGTCTGTGAACAAAGGAGTCCTTTCAGGGCATTCAGCGTGAGGAACATTGAATGGGTTTTTATCAGAAAACAAGGGGACACGCTGCCGGAAGCAGAAAAAAATGTCTCCACCATGCGACTTGCTGTCACGGGAAATGCCAAACGCCACGAAAACCAAAATAACTACATAACTGAAAAACACACAACCCCCCCGGGGAGAGGGGGAGGCGGGGAATGACAGATTTATGAAATGTGTTGTGCTTAAACATGAAACTGGTACAAAGTTTTTTTCAAAATGCACTGTTTTTCAACACAAAAATAATTTACTAAGTTTGCCCTTGACAAAAACGACAAAAAACTGCTTCATAACGCAGCGCATTTTTCTGTCTGCTGTTTTGCAACACATCCAGTGTGAAGTCCAGCTCTGGAAGAGGGTCACTTAATAAAGTGGATTTAAATGTCAACCCCTCCAGTTTCACTGTCTTTCTGACGGCATCAGCAACATCACAGGCAACTCTGCGTCTAACAAAGGTCAGCTCTCTCCACTCTCTTTCTGTGTGTGGGTGTGTGTGTGTGTGTGTGTGTGTGTGAGAGAGAGAGAGAGCACAGATTTCAAAGTTGTTTAAACCCAGTCTAGCGGTTCGATATCCATCAGATTTATGTCTCTGTTATTTTCCTCTTCTAAACAGTAAGTGATAAACTCAGTCAAGGACACAGTAACAAAGATCTACCTTTTCACCGCTCTCTCTCTTCATGTCTGTCGCTTGGTCTCTCGGTCTTTCTCCCCCTCTGTCCCTGTCCTATCAATCATTATTGTGGTGATTGCTGTTGGATAACAGGGCTTTTGCCGTCCGCTCCGAACGATTAACGCCAGGGCTAAATAAAATACCCTCATATCCGTCCACAGTGACTCAAGTAGAGAGCAGGGCCACATGGACAAATGCTCCTTTCACACATGCACACAACCAAGTACAACGCACAAATGACACTTAATCGCAAATTCAATCAGAAAATTGCCATCTTTGACATCCATTCAAAGTTGGTGTGCTGGTTCGAGTGTGTGATGCAGGCGGGACTTTTCTCCTGCGTCTTCCTGCTTGTCCTTGTTTGTTGCTCACATGCACATCGGCTGGAGATAAACTAGCGGATGGTGGGTTGTGAACTCAGCTGTGGACAGTGGCAGCTATGATAGATTAGGACTAGCTGTGGGAAATAATGCAAAGCAGCAGAACTGAGAAGGAAAAAAAATAAAATAAACGCAACTATACACACTCGCACACACCAAAAGTGCTTGTACACATTCACCACGGAGACGACGCACCAGTTCCAGCGCCTGGTGTTTATCTTCCCCAACTCCTGCACACACATACGGAGAGGTGGCAGCAGCAGCCACTGGCAGAGTCCCTTATTCCCTCCCTCGCAAACATAATTTATCACCTGCAGGAGCCTCCTCAGTGTGTGTGTGTGTGTGTGTGTGTGTGTTTGTTTGTGTGTGTAGACAGTCTGACCTGATCCAGTGCCACCGTAACCTTATTGAGAAAGAAACTGATGACAACAGAGAAAAATGTTCTCCCTGACCCCTGCAGGTAAAATTGGCACAGCAGCCAACTGTCCCTCAACGCACCACCTCAGACATCCCACCTACACAAACACAAAGACACACACATAGAAACACACGCTCAAAGGGCGCAGACTCCAGCTGAGAATTAAACCAGTCGCCATTCATCATCGTGCGGTCCCCTCCCCTCCTCTCCTCATGTCTCATCCTTTGTGTTGTACCTTGAGCTGATCTGTCCACAGTCATGTATTTCACATAGTAACCTAAATATAGCTCACACAAAAAGAAAAATCTTATACTCAGATCAAACCAGTATTTAATCAGATTCCAGCGATGTATTACATTTTCATCGTTTTGCACAACATGAGTTCTGTGCAGAGCTTAGAGGTTAATGCTCCATGTGAACACAATTTTAATTACAGCTATTGTGCATTTTGGCTTGCTTTACTCTCTCTTGTATATGTGTGTTTATTTCTTCCGATGAAGGTGTGTGTGTGTGTGTGTGTGTGTGTGTGTGTGCGCAGACATCTCAGGGAAGTGAGAGGACGCTCTGTCGGTCTCTCTGTGCAGCCTCCTCGTCTTCCTTCTGTTCCTCGCTGACTCCGTCCCTGCAAGACCAAAGCCACCAATCAAAGGCAGAACATACAGAGCACTCGAATACCAGCCTGTGTGTGATTAAAGGACACATGTACCAAACCTTTTACTAACTAGCTTCAGATACAGACATCATAGATTGTGCTCCAGCCGAAAAAGCAGTTTGTGTGTCATCTGCATGGACCATGAAGCTGGCTGTGGTCTAGTAGGGTTTAATAATTAACAAATACTTTGCTATTTCAGGAGAAATTTCTCTGCCCATAAAAAACAGGAAGATGAAAGCAAAAATGTTATTAATAAGAAGGCACTGACTATTTTTTGGAACACTCACATAGAGGAGGTACAATGAACTGCACCAATGGGGGAGGCGCACTTTTTTATTGAGACATTCAGGAGAAGCATTCGACCATGACGAGGCCAAATTAATTTGGGATTCTACAAAGACGTATCAAAGGCGTATCAATGTCGCCCACACCGGCCACCTGATTGGACACCGGCGCTGGGAAAGGTTGCCCTGTTGGTTTCAGCTCAGCCTGCAGCGATCCTCCACCGGACGTGGTGGTATGGCGCTTATCGTAAAAAACTTTTTCACTTGCATCATGTTTGTGTTGGTATTTCATTGCTTCAGCCCTGAGTATCGATCACATTTATGTTAGCTTTTCATCCCTGAGCTTGTTGACCACAGCTAGCCCATGCCTTTTAAAGACCCTGCAGAAGTACATATGTAAGCTACACCTGTTATAAATAAATAAATCCACATGAAAACTTCACGTGGATTTTGTGCCTGCTATCACGCCCCCATCACGCCTCAGATTGTGCTGTCACTGTATGTGTCACCTGACTTTGTGTAACCAGTAACAAGAGAGCAGAAGCTGTCATTCAGATTTTACAGTTAAAATTGTGTGCAGAGTAGGTTATTTCATATTTTCAAATATATTTAAAGGTTCAGCTTTTAAATACAAGTTCATCTGAGGTTTGAGAGCAATGCTGAAGGGCAGTGTATACTTATATTCAAATTACTATCTAACTATTACAATATCAAGCCAGTGAATACATTCTACGGTGTAAATATTCCTCAGTCTCTGAGCTAATAATGGCCAAACTCAGATGTCTAACTAAGCCTTTTCATGACCAGTTCAAAGTTTCTTGTTAGGTTTTGGTAAATCCTGTGCTGTGTAAGCGCCACATGAGAGACTCATGTCCACTTTCCAAATATTAATGTGATACTGCTGTGCAAATATGTGCTGACTGAAGGTGAGATCAAAGCCAGCCAATAGATTGAGGCAATGCTAAAGCGCAGCCAGGCAAGCCGCTGAGTCAGAGCGAAGACGGATGATGAATCCTATGTACCTCGAATGAGGTAAACACAGGCTAGGTCATAGTAGACGCACGCATTAATTCCCTTGTGTGTTGGGGGGTGCTTTAGATAATACGTGTCCCATTGCTGTGATATTCACTCAAATAAATGTATATGTTATCCGTTCTTTACAGGGGTGAGTTATTAACCAACTGTAGTTTTTCTGATTAGAATATTCTCCAGTGGGCACCGGAGAGACCACTGTACAGTACAACTCTATTATCATGCATCCACTCTGCGATGTAACTGAAGTCACCGCTCCACACCATCTAAAAGCTTTCTTGTCGAATGAACATTGTGCCTCTGCGAGGACCTGGTGGCTGTGAGGAGAATCAAACTGCCGATTGTTTTTAGTTTCACCTGGGATAGCATTTGGTTAGTGGTACAAAACACTGGATCCATTTCAACACTAAATTTGCATTTTCCTGTTTTGATGAGTATAGTAAAATATTGCTTAAGATATGATATAATTCCTCATGCACGAAGTTCCTATTACACCAGGAGCCCCAAGTTTTGAACATTCTTTGAATTGATAATGACCAAAAAGTGCATGATGTGAGGATAAGTGACAGTAATGACAAGAGCTGGCTGCTGAAAAACAAAAGATGAAGCCTGCACCCTTATGCCAAACAATTTGTATAAAGTGCACCTCTGTGTGTGCGTGTGTGTGTGTATGTATGTACTGTATATGCACATGTGTGTATGTTTAAAGGATGTAAGGAGCTATTTTGGGAGCCCTCTGTGTAGTATGTGCTAATCCGGTTATTACACGTCTCAATGTGATATTCACAGTGCTCAGCACGGGGCCTCTAGTGCAGATTACGCCTGCTACACACACACACACAATCAAACATAAATCATCGACAACACACAGACCCAAACACAGTTTCTGATATATGAGAAAAATACATTGACGCAGGCTCTCACTGTGTCTCACACGCATACCCACATTAGGAAGCACATTAAGGCCCAATACCCTACATGCTGTCAAAGCTAAAGTCGTTCTGCTGGCTAACGATCCATTACACACTCCACATATCCGACAGAGAGAAGGATTGACGGAGCACAAAAAAAGAGGGATTACCCCCCATCGTGACCGCTGGAATGGTGGAGGAGCGCAGGGACGTGTGCGGGGCGAGAAAGCAATGGATTACATGCCTATCGTGGTGAAAAGAGTACGAAAACAGGAAGTCAGAAGACCCTCGCAGGGGAAAACAATTCATTTGTCTTTCAGGATATCAAATTGGAATGGGAATTTTAACAGCTACTTAAGCCACAGCCAGTACTGTCAAGTCCTAGTGGGCATGCAATTGGCAACGCTCCATATATTAACATTCCCAGGTACAATATGGACTTAAGTTTACCCTCGAGGAAGCGGTTATATATAATATGTTGTGCTGAGCAGCCACAGTTATTTGGTGGGAGTGGGTTTAGTGTGTGTGCCTGTGACTCACCATGTCAAATGTTGGTTCCCATGCTGAGCTTGACCTTCACTGTTTCCCTCACCAAACACTGAAGCCTGCATCCCTGTTTCTGAGGTGGACATGAAAGGACACTGATGATTATGGCATTATTTTGAAACCATCATCATTGCCACAATAGCTCAGTCAACACTACTGTGATATGTTGACCGAAGGTGTCCATACGACATGAGCGTGTATGTTTGCCTGTCTGTACCCTTTGCCTTGAGCCTGAGTTCTTGCTCCAGACCGCGGAGTGTGCGTGCAGTTGTGTCGGTGTCCAGGTCAGGGTCCTCACAGCCCGTCTGGTCCACACAACAGATCTCCATGATCTGTTGGGCTGCCTGAGACAGCGGACGAAACGCTGGATCCAATTCGGAGCCCAATATGGGACGAGAAAGGGAGGCAGAGATAGGAGGACGTGTGGAATGAGAGAGGGAGGGAACGACAGATGCAGGGACAGGACTTGGGGCTGTCCTTGGAGGGTGATACAGAATGCGTGTGCCAGACCAGGTGGACCCTGAATAAAAATGAAAGCGAGAAGGCTGCGTAATGAGATGGGTGGATAAATGCGTCAGTGCGCGGAAGGATAGGCGTTGGGTTGTAGCGATGGATATGAGGGCGTACGGTGAAGTGTATCTTATGAAAACAGCTACAGCAAGTGTGAGTGCAGTAAACAGATAAGAGGAGAGTGAGAGGAAGGAGAGGAGGGGTTATGCAGCTCAGGATTCAGGGAAAGAAGGTGAGAGACAGAAACGATCACAACAGCAGAATGGGTGGTGTCTCATCCCACTCCACTACGAGCCACATCAAATTGAATCAGATTGAACATCCATCCCCACTTGCTCACTGTAAATTACATCGAGGCCCCCATTGAGAATCTATGATGTGCGTGTGTGTGTGTGTGTGTGTGTGTGTGTGTGTGCGGTGCACACATTCCTCCTCATGCTGCGTGCTGTCTAACCAGTTTCATCTCCAGTATTAAGTCTTCCATTCTTTCAATCTTCCATTGTCTCCTCACCTTTTCCTCCCTCCCTGCGTCTCTCGGTGCCTGGCTCCGTCTTTCAACTGGCACAGAAGCTCTACTTAGTGTTTCACAACCACCTGCGCTGTCAAACCAAGCAGCACGCTGGCGCCGCGCTGCCAGCCCGCAAGCGCACACATACGCATACTTGGAGACTCAATTTACTTCCAGGTCGCGGCGGACACAACGTGTATCTACATTGCAGTTACTGATAGAGCTCTTTACCACATTTAAAATGTGTTTAGTGTAAAATGAGAGAAAGATTACAATGTAATCGCTCCAAAAGAGTTCCTTAGGGAGGTCAGATTGCAATCTTTCTTGATTTGCATGCAGTGTACGTGCAATATATTTCCAGCTTCAAGTCTTACTAAGATGCAGTCAGTAACATATGCATCGTTTTCATGTGACAAATGGCCGGATGATGTCAGGTGTGGCTGGTCTGCGCAGCACCCATGCTTTGGACCAGTCACAGCTAAAACGAAGATGAAAAAAATAAAGCAAACCAAATGTTGAGTTCTTGAAGAGGTGTCGCCCATAAGCAAAGATCCTCAGGAGCACATAGCTATTTCAAGACATCCATTCATGGCACGAGGGAGCCAAAGCACATATGTTTTGGTGAGGAAGCCTTCTGTGGCGTGCCGACAGGCAGCACACTGGAGCGGCGCAGTGGCGAGACGGCACAACGAGGCCCACGATGCGCCACAACGTCTGTGCTCAGGTTCCCTGGTGGAATTTAAAATACTGAAAACATGCTGAGCACTCAAGTGTCCTTCTGATACTACAATTAAACATGTTGAGCTTTTGAGCTCTCTGCTTTTCAAGCATGGACCTGCTTTCACCGCATAAAGGGCACGTAACTTAACTACACCCTTAGTCAAGTCAGCACAACGTCAACGTCAGTGCTTTAAACTGTTTTAAAACTTCAAAAGAACAGAGCGAGGAGAGGAAGAGAATTTCACAAACGTGTAAAGGTTTGAGGATGCGATGAGGAAGAATGGGGGAAAATGCTCGTGCGTGTGTGTATCAGCATAAACAGACTACTGCAGCATTTCTGGGAGTGAGGGATGTGGTGAGAGGACATTCAGCGTTCCTGGGCCGACTCCCAATCCTGCGTTTGGGTATGTACGCAGATGACGAGTGCGCTTGTTTGTGTTTGAGTGTGATACAGTATAATCTCTTTGAGAAAACCTGCATGCTCGGTGCCAAGAAAGTGTGGCTGTACGCTCAAATGAGGTGTATTCATTGTGTATGCAATGGAACGTCTGTGTGCGAGAGGGAATAAATGAGAGACGGAGCTCAGAGTGCCTGATGGTGTTCACACACACACACACACACACACACACACACAGGCACACTTTACCAGATGTTCCTAATTCATTCGCTGATATTTCACCACTCCTGGTGGGTGTGGTTGTGTTGTTGCCCTTCATCGTTTTGAAAACCAGGTGTTTCTCAGTGAAGACACAGGGGTTGCTGCTTGATCCGTGAAACTCTGAACCTAAAAGAGTAAGAGAGATAAGGGGGGGGCTCACTAAATCTGATATAAAAAAAGAAAGGTACCGGTCAAAAGTTTACTTACTAGGTTTGACTTTGTGCGATGTGTTTTGGGTTTTTTAGTAACGATTGATGTTTTTATCTCCTCCCTGAAACACTTGCTCACGTGCGTCATGCTGCTATCGGCTGGATGCACAGCAAGCAAATGGAAAGAGCAACGCATTCGCTTTGCAATCTAACTCCAACAGAGCGGGATTCTGTATAGATTCAACACATGCAATGACTTTCCGGCAACATAATTCAAAGTAACTGTGCCAATTATGGAATATGGTTATTCATTTCCATGGTTGTTCATCAATTTAAGAAAGGTTACAGTCACAAATGGTGGTAATCGCTAAATGGCTTCACCCAAACAGGGTGTATTGCTGTCAGTCAGTCTCTGATTCGGAGATTCAAGTCATGTAGAGGCTTTAGAAAAACACAGTACATCTGTTCCATTAGCCTGTTCATTCCAGTGAATACATAAATGAATCAATTAAACGTGACTGAGTGAATCATTTGTCGAGCCTGGAGCAGCATGTCCACCAAACCAATATTTCTAAACACGCTCGCTCAGCCAATCCTGACAAGCGCAATGCGGTCGCTGCTGTTTTCTTCTCTTTCTCCAGCGGTCAGCCAATCAATTAATAATATTGACTGCAAGGAGAATCTACAAACTAGTCTAAAGCAGCCGCAAATGAAAGGAGGGAAGGAGTCAGAGAGACAGCTTCTGAACTCGCAAGAAGAAGACTAAGTGGGTTGAAGTTGTTGTGTAAAAAAGTCATTTGAAAATGCACACAAAGATAACACTGGAATTCTGTCAGTCTGCCTTTTGTTCACGTTAGCTTTTGTCTTTCAGGGTGGCTGTCTACCTGTCTGCTCATGTCTACATACAGCTGACAGCATCTCCTATCTCTCTATGGATGTTTGTCTTTATCTCTCTCTCCCTCTCTCTCTATTTATCTTTGACTGGATGCACATGAGATAGAAACTGCACACTAACAACCTCATTTTCTGACCAACCAGGTGACGGGGGGAAGAGCAAAAAGGAGACAGGGGTGGAAAGGCAGAGCAGGAGATATAAACCCTGCTGGACCTCAGCCCTGCCCGGGAAGAAAAAAAAAAAAAAAAAAAGAGGAAAAGAGAGGAGACAGATGGAGGGATGGAGGGACGTAAATGAATGTGGAGTGTTGTCAAGGTGATACTCCTCCTCTCTAACCTTTCTCTCTCATTAACTTTGGAGCTTTAACGGCGGCAGCAGAGACAGTGCGGGGTTTTGACGAGCGGCTGGCTGCGCGGCGCGAGGACGGCGGTGGCGCCCTTGTGGGAGTCTCTCGCTGTCAACCTCATTTATTTAACACGAGCTTGACAGTGAAACCGAGGAAATCTGGTCTTTAACACCCGATGAAGGAAAAGGTTGATGGGCTCATTTTGGGCAAAGGCAATTTACAAACAAAGTATGAATTAGAAATCCTTGCTCATTCAAAAATTAACCTTTTGTTTAGAACGCATGCAATCGCAAAGCCTTGGATGAGAGCACAGTGTGTAATGAGCGCCATGCGTCTGATTCAATCCAGATATTAGTTCTCGAACTGTGATGCAGTTTGGGGTTGTTGAGCGGTCCGAGCACCTCACCAGACATGCCCGAGTATCACTACTGTTAGGACATTTATCATATAATTTGGGGGCATTCCCCCCCGACGCAATGCCATGGTCTACCAGACGCAGTTAATTTTTAAAACCATCTTGTTACAGCAGCACTTGCCCACTCTAGTTCAAGGTGAAAGCTGGCAATGAAAAGAAGGAGGAAGAAAAAGGAGGAGGAGGAGGAGGGAAAATCCCAAACCGGAGAATTAAACTATCTATGCAGTTCCTCAAGAGGTAGTGGTCGGCAACCATAAAATATATATAAAGTAACATAATACAAAAGCAACATAAATAACAAAAACTCCCGCACGAAGTTGTACCGCACTGGGCTTTGTGTAGACTGTAAATTACTTTTTCCAGGCATTTTCTGTACAACGGGTCTTCAGAGTTGCTCCTAAAGAAATATGACATTGCACCAACAGCCTTCAGCATAACTCTCAAAGGTAAAGTCAGAGTAACTTTGCGGTCCATGTTGAAGGACGCAGGCATTACTATAGTCACTTTTGAGCTTGGTAAGAAATAGCAACAGGCTGTGTTATGTACGTGCGTGTGTGTGTGTGTGTGTGTGTGTGTGTGTGTGTGTGTGTGTGTCTGCGTCTGTCTGTCTTTGATGAAAAATGGATATTCACAAGCTTTTGGGTGGAGTCTGTTTATGTCTAAGTGTGTGCTTGTGTTTGAGAAAATGGCACTAACTATATAAGTTTGAATATTTAGAAAAAACACACACACACACACACACTCAAAATAAAAAAAGGTTTCTCAGGAAAGTTCCCCTTGGACCCACCAGCAGTAAATTATCGCTGTTGTCCCCCATCTCGTGTTTTCCACCGAGCAGCCAACGCTCCTCTGGGTCTAAAACTCATTTTCATCTCTCTTGTAAGCTCTACGTTTTTACATATTTGTTCTAAATCCTATTATGAGGCCTTTGTGATATGAATAACGCTTGCAAATTGGAAAGTATCTCCAGGCAAAAGTTGGACACAGAGGTAATCTTCACAATCTAATCTCCTGAAGCACAGAAACAGCTATGGCACTTTCAGATGGAGTTTATACGAAAACATGGGCCAGTTTGAAAAAAAAAATCGCAATAAAATAGGAGAGTATAAACATACACGCATATAGTGCACGGCCAAACGCTGCCTTACTGTGACGCACCTGTTGGGTCGAAGTCCGGTTGCTCCCCAGAGTCCAAACTGAGAGACGAAAAGCCACCCAGATCACAGAATTGCTCTGATCCAGACCCAGCACTCTGGTTGTGCACCACCTAAGAGGAAATGGAGACAGATGGAGAGGTGCAGGAGATGGAAGGATGGATGGAAGAGGGCAGCACGTGGTTTATAAGAGAATAAGTGATAAGTGATAAGCCGAAAGACAGATCATGTGAGGATGAGAGACGGAGGGAAGGGAAAGAAGAAATGAATGATACAGGGGGTAGATGTAGGGTGTGTTGGGGGTAAAGAGACATGGACAGAGAGTGAGGGGAGAAAAGAATTCATACTTTGGACTCAAGGCTTGAGTTTCATTTCTGTCCTCAAGAAATCACTTCAGAGGACAAACTGAAATTCGGTATCAATTTAACTTTTATTAAGACAGGTAAGTGTCTTAAAACATGCATTTTTTTCATTTTTGATGGTGTAAATGCATATTAATAAGATGGTGTCTTTCACTGGAGATTATTCCCTTCTCTCCCTGTTTCCTTTGTTTCCACTTGATGAATTGATTTTTAATTAACCCCCGGAGCTGGTGAGAGCAACTCATAACGGCTCGCTGTTCTTCCCACGCAAGTGTCCTCCTGTGAGACGAGTTTAAAATGAGGAAGCTCTGTTTAGTTAAGATTAGATCTGAGGCATTAGCATGCTAGCCATAGCATTGCAAGACAATGCGGACGGGCTGTGAGAAAACGGGAAGGAAGGCGCGTGGGAATTGCGCCGCTGAGGGCGAGGAAGGACCAAGGATGGAGAATGACAAGAGGAGGACAGGTTGACAGAAAGAAGAGAAGCGTAGCAATCAAATGGCAAGAGAACAAACACAGTGATACTGCAGGGGAAAAAAAAAGTTGTCTTTGAGCAGTGTCTCTACATGACAAAAAAGATGGACGAAAAGAAGGAGGAGAGAAATAATAAGAAATTCTTGGGAGGACAAGAGAGGAGAGGATAGAGTCCAGAGGGAGAGAGACTAAAAAAATACTATCTAATCATTTTAGGAGCAGTTTGATTTGGGTACAGAGGCCACAGATAACCGCCATCCTCACAATTATGAACCTCATTTTGCACCAGATTTTTAATAAAGCACTACCCCCCCCTTTTTGCCTTTTTTCATGCCCCTGTCACAGTATAAAGGATTCATACCATTAAATGGCTGATAGGTCATTTGAGACCATTCAAGGGGAGTGTTTTTAATCCACTCTGTTTCTCTTTTCTTCCCTCAGTGGTGTGCACCTTTAACACCACAGCCTTAGGCGTCCCTGAGCTCCAGATGAATAATGTAAAGTAATTCATGTGATGCCAGTGTTATCTAATAGATCAGGGCGGCTACAATCAGACACTGTATGTTGCTGAAGTCTTCTCGTGATTGTCCCCTGTGTAATGACGTGGATCTTGAACACTTCTAAAATCCGCCATTTATTCCATTTATTACCCGGCCTTCACATATTTCATGCTGACACATGACGGACATGTATTTGGTAATTCTCTCGCAGATTAATTGGCAGTCAAATGTCAAGGAGCTGTCGCAATGGTTACACAATCAGAATTTGTTTTGTTTGAGATGTATGTGGCTTCGATCCCCGAGGGCGGCGTGAACCACTGCACAATATGTCACATGGCAACAGTTGTTTCATGCTTTCAAATATTTACCTGACTGCTATTTTCTTTGGATATTTTCTTTTAAAGGAGCTCATCAGTGGTTGCACAGGAGCCAAATTATGACTTCAATTTATTCGGCAAACGTTCCTTAACTTCATTATGGTTTAAAGTGACATCTCTTTTATACTGATGGCTGAACCCCTTCAAAACATTTAGTACTTACTGTTGAGCCAGATGAATGCATAAAGTGCCTTCACTAACATTTTTTCACTTGGAGAAAACAGAAAACAGTGAGACTGTATCTCTCAAGTTCAAGGTTCCCCCTCAAAGAAGCAGAAATGTGCGTGGGGATACGAAATCACGTTACCTCAGATGGTTCTGACAGCTGTTCCGGCTCATCAGTCTGCAAACGGTTCTCCTTCTCCACAGCTGTAGGAACAAAGGAATCTCCTCGATGAGATATGGCAGGACTCCCTTGCGCTTCTTCTCTGGATCTCCATCGCGTTAAACGTCTGTGCGTCTGCGCTTCTTCGTCAGAAGAGCCTTCCTCGTGCAGAGCCAGACTATCACTGGACATTTCATCTCCACTGTCTTCATGAAAAAATACAGACACGTATTTTTCAGAGGACAAAAGTCGTACTTTGAATTGTGACTGAAGCTGTATTTTCTTTTCAATGTATTGGACTATAATCTCAAAAAAACACAAACAAACAAACAACGTTGTCTCGGCTTTAAAGGTGAACTGTAAGAGCGCATTGACTTAGTTTAGCGTGCTTTGAACCACTAAAGCAAGATTTTCATCTCTAACATTCGAGGAAAACATTTAAAACATAATGTAAGCGTCCTAGACAATGCCGCACACGCACCAAGGTCTCACAAAATGAGTGTCAGACTGGTGTAAGGAAGGAAGTGAAGGGTACTGCTTTCACATATCACATTTTACATATCTGTGCACGTACCTGCATGCGTGATGAGGATTTGTGTGTAGAAAGTGAGTGTTTGTGTCTGTGCTGTATAGTAAGGCAATTCAGGGCTATTCTTTACAGTGTAATTACCTTCCTGTCTGTTGTTGCATTATGTCAGGTGTTTACTTAAAACCCTAATCGATATATAAAAAAAATAAAGACCACTTTTTATGGCCAGATTTAAATTGGCTTTGACAGCCCAGTGGAATAAAAGGAAGCCATTACTGCTGAGATCCACAAGCGTTTTATTCATATAAACTGCCTGGCGACGGAGAATTGTGCTCAGGTGGAATGAAGCATGACAACATGCTCTATCAGGAACTGTGTCGCTGCACCTGTGCTTCCCCATCCATACGCATGAATATGTCCCGTTTCTTTTTTTCCTCATATTTTTTTTTTTTTTTTGTCGGCCACATATTGGCCCCCAGAAATAATCATTCCGTCTCAAAAATCTCACCAAATAATGCTGCCTTTAAGTGCAAAATCAAATCGATGTATGAGCACAATGACAAATAATGCAAATATGTTGTGGTAGATATGCTATTAGAAATTGTTCTAAAAGTCCTATGTACAGGTGGAAATCTTCTTTCCAAACCACATGAGCTTTGGTGGAGTTGTTAATTATGCGAGCTGTAAATTGGCAGAGGTTTTGTGAAAAATTAGGAATCCTTCGTAGAGAGAACAGAATCTCAAGAGGGACCAGCTGAGCCAAGAACTGTATTATTGGCATGAATATGAATGTAGGCAGATTGATTCCTGATTGCACGTGTTGTTGTGATTTATGTAAATAATGAGGAGTTTTGTCGTACACTCTTGGTGACGGGAGTAGGTGCGGTGCCTGATGATCCAGTGGTCGCCACCGCCCCCTGATTTAGATACAGATTTGAGATCTGTGGCTGAACCACGCCACCATCACAGTGTTGTGCCCTACAGCTCAGCGGCTACAACCAGACTGCGGCGCAAGATTAATGGTGCTCTTGTCACCAACTAACACCTGCAGTGCACACAGACAGCTTGTAATTACAATTCACTTACCTATTGATAGCCCCTCTTCTTCCTCCACTGTCAAAGCTAAAGGAGCATTCCGCGTGACACATAGGAGATGTGATGAAAGTAATGGGATACACTGTGTATCCTGAGGACACAGAGCTGAGTCATGGGCACCAGAGATGGAGGCAGAGGACATAAAAACTGGAGCATCCTCATATGATGGAGTTGACTCATATCCAGGATATGCTTCTGGTGGGGAGCCGCTGCATAGAATTAAACTCGACAGGGTTTTTGCAGGTGCCTGGAGTGGTGCAGGGTTTGTTTGTGACAGACCTGGTTCCAGGGATCTTGGTTGTGGGTTTGGCCTGGAAGACTGAGACAGCTGGAGTTGCTCATGTGATCGGGGAGACTCTGGGTCACTCGAGGATTGTTGGGATTGCTTTGGGGACGACTCCAGATTGCTCGATGGCAATTGAGAAAGCTTTAGTAATGAGGTTGGCTGCAGGAATAACTTGGAAGACTGGAGTTGTTCTGGCAACCGAGAGGAGTCTGAGCTCTTTTGTAACGGGTTTGGATGGTAAACTTCGGGCAATAAGGACGACTCAGTGGAGCTGGATGGTGAGACTGTGAATGTAGACCTCAGCGAGAAGGATGTGGACGGAGGAGCGGAGAAATGCCCTTTTGGGGTTGATGATCTGGTAGTAGCCAAAGGAGACACATTAGGTGGAAATGAGAGAGGGGAGTGTGACAGTTTAAGGAGCTCATCTTGGGAAAGTGGTGATGAGGACAAAAGCCGCGGCGACTGTCGGTCAGCTTTTACTTTGTGGACAGTCGGGGAACAACCGGGCTTCTGCAGCTTTGAGGTTGCTGCCTTGCTCAATGGCTGTGAAGTCCTTGGAGTCTCAGTAGTGGGGCAGGGTGATGGCATACTTTCAGAGGGTAACACTGTGCAGAAGATATATTAAGAAAATGAGTTGCTTTTGCAGGGATACGGTCACATAATAATTTCATTTAAAGAAAAAAATACATACATCCACTCATACCAGTATAAGGATTCTTAGGTTCAGCCTTGACTACGGCTACACTGAAAGCCTTAAGTGCTCAAGACTGATTGACCATTTACATCCAGTTTTTTCACTGTATTTTTGAAATGGAAAAAAGCCAAAGTCAGTTCTTTTTTTTCTATTGCCATTACAACCACCTACTATATCTCTTTCAGATATATACTGTATGAGCAGTATATGTTTAAACGTGCAGGAGTTACATCATTTTGAGTTTTGCTAAATCTGCACTGTAACACCATGCTGTCCCTCCGATGATCACACCTTTCATCCATCCCTCATCAAGTGCTAAATGCTGACAAATTGGAATGTTCAGAAGCTGCAGTGCCACATAGCACTTTGAGACACTTAAAATGGTGCACTGGGATTTCACATGTTCCTACAGTCAAAAATAAAGAATGCCGCATTCAATTTATATTGCAAGTCAGTTGTTTGACTCTTGTATCAAATGACTTATGTGACTGTGACTCAGTTCCCCTTTCTTACAGTGAAGTACTGAAAAACTACACAAAACAGCCTTTCTCTAAACTGAAGACCCCTTCACTCACACAACCTCACTGAATTAAAGCCAAAACATGTTTCTGAGCAAGAATAGGGTTATTTGAGGATATGTTTATATTCATGCATGCACGTAGCCAAAAAGCATTATGTTAAAATAGTGTACCTTTTTTATAATGTAAACTCACGATATCTGCTCTCTGAACAGAAAATTCTGCAGAAAGCATGTCCCTTTAACTTATCTTCATATTAAAAAAAAACATAAGCTTACATTTCGTGACGTGCTTTGCTTGTAAAGCCCGAGACTGAGATGGACGGAGCTTTCGAGCTGTTTGAGGCTGTGCTGGTGCTCCTGACTGTCTGGATGGCTGTGCTGGACTGGGAGAAGAGTGGCCGACTCTTGGGAGGCCACCATCTGTTAAGGCTCTGGGCATCAGCGTTCTTCTATTGCTGGAGCCCTGCTGAGGCAAGGGAGGCCTGTGTGAGGAACAGAAGACGTGGAGTTAGCCCGTGTCCGCCTGTTAACGGTTATACACAACTTTCCTGACACTTGTCATTATTTTACTTTTTAGTATTAAAGACCTTGTGGAAAAAACTGACTGATTGTATTGATTCCCTTTGAATAAACACTGACTGATTGTCAATGCATGGTAGGAGTGTTGTGCTGTTTTAGCCCCGACCCCTGACTGTTGACACTCACCTCCCACAACAATGCTCTTTCTATGTTTTTCAAGATGTTCACAGCAAGATGCATCTGTTAAAATGAGATGACTAAACAATGATCTTTCTCTCCCTTATCTTAAAAAGTTAATGCAGTCAAATGGAAACCCTTCAGCTCTTTGGAAACGTTCATACATTACTTCTCCACTGTGACACTTTGAGTTTTGAGTTTATTCTCATCTATTATATTTCTATACGGCTGCTGAAAATTAATGGGCAACATCGTTCAACTCCAACTTTCCCTCCCAATGGACAGCTACTTTTTTTTTTATAGTATTCTATATTTCTTTAAAACATACACCAAAATGCACTGTATAACACTTGCATGTCATTGCATCACATGTAATGGGTGAGTAATACATTAAAGACCCTCATCATTTATTCTTATTACACTCTTACTATAGGACAAGCACACCTTGATCTCACACCTCCAGTATTTCTCAGATACATACAGTGTCAGTGTGTGTTTTCAGAATTTTCTGGTGAATTTTCTGTCAATAAACTTTTTTTCCCCGCTCACAGGCCAGTGTCAATGTGGTAGGTATCTTGTAAGGTCACAGAATATACATTTTACTTTTTTTTTTTAACTGAAGTTTACCTTTTGTGGTTGTTTGTCTTCTGTTCAGCAGCAACGCTTCTGTTTTTTTCTGTGTCTGTCTGAGAAAATAAAAGAGATGAGTGCTGCAACACGTGTGTGAGAGTGTAGAAAATACAGAGTGTGTGAGGTTTTGTGTGCAGCTGGATGTGGCTGTGTCTAAGCCCCCGTGTGCCCTGCCTAGATTCACCATCATCTTTAATGTATAAAATTTTGGTTAAAAGAAAAGGCTTCAGTCATTCTCACCTCATCCAGGACTTCTATGATGAGGCACGGTTCAGATGTCGTAATCAGAGCCTCAGTCCTCCCCCTGCTGACGGGGACAGCAAACAATGATGCACAATAGCGACGGAAGTCTTCCTCCTGTGCTATAAAGGCACAGAAACACACACACACACACGAAACAACAGGGCCAGAGGGAGAGAGTCAAGTTGTGTGTTGCAATGTGAGGGACTGAGGGCATTTGTTATTTTGTTGTTCTGCAAAGCTACAGTGAGAAAAAAGGTATAAAGTATACTTAAATTAATAAACTAGTTGTGTAATCAGAAAACCATCGACGATTTGAGAAATCCCAACAGTCTGTGGTATCCATCATGTAACGTGGCACTGACAGGAGCATTGATCATTAAACATGTACACCGGCTAATGAATCAATCACAAGCCATGTCAACGAAGCCTCGGTGTTCTGCATGACCCTGAGGTCCACTGTCAACTTTCAGCCTCCACTCAACTCGTCTGCTCAAGGTGAACCGGCGCAAACTCGAATGAAAAATGATGGACACAGCAGCGATGAAAGATACATTACAGGGAAGTTAGATCAAAACCATTTTTTCCCATTTACTGTTTGTGTATTCTTCACCTCATACATCCACCCTCAAGCTTCAAGTTGAAATGAATTCAACTTTGAGAAAATCGCTGCTCCGTCACTCTTGACAAAAACTTGTTCCCCCACAGAGTTTCGCATTTTCACACGTGTATCAATATATTTTCTAGCATCATTCTGACCAAACAACTGGATAACACTGCAGTATTTATCCAGCGTCGTGCTGCTTCTGACTGTTTTTTCAGGTGCCGTTCCCTGTTTCAACTACCGCTTTTCTTTTCTCCCTGTGACAGAATAGGCATTAGACATGCCAGGACACTTCTCTGATACCCTCCTCCTCCAGGGACCGGAGGCTGAGGTCGCACTTGGGTCTCTATTCATTTATTATCTTGTTTTAGCTGAAAGATGTTGCCGACACAGCAGGGGCTCAACAGCGCTCTCACTGCTGAGGATAGACGGATATAGATCTGGAGCTTTATACTTTATTGTTCCCATGGGGAAATTTGACTTGGACTTCTCAAAGCTGGACCCATTAACCTACACGGGAACCCAGCACCAGCGAACGGAGGGCATCAAAGAGCCCGCGAAAAATAGAAAAATACAATACAAATCTATAATACTAATACAGAAACACACAGTCAGTCCATGGCTCTGTGCTGCAGCACAGTTATTGTGACCTCTGCTTATTTCTGGCTACAACTTAAAATAGCAACGGATACAGGCACAAAGAACTTCTTAAACCTATTGACTTCACACCGCTGAGCTCTGTCTCGTCTGCCTGACAGACGAGACAGAGCAACGTTCATACTCAAGAGCACAGAATGTGGGATGGATGTGGAGGATTCACTCGACCTGCTGAAGTACGCACTGGTCAAAGAGCGACTGAAGATTACAAGATATATATGCTATAACTTTGATTTTGAAGGGAAGCTTCCAAAACCATGCAGAGATTGCATTCTCCAAAACTGCCCGATGAAATAGAATATCATTTTTGTTTCAATTCATACAGGTGCAATCTACGTAAAAAAAAAAACATTCTCTGGAGGAGCACTCCTCCGTGCTCCAATACTGATTTGTTTTTCGCCAAGACGCACTATTACTGACCTTAACCTGCCGGGTCCTGTTTGTTAGAAATTAGTGATACCACTTGATATCTGGAGTGGTATTCTGCAGTACCCATATGCCTACGTGATGATATGTGCTCGTATTAAGCGAATATAAGAGCACTCGTATGTGGCACTACATCGCACTGACAGGCACATAAACACATTGAATATTAAAAATGTTGCCCACAGTACTTCACAATTTCTTTCTGGCAGTAACACTAATAATTACACACTGTATTACAGTCATCTCTTTAAATCTGTGTTTTTTCCATTTTACAACTGTCTGTGACAGCTCCCTATCTCTCTCTCTCTCTCTCTGTATCTCTCTAACAATCCTCCTTTCACATCAGCACATGGGTCTGACAGCTCAGGAAAATGAGAATCTAAAACAACGGAGAGCTGCCGACATGATGCCAGAAAACTGCCTTTATTATTCATGGATGCACGCAGAAGCCACCCCTTTCATATTCAAAGACAGGAGGGGAGGAGAAACTCTGCAACCTGTTGTAATTGGCATGCGCTAGAAAAGTTTGGAGCAGGTGCGAGGAATGGTCTATCAGCCGCTGAACAGCTCAAAGACGACGCTTCCTTCCTCACATCTGCATTGCACCGACACAATGGAATATCACTTATTAAACTGCGAGTAAAGAAAGTCATGATGTGAAGAAGTGCGGGTATTCTTAAGAGCTAGAATAGAATAACTACTTTAAGTATAAACGGTCTGAGAAGGCTAAACGGACTTTGGGGGAAAATGACACGTGTGACTCTCTCAGTCGCCTTCAAGTATGGTCGTTCGCAAAAAAACCTGCGAAACCCTCCTCTAGGGATGAAGAGTGACGCATTTTCCACTAAATATAACTATAGAGTGGCTTGCTACAGATGGTCTAATCCTCTGAAGTAAACAACTCTGACCTTTTAGCCTTCAGCCTTATAGAGACCCAGGTTTGACCAGAACAATCTGTTCCTTTCAGAGCTTTCCAAACATTCGAACTTATCAAGAGGTTATACTTGACTTTGTGTATGTTTTTTGTGCATCGAGCAGCAAACAGGGAATTCACCTTCCATTTGACTGTTGTGTAATTAAGCCCCCTAAGTAATAAAGCAAGAATAAAAGAAGACAAATCTTCTTGTTCTAGGTCATACTCGGGGCTAAAAGTTTGTTTGCAGAATTTGGGGAGGAGGGAGAGTGATTTGTATGTTTGGCATGGGATTTATAAAAGTTCAATGCATGGTGGTCGGCGTGCCAGGCATTATTAAAGATGCTGCGTCAGAGAGAGCAAGAGGTGACAAGAGCTGCCTGTCTATAAAAGTTGCAATGCTTCGGAGACGCCGGCTGTGTCAAGTGGCATAGTGTTCGTTTTTAGACTGTTGTGAGGGCATCTCTGATTTATTAGCTCAGGAACCGTGGAGAGCTACAAGAGATATTGCTAATTTATAAGATGCAACTAAGTCCTTTAAACTACAAGGCTACTCCAGTTACAAAGAAATATCAGACAAAACTTCACTTCACTGTGTCAAATATGTGTGGTTGCCTTGCCACATAAAACATTTCTTCGGGGAGCGCAGGGAACCATTCCCGACCTCGAAGATTTTGAAAGAAACAACTATTTGAGATAGGCAGCTACGGGGAAGGGGGGCGAGCAAGGACTTGCAGATCCTAACGAGGTCGGGATTGGAGTGAATCTTGATTGATGTGATGAGAGGCGGTTGACAGCCCCAGGGTCCAGAGGTTTGGGGGGATAACCCCGGTTTACCCATCTCCTGACAGCCTCGGCCGGGGGCCAGACAGCGCGGACACTCCCCTGACTGATGAGCTCCACGCCCTGAGCTCCAAGCTACCGGCCGACCCTTATCCCCCTCTCCCTGCCCCTTTCCTTACCCAGGCAGAGTGCAACCTGTCAGGCATGAGCCGCCTCTAACAGCCCTCTGCCCACACAATCACAGCCAGTGATTACCCATCACACCGCCACGGACGGATGGGTCGGCACTGATACATCAGAGCCGCTGCAAGGGAGAGGTTTTTTTTTCCCTTGTTTTGCTCTTGTGTGTTTGTGTGTGTGCGTGTGTGCGTGTGCATGTTGAGGTCATCTGTTAAACTACTCTCTCCTCAGTTGTTTCTGGTCATGAGAGGCTGTTTGGGTATGTGCATCAGAAAGGCGAGCGCTGTCGAGCCTCATCCTGTTTTAGTATTAACAGTTCATGGACGTACAGGTGTGTGTTTGTGTGTGTGTGTGTGTGTGTGTGTGTGGCTGAGTACAGGCATGCATATCACCTGTTAGGCTGCTCTCCTCCTCAGTCTCTATGTCAGGTAGAGACTTTAAATCTGGACCCGAGGACAGCGAAGGATCATGCCTTTCAACTGGGGTTCTGGAAACGAAACAAAAAAAAACGATCAATGTTAGTCAATAATACAATAAGAATAAAACATGAACCCACAGACCCTACAGGCCAGAGCCCAGGCATAAGAATAATATGACTGAGTAACTATTGTCTTATTTTTCTTCTTTATAGTTATATGCTCCCTGTCTTTTACTCCTTCATCCTGAAGCCTGGATGGCTGAATGGACTGAGGGACAGACAGATGGCTACACACGCATTTTCAGGTTAATTTCTCTTGCCAGATAATTCTACCGTAGCCCCACCTAAACAGCAAACCCGTGTCCTTCATACTTTCGTTAACCCACCCCACCCCTTACCTTCTATTCCCTCATTCCCAATCTAATCTTGCCAAAGTGCAAGGCCAGTGAGAGAGACTTCGAAAAGCAGCTCCCAGCTGCCCATAAGGGGTGACTGGAGTGGTTTATATCCTTTCCGTTCACTTAGTCCATATCCTCACACCTGACAATGTTTATATTTCCTGTTTAATATACTCCATTTAATTTTAATCCTGTCCCTCACATCGCCTCTCTTATCCCTTAGCTCCATCCACCCATCTCTTTTTCTTCTTGCATATAGTACTTTACATGCAGGCCCACTCGCCTCGGGCTGTTTGTATTTTGGGCTTTTTTTGAGCACAGCAAAAAGAAGCATGTTGGTCTTCTTGGTCTCCCCTGGTCGTGCATTTTTTAACTCCCTTCAGAGACGCCCTTTTGAATTCGTCCCAATACAGAATAAACTCTATTACACATGATACTGAATTATTTAAATTTATAAAAAGGCACAAGTTGGAGCAGAGGGTAAAGAGACCTTCATCATCTCGTTTAAGCAACCACGGCAGCCAAAATAACCCCTAAAGTAGGGTCCTTGAGAAAGGATTTTGAATCCATACCAACTTGAGGAGAGTTTCCTGACAATAATCAATACACTAGCAAATTATTTACAAATATCTCTAAAAGGAAAAAGTGAGATCCTGAATAACTACGTGGATGCCATTTAGAGGAAAATGTTACTACTGTGGTATGAAGTGAATGGGGGTGATGTACAGTATAAAATGTGCTCCCTCAGCAGGGTGGTTTTATTTTCCCTTAGAAACAATTCTTGACTGAGGTTTAAACTTAAAAAAACTCTCAGACTAATTCAATAAAGCAAAAATAACAGGTGAGTCCTCCAAAAGGACCATTATTGCTGCTATATTTGCCATGTGGACGGAGGTTAGCTTGATCAAATTTGACACCACATCTACCATCATCATTCCAACTGTTCAAGCTTCTGTTTTTGTACTCAGAGCTAAATCTTTAGCTCTCAGTAACTCTATGTCGCAGGTCAAATTAGTTGCTTCAGTACTAACAGACCTAACTTTGCTTATGGTTCTGCTCTTGCTCGCCACATTGGAGTTCAATGAGCCAATAATGGCGCAACTGGGATGGCCCAGGATGAGCGTGGCTTTCCGGGTTGCCTCTCCCTCTCTTCTCCCTTGCTCCCAGGTGTTGACAGGAGGCGTGGCTGGTTCCCCGTCAGGCAGACGAGACACACCTGACACTCATCAGCAATCACTCTGCTTCCCTACAAAAGCCCAGCTCTCCATTCACTCTGTGCCAGATGATTGCCCTGCAACATCCCGCGTTCTTTGTCCACGTCCCTGACCACGCCTGACCTTGGTTACATCTATGTCCACGTCCCTGAAGAGTCGACACCAGAACACCACGTGTGCGACTCTTCAGGAATTCCCTTGCGCTGTTTTCCTCGCTGGTACTCAATAGAAACTCGAACTGTGTGCCTCTGGTCTCCTGCAGTTTTTGGTCCAAAAGCACCACTGTGTCAGCAACGGCCATTAGATGCTATTTATGCTCTGTGCAGACATGTCTGCCTGTTATGCTGACTGTTTTTACTTTAATGAAGTCTCTCTATTGTATGTGTCTAAAGTAAACACGTACATGTCGCAGATTACCAATTCTTTATTGTGCTTTTTCAATGGTAAGAGAAATTCATATATGTAACATCACATTTGATCAGATTTGGGTTTTACAGATCAGAGACTGAGGTTTTGCAGAGACTGGTTGGGCAGTTGATGGAAGCTTGAGCAATCATTTCCCCCAACCACACTGCCCGGCCAGCACAGGAAACCAGGCCAATACCCCCCCCGACACACACACACACACAGGTCCCCCAAACATCTAACAACTTGTTTGAGTTTACAACACTAATATAGCTGAGCACTTTTAGCTTTAAACCTCCTTCCTCCTCCATGCTCCCGCCTTCCTTCATCTCTTTCCCGTTATTACCGAAGCTTGTTAAAATTCAACCTCTCGCTCGTTCTCTCTGCCAGCCAGCCAGTCTCTCTGTCTCTCCATTAAGCTGTGCCACCATCACCGCTGCAGGCTTATTGCACTCTAGATTGGCTCTCTGGTCTATTCCACAGTTAAAGGCTGCTGTAGCTGGGGACTTAGAGCATTCCAGCTCAGGCAGTCAGCAGGCCCAAAACTGCACTCTGCTCTCCTCTCCTCCGGCCCGCTCTCCAGTGGGCCACTCAGCCCAAAAGGAGCTGCTTAAATAAAGGGCTGTAATAATGGGACCTGCTGAAGTCAGGCCCTCGGGCAGTCTGCTGCTCAATAAGTGCTGAGAAACTGCTTTGTACACTGGTGGGTAGTGTAGGCTGACTACAGAGAGGAAGGAGAGACGAACGCGGTGGCAATATAAGGTGTGCGTTCTGGGAAAACTGTGTGCGCGCATACTGCAGGGGTGTGTTCACGTTTGCAGTGATTGAAGTACTGAGAGGAGGTGAGATTGCTTAGTTGTGCAAGCGGTGACCTCAACAAGTTGTGACTAAGTGACTTCTATACAGTATGTGTGTGTTAAAGTGTTGACATCTATACAACTGCCTCATGGGCACATGCAGACATGACTGTACAAAAGGCAGGAGGAGGCAAGGAGACAAGGTGGCAAGGGGGCTTCTTTTCCCCAAACAACGAATTTAGCCAAGTCCAGCCAAAATTTCACGTTGTGGACATTATGTTTTCGTATTTTTTAGTTGAGAACGTAGCCATTCGGATTTCAAAATGCGGTCAGTCTATCCAAAAAACACTATGTCTGGACATTTTCTCTGGCGTTTTCAGAGACGTGAGGACCTGCCTGCCAGGTGACAACGGGGGTCAACGTGTTCCAAGGAGAATAATCTTATCTCAGCAAGCCCTTTGGCATTTCACCGCTGGCTCTGCTGTCTGCAGCATTTTGATATGTGATATAATTCCTTTTGGCAGATACAATTTGGTCTCAGAGTCAAAATATAATATTTGTTGCTCCTACAGCTTAACACATAACAAAAATGTTTTGTTGGACAGCTGAACAAGGAGTGCTGCCCCTGTGGACTTTGGGGTTCTTCCAGTAGATGTACAGATTTACCACCATGTTTCAATAAAAAATAAAGAAACGCTTGAGTAAAAAATAAAAACAAAAATGAGCAGAGGCAGTGCAGTCCATGTTACATTTTGTTTGATTGAATGGATATCATGTGAATCTTTTACTACACTCCATTTTTTTTTCCCCAGAAAAAGTCTGACTGCGGACCTTGATTTAAGATTATGTTGCCACAGTACAGTCTGGTACAGTTGGGGTGTAATCAAAGGCAGCTAGCTGAGTTGCTGATATTATCAAGAACACTGCTGTTCTAAATGCAAATAGTCCTCTCATCCTCAGGAGCCTGGTCTTCTGAAATTAACTTCCCAAGTTCAAACTCCCAAGTACGGGAGTCCAGACTTGGTGTTCTGTCGGTGTCAGTGCATAATGCATGCCGAGTATATGAATGTGTAAACTATTCATACAAAGCAATGACAAATATCAAACTTACACCATCGCCATGAAGGTTGGTTTATCACCATGTAAATGAGTAATTATGGGAGGAATAGTCCTTGGTTTTGATTGACTGTGTCATATAAAGTTGCTGCAAAATGTTTGATAAATGGTACTCAATGCTCACTGAACATCACAAATATGCTGTGATGATGCATTGTAGCTGCTATAAGGGCACAAAATGATGTGTTTATACAACTGGGTTATCTCTGTTTTGTAAAGGAGAGAACGGTTTTGAACTGAAAATATAGGTCTTCAGGTACAGTGAAGAGGGATGAAGCACGAATTCCCATGGGATCCATTGCCTTACTTCCACACAGAATCCTCTACATGCTTTACCATATGTACAGTGTTTGATGTTCATGCACAGTGTTGTCGGTCTGTGTGTACCTGCGGTGCTTCTTGAGAAGCAGCCTGTCCATGTAGGTGAGGCTGTTTTCCGTGAACTCCACCATGACAGGACTTCCTCGTCCTTCAGCGCCTCTCTCTGGAAGGAGGTCGGCCTGGGTCGCCATGGCTGACACTGACGCTGGCGAAATATGGGGAGGGGGAGATCACACCAAAATAAAGTTAAGAGGACGAAAACATAGCCAAAAGGGAAGACAGAGTCAGACAAAGGTAGAAAGGGGAGCAGGAAAACATCATCCTCCAGCTCCTCCACACCTTTCTCAAAACACCTCCCCCCAAGAAGTGAGAAAACACTTTGTCGCTATACACCAAGTGTGCCGAAACACAAAGAGACAGGAGAGAGCCCCCTGGGAATAAGAAAAAGATGTACACAATACAAAAGCATCATAGTGGGTGCAGGAGAGGAAAGGAAAGACGGAGGTAAGAAAGAGAAATGTTATGATTGTACTCCAGACACTTTGGCAGTCCACAGTGGCAGCTTTAAATTGGGCCTGGGTGCCTCTGGCCTGACAGAAATAATTAGGGCTGGAGGGGCTAGCAGCAATTTGCAGAGCAGAGCGGAGGGAGAGAGGAGCACAGTCTGTCCAAGCAGTAAAGCAGAGAAAATAGGAGGCCTAATAAAACGCACAAACACCTAGGCACATACACACAGAACCAGGAATAATAGTGCTAATAGTACACACCCACATAAACTGGGACGCGCGAACACTGCCGCACATGCGCACACTTTGGAACCCCGAAATGTGTGGAAAGGCATAAAAATTGCCTGACGCAGTGGAGCTTGTACGCGCGCGCATACACTCGACTGAGGCGATTAGCGCTGTGGTGTGGAGTAGGGCCACCCCCCAACACTCCTCTCATTATCTCAATATGCAACAGCCCTGGATTACCTTCCCACTGCAGTGGTAAGCACTTTCTATAAGGCCTTAACAGATCAGAGCGCAGACAGGGAGAGAAGGAGCGGGAAAGCCGAGGAGTAGGTGGAAATGGGACGGGAGGAGGAGGAGGGGAGAGGAAGAGCAGAGGAGAAGGGAAGGGTGGAATGGGCAGAGAGTGGAAAACTCAAGTGCTAACGTATACACAAGCACGTGCATTTTGTGAGGGGAGAGACACTGCAGCCTTGTGCTGGCTTTTACGTGCAAAACGAAGGTTTCTGAAAAATCTGAGTATTAGACCTGGCACCGCTTGGACCACCTACAAAATACTGCAAGAGAGGGAGAATATGTTGAAGGACAACATGCAAATTGTGGTCATATCATGAACCCTTGCGCAATCGAACAGAATCCAATTCTAGCGCCCTGCAACAGATCGCCTGGCCCAGCACCACAGCTTAAAAGATTTAGAGTCGAAACTCTGCCACGGCCTCAACACAAATCAAACATTAAAAGGTTAAAAAAGGAATTATTTGTTACAAGGACTCTGCACTGCAATCGCCTTAGATGGCACACCCCTGCACACCCTGCAAAGAGAAAGTGAAGGACAGAGTTGAAGATGAGAGGGTGGGAGCAGAAAATAATGAGAAAAAGCAATATGAATATAAATGATTGAGCAAATACTGGCTGCATATAAATTCCGTGGAACTGTGGATGCTTACCAACATAGGGACAACAAGGGATTTAACCTGGTTGGATAGTCTCTCTTTGTTAGCTGGTTATGACATAAGTAAGCCCACTCCTCCGCCCAGCTTCATGTGTGTCTGTGTGCCGCAGCTCACCTGGGTGCACAGGTATCCACACCGCGTCGTCGCTCGGCTCTCCTCTCCACTGTCTGAGAGCTTCCTGGAAAGATCTCGCAGCCTCCTCCTCGTTGTATTCTCCTTTAAGAAGAGAGGCCGCAAATCCCCTCTCGTCCTCTCTTTTCAGTCCCACTTTAACCATTTCTGTGTTTGTCTCCTCTCTGTGATTCACAAACAACACCTGCAACAAAAAGAAATTGTCATGATCTTAGTCGTGGTAAAAGAGAAACTGTGATGTAAGGTTAGGAAGAGTCCATCTATCTATGGGTGTATTTCATTCCTACAGGTTAGCACTACCATAAATTGAGTACTTGTCACTGTGATGGAAATCATGTGAGCTGACTGAAGACCTTTCCAGGAGATGTCAGATGTCTTAAGCAGAAGCATTCATTGAATCTTGATGCATCTGTGGCCATTTGAACAAATCACCTTTGGACAATTTCTAAAGACTCAGCACACAACCGGAGGTCGTCAGTGTGAGACGCCTTCACGTCTGGTTTAGGTGAGGGGTGGTGCCGAGGCAGATGGTGCAGGAGGCGGAACACGGCCACTCACTCACTGTGAATTATCCTGCTCTATTCAAACGTCAGCACAATCCAACATTAGGCTGGCTATGCACTGTGAAGCTGGCAGGGTAAAGTCCGTCCAACTGATTCGGACGCCTGATTCGGACAATTGTGTTCACACTCGCACATTCCTCTGGGTAATGTCCGAAAAAGTTCAGGTTTTCAGTGCATGTGCGAAGGCAAGGCTTCTGACACGCTAATGTCCCTCTCAGAGAAGATGTGTGTAAATCACAACCCTGAGGGGTGCGATGGTTGGAGACCCTGTCTGGTCCTATCTCTGACGATTTCTGCTCGACCTTGGTTGCTATAGTAACCGCCAATAGGGATTTGGCAGCGGTGTCTTCACAACTATGTTAGAAATAAACAATGAACCACTGCTTGTTGAGAGAAACAAGTAAAGAGACTTAATGAAAGAAAATAGATGTAATGAAGGAGCACAGTCGCTCTTCTCTATCTTAAGACTGAACAGAAAAGTTGACCAGCAGTGATACACACGGCGTGGCGTCAGGACAAGCAAGGCGAGCAGTGCCCGACCAGTTAAAGCAAGAAGTGGACAAGAAGTGAAAGAAGTGAGGAGATATCTCACTTTACGCCTCAGCGACAGCCTTCTGCTCAAGAAAGAATCTGAAAACGCCCGTTTGCAACCGACTTAGAATTTACTGCCCTCTTGTGGCTGCAGCGGGCTGTTGTCTCTGGAAGCTAGGTTGACAGCGAGCTGTTGCATCTACCTTTTCCGTGTGGCGTCACTGGGCATGGCCGTGCCTCGCTGACAAAGGCTGTCAATAGGTATAGCGAGCTGCAGACAAACGTGCTTGTCAAGCCGCCCTTGACTCATCCGCTGCTATTCTGAGATCAGATATGATGCTCTATGCATTTTGATACACATGTGGACGTGCACGTGGAGACTTGCACATCTGAAACTTACTGCAGCTGCTCGCCAATCTATAAAGGTCACCGCACGCCACTGACATGCAGTATACCAGTCTTCCTGTTGCGTCCTGTCTGACCCCAGCTGCTGGAAGTGACTGCTGTGTGAATAAGGTCAACCGAGCTCCGGTGTAAAGGGTCAGAAATGTCAATCTGCTTTTGCCAGATCAGCGCTGCTGGGGGGGCGTTTTCTTGTACAAAGGTACACACAGTTCACAGGCCTGACTGTAGATACAGCCTGTGGATATAACATCAATTAGGGTTCGTTTGAAGTCTTTTCAATTGGCTCACAGGGTGAGGAGACATAACTCACATGGTGTAGAGGCTTGTTTGACATATTTCTGCCATACTGTCACAGCAGGTGAACTACGAATGCAGAGAAATTTCATTCCAAATGGGTCAATAGCCATTGGAAAAATGTTTTTACAAAAGAACGATTGGTGCAATTGTTGGGAAGGATAAAGCACAACGTATTCTCGTGCAATGCATTCTTTTAAAAGTTTTGAAAAAATGTTTATATAATGTTTTCCTAACGTTTACGGAATTTGTGTGTATTGTACACTGTACATTGTACATTGTATTGCATCTGCAAGATTATCTGAGTCAAAGTACCTCCGGTACAGCGGTGTGTGATTAAGTAGTAACAGTGGCGATGGAAGCAGGTTTAACAGTAGAGTTTGCCACCTACCTGGCTGGTGTCAGGATGCAGCGGCGCAGGTTTTGCCACAGCCTCCATTCCTTCCCCTGGGTTCTGTTCTCCTCGTCTGGTTCTTGCGCTGGACGTGGAGACGTGACTAGGACTGGGTTTGGAGGTGGGACAGGGATCAGGATTGGTAAAAGTCCTGGGATAGCGGCTGACAACGTCTCGTGTGCTCACGTGGGTCTGTATTTCCGCCTGTGTAAGAAGCCCGGAGCATATGAGATGAGATCAGCATTGCTGTTACTGAATGTATTGGCAGCAGCTGGCACTTTGTGAGACAGAGGGGAAACATTTTATATAATACATAATTGCAGGAATGTTGCTAGGTTTATTTACTTTGCACAGTAATTATTAGGACTCCCACACACTACTTCACAGTTACAGGAAAACCGCTTGATGTTTTTTTTTTTGTTTTTAGTGCCTTGAGTAAAGTAAAGGTAAAGTTTGTTTACAATTGCTGTAATTTTAGAGTTTATTTGTTTTGTAATGAGAATGAGTCGTAACAATAAATGGAATATGCCTAATTATGGTGCCCACAAGTGCTTTGGATTTTTTTTTTTTTTTTTAATTCTAAATTTCAAATAAGTACGTATACTGTATAGTTTGGTTTGGTTTGTACTTATACTGTTTTATTGTTGAGAGAGACTTAGGTATACTGTAAGTGCTGCAGCCCAGTCGAGCTTTTGACCAATGGATGGAGCTTCTGTGAGAGATACGCTGTATAAATGCCAGCAGCCAGAGATTTACAAAAGTGGAAAAAATAATTTTATAAAAACCAAACAAACAGTTGGACTGATGCACTTTTACACACAGAAACACACACAAACAGGAACAGGAAGGGGTGGTACCATTCCTGGAACCCGTAGAAACAAGTATTTAACTAAGCAAGTCCCACTTGATGTACACTGATGACATGAAGGCAGGGAGATGAGGCCACTGTAGACAGCTGCCACCAACCCCATTTAGAGGGTGCAACCTAATCATTTTAAGTGCTTATCCCTGCATCACTGGCATAACCTTGAATGTCACAATGATGAACAACATTTTATAGAGTTTATTTATGCATCTTCATTTTATGTAACTGAAACCACAGAGAGCCAGAGTCACAGCTCCGGCCACAACCCCAGTTTTCCCTTGTGTTTTCCAGTTTTTGCTGTCTCCTTTGTGTCTCAAAATCCTGTGTGTGTGTGTGTGTGTGTGTGTATCTGCCTTTCCTGGCTATTACTTCACCTCTACGCCTGCCTTCAATTACCACATCAACCCAGCTCTTCACTCACTCATCGCCATCCTTCATGGAAGTCGCCCTCTCGGTCGCCCCGCATCTCTTACACCTGAGCTATTTGTTTCCTCGTGCTTCTCGCTGAGTTGGCCTGTGTTTAGGTTTCCCTGGGCCCCTTTTCCACATCGCGTCTCACTTCAGCCGGCCGGCCGGCTCACTCGCCAATCGGCGTGTTCGCCCTCTGACTCAGCCGGTCGCCCATCTTCTAATCCTACAATAAACCCACATTCCCAGCCACCCTGTTTGTGTCTGCGTTGGTGTCCATAAACAAATGAGCCGTTACAGCCGGTGCTGAAACACACTGATCATGTACATCACATATATCACGCTGCCACCGCGTCTCATGTCAATCGCCTTTACATTTCATCCCATTTTCACCAGGGAATCAATACAGAACAAACTCCACCCACTGACACACAGCACTTACTACCGATCCCCCTTTTTCTTCTTTGACAAAAATTCATTTACATAGTGCGATCAGGAGTAGGAGTAGAGAAAATAGGAGGCACATTGCACGAGTGCTGACGGAGTTTCTCTGTACCACAGGCTGAACTCATCTGCCATTAATCACCACTGACCACTAAGGCTGCTGATGTCAACCAGTATGTTGCCTGTGATCCTGTGCTTGAAGGTGTACAACTGAAATACACAAACATGGAGTCATGGAAATGTGGGAGACCAGAGATGCCGAGGGCTTGACAAAGACGGATGCAGAGTTAGGGCTACAGGTTACCAAGCTACATTATAATTTTGGTCATTTCATGATGCATTTTATCGCTGGTTTTTAGTTCTTGTCCCCTTTGCTGCCACTAACCAATTATAAGAGACACAAGAATCTGGAGTCTGCAAAAGTTCAGCGAAAAAAGATTGTTTCTCTTTCTCGTGTACTGTTTTTGTCGACTTCTGAATTGCTTTCTCTTTCTCATTCACTATGCTGTCATTTTTTAATAAGCAATTTTCTTCACAGACACCCAACCTCAGCACACAACTGTGGTCGTTGTGTATAATTCATTGAGTCTGCACTGCAGATGACATGCCACCATGCAGAAAAGGTGGTGGACAGCTGACAATGTACAGTGGAAAGCCTATGCAAACAAAGCTTTTCAGCACCTTTGTCAGGCAGCGACATAAGTAAGAGCAGGGGAACTTGCTTACGGCATTTAGGCACCAGTGGGAAAACTAAACCAAGGCTTACTTTCCTAATACTGCTTTACTGAAATGAAAAAACAGAGTTTTCAACATCAAGTTGGTCTCTTGTTTACAGTACGTGGACAAAAGACCAGGTGGTTAAACTCTTTAGACCTAAGGGTATGTTGTCATTCACTGATAGCTGATCAGTGTGACATGGTGACTGTCAGATCCAGGTTATTTTTTTTAATCATACTTTAATCTCTTATCATAAATCATTTGAACTTGAGGTTTCCATTCTGGATAGAGAGCAAGGCGTCGCATGACTTAATAACCAGTGGTGAAAATGAACAGTTTTGTCATTTACAGTATGCGATACAAGTCTGCACAGTTGTGCTTTGACAAAAACCTCTGCACAACAGAGAGCTGGGCTGACAACCTTCCTATGTACATATAGGGAGTGTGGACTCCACGTTGGGATGACGACAGGGCTTGATGGCATTAGGGAGTGCATTTGTAATGGCTCTTTAAGAGCTCACGCTCGGTCACGCTGTCAGCTTAGCTCGAGTCTGACACGATCAACCACCTGTTTCCATCACTACTCATCCTCTGTCCCTGTTTGTGTGGGAGCAGCCTGTCACCCAGGCAGCATGGGACCAACTTTGCAATGCAGTCGGGATTAACTCAGTGTTGTAATGGCAAGTACACTGAATGTGTTATATAGTTACAGGTGTTCATGTACAGTATTGTTAGCCCCTGACCCTCGACCCTGTGGCTCTGCGTACTTCCCACTGTCTGACAAGATGTTACAGGATGCAAGCAATCTACTGAGCATGGAGAAAGGAACTATGATCCTTTTGTGTAATTCTACTCATGAAACTCTTGGCATGTAGGTGTAACACTTGTCTAACAAATATGCTACATATGCCACATTTAAAGGGGGACTCTTACCTTTTTTGCCAAAACCATTTAACCAGACATTTTCCTCTGTGGGACAGAAGTCTTATGATATCTTTTTTGCCTGTGATGCATTCTGCAGGTGGTCGTGTCATGTGTCAATTATTGATGGACAAATCTGAATACGCCCAGCCTGGCAGAGACAGAGGCTCGCTCTGAGTCAGAAATGTCTCTGGTTTAATCCCTGATGAAAAGATTCCGTGTGTTGCATGTGTTGAATTAGCGTTCATTATCTCATACGAGGGAACTTGCCCGTGGCCAAATCAGTTAGTGTCCCACCAACAGTGAGTTGCATGATTGACTCCAAGGTCAGGTTCATGGGTAGTGGCAGCAGCAGGGTTTCACATTTATTCTAAGATTTTTTTTAAAATGGTTGGCCTACAGTGCCTTCAGACCTACTGTTAAACACTGACTGAGGTTGTAGCTGTGCTGTTGTTGCGGTAAATGGAGTTTGTTTATGTTGTGGACAGGAACCCACGTATGGGTTTGGGTTGATGTTATTCAGGACTGGACATACAGAGCAGCAGCAGTCCAAGGCTACCATCACCATTCTAAGTGGGCATATGAATCCCTGCTCCCTGCATATGCATGAGCTCTGAACTGTGCACACAAAGACCGTCTCTCTTTTGGAAAATCTAGGGTTCAAGCCACCTCATATTAGCATCAACCACGTAAGTGGGGCAACCCCTGCTCCACCAGCTCCAGGGTGCTTTCCAGCAGTTGAACCAGCACCTCTGACTTTCCCTTTAAAAGGAGGAAAGGGAAAATAAAATCTCCATTTGGGACTCTGTGGCATGCATGTGATGTAGGGCAGCGTTTGTAATTCCCATGTGATCCGACTCTGTGCCTCAGCAATTCAATGTAAAGGCTCGCAGTCACAGCCCTCTCTCTATTATTTAACCATGCTGGAGCTCGTGTGGTTTCAAGTGCTGAAGGTAGGATGAGTTCAAAATGAAAAGGTACTGTTTAAAAGCTACGTTTATGTGGTGCCATGCAATAGCATTTCTTACCTGCAGTAATTTACATGTGTGTATGGGGGGGCACAGAGAGAGAGAGAGAGAGATTTGATAACATCTAAATTTGTTCAATAATTATGCTAATATCAAATTTAACTGAATTGCTCTGATACAGCATACCACGCCCATCTGGTACTCCAGAAAGCGTGTGTGTCTGTGTATGCGTGTGCGAGACAGCGAGGCTGGACACATGAGCCGATGAAAGCCCCAACACGGGCGCACTGATGAAATTAATATTCTTTTTGTCTTTCTCGCTCTCATTCTCTGCGTCTCCCTCCCTCATTCTTTCCAAGGCAAATGAGACAGGATTAGTGGAGGGGAGAGGGAGAGAGAGAGAGAGTGGGAGAGAGAGAGGGGAGAGGGAGAGGGAGAGGGAGAGAGGGGGAGATGCCTGCGTCAGCTGCATGTGTGTAATCCCTGGTCTTTATGTCCTGCCAAAATACACAGTTTTGCACACGTGATTGAAAAAGTGTCCATGCGTGTGTGTGTGTGTGTGTGTGTGTGTGTGTGTGTGTGCGTGTGCGTGTGCGTGTCTGAAACTGCGAGTGAACTTCTCCTTCTGCAGTCTGCAGTGCAGAAACGGAGATGAACACACAAAACATCCACAGAGAAAGTGTTGGGCTGCGTGCTTTCACAGCGCTGTTTCTGCGTGCGCGCTTTTTGTGCATCCTTGTTCCACCGCGGTGGCTAACCATTACACACTCGTGTGTTGAGCCAACCAGATGTCACGTTGCACATACACACAAACATTGCACAAAGAGTCGTCTATATAATCTATATAATCTGAGCTACACTCTATAAGGTATCTGGTTCGCAGTGTGCTGGGCTGTCGGATGCATAAACACACAAAAAAAGCTTTGACGCTTCACAAACAAAAGAAACGTGAAGAAGACCAACAGCTAAATCATACCTTTTGCATTATCTCCACACAACCGTATCCATGCATGCTCACAAAACGCACATCATAGCGGAGTGGGCTTCTTTCTTTGTGCGCGCATCGAGATGAAAATAATAGTGCCCAGGAAAGTAATGACATAAAATTTTGCTGGCAAAATCCCACACATCCTGAGAGGGAGAAACAGCAGAGCTAAAAGAAAGGAGAAGATGCACGCGAGCCGGAGGTACCTGGAGTCCCTACATAAAACATAGAGAGAAGTCGGCAGCCATGGAGAAACACTGTGAAAGAAAATGGAAACATGCCGTGCGAAACATAGTGAGGACTAATTAAAAACAATATCAAAGGAGTGGGGAAAAAAAAATCACTGCGAGGGCCTCTCATGTTACACGTGAATTTTAAGAAAGAGACTTTTTCCTCTGTTCAGCTGCATGACCACAGTCATCAGTTTAGCTTTTTTAATTGTGGAGGCCAATGTGTGTGTTTTGTGTGTGTCAGTGCTTGTGTATTTCATTCCTAGTGCAGCATGCATTTGCAGCATATCAATATGTGAGTGTTCACACATTATGTGCTCTCTACAGCCATAAGTACACACTGTGTGTGAGATTTGCAGGCTGCAGATCTGTCACCAATGTCACCGGCAGTCAAATTACTGGATATATTCATGGCAGATGCACTGCAGAATCTTTTTTTTTTTTCATATTGTGGGTCTAACACAAGTGTGCCGGCTAAATTAAACTCTGCCACTGACCCGCCGTCTTGTCTCTCTGTCTTATCTTTGACTGAAGAGTGCTGTTGCTGGTCTTGGGTTGACTGCTGCCTGAGGCCTGTTCTGTCTCATTGTGAATGTGTGATTGGGTCTTACTGTGTGTGTGTGTGTGTGTGTGTGTGTGTCTGGCCCAGGTATTACTAATGTTGTGGGGACAGTGACAGTCACATTATGGGGACTATTAGTCCTTTAGGGGATTAAAAAAAGCAAGTACCATCACATAAATCATTAAAGGTGAAGAGATGTATCCAGGTAATGGTGAATATAGTTAGATTAAGTATTTAGTAAGATTAAGATTCATTCGATGTAATGTCCCCTGATGCCTTGGAGACACAACTGCGTGTGTGTGCACTAAATGAGATGGGGTACAGAAGCAGAAAAGGGGAAAAAAATGAGAGGGGCTGAAATAAGTAGCTACTGTAGTCGGGGATGCAAGGGACGCAAAAGAAAGAATGAGTGGAGCAGAATGGGATCAGAGGAGATATTATTGAGAGTATCTGTGAAAGAGAAAGAGAGACAGAGAGACAGGCCGAGGTGGGAGAACAGATTGGCTTGATACACGAGGGACCCCCGCTCACCTGCATCAGGATCATTCTGTGGAGCTTCAGTGCCCCCTTATGGTGGAATTTGGCAAAGCAGCCCATGCAGTAGTTCTCGGTACATTCGGCACAGATCTACGAAACACAGATACACAGGCGCAGTCATTGGGTGTGTGCGTGCGCGCGTGCGTGTGTGTGTGTGTGTGTGCGTGTGGGCATGCCTGAATATGCGGAATAGCACGATGTGCAGCAACAAGCGGAACCCTCAGCATTACCTGTTGGAGATTTAAACCTCGAGCTGGATATCCTCTCCTTTCCTCTAACCTCATCCTTGCCAAACAAACTTTGACAGGAGGGAGAATATTGAAATGGATTCTCTGGCAGGATGCTGCAAGGTGTGCGTTTGAGTGAGCGTGTGTGTGTGTGTGTGTGTCTGTCAGAAAGCAAGAGAGGGCGCATTGGAGGGAGCGCCTGCGTGCACATGTATGTATGTGCGCAAGGTGTGTGCGCTGTTCGGCTGGGGGAATGAATGCATCTTAAGGGAGGTCATTATCATTTCTATCTGTGAGAATCCGGCCCTATTAGTGGGGAAAAGTCCTTGCATCAGCAGGCTGGGGAGCCGGGCCTGGACCGCATGGATGGAGAACACGGGCAAGGCCAGGAGGAGCGGAGGCAGCGAATGAGAAAAGCGGGATACATGGGATGGGGAGGCGGGAGGGAGAAAAGGGCCGAGGCTTCTTAAAATTCGAGGAACAACAAACAGTAAATAAACAGCCGTCGTTCGTTCGGTTCCCTTCATTTAACATGCAGGTTTGTTTTGTTATGCCCCATGGCTTCATCATCAATACTGTCAAATTCAGAAAGCATCGTTTTGGCTGCTCTTTAAAGGAACAGTAGAAATGCTTACTGATCTACAGTGGAGCTGTCCTGTTTTTTTGTGACAGTATGATATATTTCCAGGTCTAATGACTTGCTGGCTTGCATATATTTGCGACTTCTTCTCCTGTTTCTACTTTGCTTATTGTAATAGATCATTTTGCTAAACCACACACTATAATAGACAGGCAAAACCATTCACAGCTCCATGCAAATGTACTGCAGATCAACAGTGCAAATTAATATCATCAGATTATTCCTGCCTCTTTTTTTCTATTAATTCATTTTATTAGTCAGTGTGTGTGTGTGTGTGTGTGTGTGCGCGCAAGCAAGTGTACAGCTGCGAGGTTGCCCTTTAATGGTCCCATAAAACAGGACTTCATTTCCCCTCTCAGGTCTGAGGATAAATTACAGCCAATCCCGGGGGACTAGGCATCCCGCTCAGGCTGCGAGCGGCATGTCGCTGTGCTCTCCTGTGCTACACAGAAGGAAATGAGCTCCTTTTTTTTGCCTGGATGACTCCAATACATCGGTGTGTGTGTGTGTGTGTGTGTGTGTGTGTGTGTGTGTGTGCGCAGGCGTGCGCACGTGCGATCTTGGTCGAGTCGCCTCGTGTTTCGCTGTGCACGTGCGAGCGTGTCGGCGTGCCCGAATGCAGTTGCGGACTCAGCGGCGCTCTCCTGTGCTGCCATCATTACAGGGCACAAGAGCTGTCCAAAATGTGCGCGTGAGAGGAGCGTGCGCACGCGCGACTGTGCATTTAGCCCGCTGCCTTTCCCAGACTGCGACAAGCATTGCCATTAAGCCCATCGTTACGGGGCACTGGGGGCACTGGGCCTTTCACTGGGCAGCACCATCATCATCAAATGCACTATCAAGCAAATTACCGCATTCAATTTTAACAGCACGTGCGCGTCGCACTTTGAATAACTTATTCCAAAACAAGGCGGCAGAAAGATGGCGGCTGTCAGCTCAATCGGTGCGGCCCCTCTCCTCTTCCTCATTCACTCTTCCTCATCGGTCTCTCGTCCTCCTCTATCATTCTCTGTCTCTGTCTCTCAGAAGCATCAGTTATTCAGTGCTGAACTCTGCCGGCGTCGCAGTCAGACATAAGACAGGAATTACACAGGAGTAGCGGAGGATTTAGAAGGCGGGGATGTGGGAGCGACTGGTCATCAAGCACGCATTACTCAGCTGAGTTTGCTACAGTCCACTATGCACGCACACGCACAAACACACACACGCTGAGGCTTTTCATTTCTCCCTCTCCCTCTTGTTCACACATACAGTTGCAGGGCCCCGGTCCCTCCTCCTGAGCGGCAGTGGATGAGGAGCGAGCGAGAATAAACAACGGCGCCCTCGAAGGTCTGGAGTATCGATGAATGGATCCAGCTAAACTGTTATCAGTGCAAACACAAACACACAGATAGACCAACAGATTGGAAGGCAGGGGCGCAGTGAGGCAGAGGGGGGGGGGGCAGAAAAAACACGAGCGGTGACAGACAGAATCAGGCAGAGATATGGCAGAGGGGAAAAGGGGGAAGTAAGAAGGACGAAAAAATGCGTTCAAGTGTGAGAGAGGAAAAAAGAGGGCTTAACGCATAATGCCAGGACAGAGAGAGGGAGAGAGAGAGAGCAAGAGGGAGAATGAGAGAGAAAGAGAGGGAGAGAGAGAGAGAGAGAGGGAGAGAGAGAGAGAGAGAGAGAGAGAGAGAGAGAGAGAGAGAGAGAGAGAGAGAAAGAGAGAGAGAGAGAGAGAGAGAGAGAGAGGGAGAGAAACAGGAGGGGAGATCGCGGGCATCTGGATGACGGGGGTGATAACAGCTGATCAAAAAGACGCTTTGAAATATAGAGAGACAGAGGGCAGACGAGGGGACAGCAAGGCAGCGGAAACACAGGTGGACAGATGGACGGGTGGAGACTGACGGACATTCTGCATCTTAGCAGGGTTAGGTGTTTTTAACCATGTGTAAATGTTGGTCTTCCGCTGTGAGGAATGAGTTTAGAAATGGCCACGGGGTCATGTTATTCTGGTTTTTGGGTTTGTTTGTTTTTTTACATACAGTGTCATTTTTTGTGCGTCTTTGTGTGTTTTGTTTGCGTGCGTACCACTCCAGCGGTCTTGACTTCACACTGTCCACAGGTTGCTCCACTCAGCCTGCTTTTCCTCGTCGCCCCGGACCCAGTGGTAGCAGGTGGAGGGGGGGGTGGAGGCTGAGGCGGTGCTAAAAAGAGCCAGCATGCCGTTCATTTAGCGTCACCGACATTTAAGGATATCTATGAAACTGACTTCCTGCCCATTCCAACAATAACGTGGAGACAAAATAAATAAATAAGAAATATGGGTTATAGAAGAACATTTTACGACGCTGTTTTCAAGAGTATTGTACATTAAACATCAAAACACAAAGGATATATCACATGCGACAGTTCCAACTAATTTCACACACCAAATCCAGTCCTTATAAAGTTGCATTTACTGTGGTTGTATAATTTGAATAAGTAATTTCAGCACAGGTGGGATTTTGTGGCACATTCACAGACTTAATTCTGCCACGGTTGGCTCCTGCTTAGAGAGCTCAACCTTTTGACAAGAGAGCTGCACAGTCTGGCCCCTGTGATGGCAAGTATCCAATGCACTGGAGGAACTAAACCTCCACCAGGTCTGTAGCCCCTTAACGCCAACCACAACGCGGAGGGCGGCGCGTCCAATGACCGACAGTTGCTGACATCCGTGCAAAGTCTGCCCGGTACCTGAGTGGAAACTGCTCACCTGTCAGCGGCTCATCCTTCAGCACTCGGATCTTCACCTTTCCTGCGGAGAGCTGTTGAGGAGACAGGGAGAAACAAATCAGTGTCTGTGCTCTCAAGCTTTCCGAGAACTCCCTGCACGGGCTTTTTTGGTTGTTTGTGTGTGTATGTGGGCGTGAGAAACCTGAGTTTATTTCAACAGCGGAAACTGTGACCAAATATGTTTGTGCTCATGCATGCCGGTACGTGGCACGGCCACAGGAACAGGAACGAGGAGCCATCTGTTAAGGTGCAGGCAAGCTTCATCATCAGCTCCAGTTCTCTTGTACCTTTTGGAGTCTGTTCTCCTTGTCCTTCTTGGCGCCGATAGTGAGAGCACTGCTGTTTAAAGAACCACATTGCCCAGACTTCCATCGAAATCCTCCGGAATGCCTAAACACGCGGAGAGACAAAAGAGGAGAGAGTCTGTCTTCGGTCATTGTGACTCAGCAAGTCTGAAACACGTCCCCTTTAAATTTGACACGTGAAGCTCGTCTACAGGTTCATCGCTATGATTTTTTTTTAAAAACAAAACAAAGTCTTTATATCTGTTTCGTTCCTTGATTTGGTTTGTTAATGTTTGTTTTCCCTTTTATAAAAAGAGACATTTTCCATATCCATATGCAACAGTCATTGTGATATTCATTCTGCACGAGAAGACCGAGGTATGGGAGCTGAAAACATGACTGAGATCCCTCACTGACAACAAAACAGCACAGGCACGGCACACATTTTTGTAATTTTCCGAGGACAAATTTGCATCGTATTTCAGGGTTTCTGCTCACAATGTAGTTTACACAAGATATACAGCATGGTTGATGGAGGAGAAATATCATTACATGTCCACATTAACCATACAAACCTGAGGAAAATCTTCATCTAACTGTATTTCAATTGGAAGATGTAACAACAACTGTGATGCAACCAGCTCGCTACTGTTGCATTTCCAATAAGGTGAAAGAGAAGGAAAGACAGGATTTAATCCTAACCCCCTTGGCTTAATCCACAAGAAAAGAAAAAATATCATTTAGAAGATAACTTTGTTCCATTAAACACAACATGGTCCTGGCAGGGTCACACACCTTAACCGCGCAAGAATTCGGCATCGGCAACATAACATGTAGACGACGGAGGTCTATTGAACGTGACACAACAGAACATCGGGGCGTGCAGGCATTATACCCACTCACCGCACACAGACACGCGTGCAGGCGTAAATACGAGAACATTAAATGCAAATGCGCACACGTATGTGCACACGCACACATTGGCACCCATCAGCTGTGGAAAGTGAAGGAGTGGAGAGGAGTCCTCATTTAGACATGAGTTATTCATGCTCGACTTGCTGAATTATTTATGCTATTTATGCTATTGTGATGTCTGGCTGTCTTTGAAGGAAGTTTATTTTGGATTGAGCTGGCAGCCTGTCAAGGCGCAGGGAGTCAGACTCTATTTGTGTGTGTGTGTGTGTGTGAGAGTGTGTGTGTGTGTGTGTGTGTGTGTGTCTGACGGCAACAGTTGCCAACACCCCTGACACTGTTGCTGTGCTGTGCTGACACTGAGGTTGGGTGTCAGGTAATCACCCTGGCGACATCACCTTGGCAACTAGACTGTCGCTAGGGGAGACAGGTGAGGCATACCCCTGTCGGTGCAGGATGACAGGGTGTCCCCTCAGGACAGGCAACCTGGAGAGATAGTGTGTGTGTGTGTGTGTGTGTGTGTGATTTTGTGCATCTCTGTGGACTCTCTGTTAGCAAAGATCTCATTATCTCAGCCACACATACTGTACCGCGTATGTATGAGTAAACACACGCTTCGAGAAATAATAACGGCTTTAAGTTTAGAAACAGACACATTTCCACAGTCGACGTCTGCACGTCTTTCAACCGCACAAAGACACACACTTCCATCCCAGCCTACCACGTGTGTGTTGTGAGCGCTGCTGGTGGATGACAGGGCGGCGTGTTTCACATCAGCTCAAGAGCGAGCTCTCATTTCTAAATGACGCACAGATCATTTGTGTTGAGGAGAGGAAACTGTTCAAAGGCAACGCCACGCGTTGCACCTGGGCACAGACACGTGCGAATGACGAAGCCTTTGTGTCCCATCTCAGATCCCTGTCTGCGAGGGATGAGAGGACAGGCCGAAAACGGAGGGCGTTGAGACGGGAAAGAAACTCACCAGGGGATCTGAGAAATACAAACGCATTTTAATCCAGCGGTCAACACACAGTGTGCACGCAAACTGACTGTGACAGGTGCTAAGAGGAGCCGAAAGAAATTTTAAAAAGCGTATGCGTATGTAAATGACAAAAATAGGATTAAAGAAAGAGCCAGTGGTTAGAACCGTCGCCACACAGCAAGAAGGTTCGAACTCAAGTTCGGCCTCTCACTGTGCATCACGGTTTTCTCCTCCCACTCCACCAAAAACACATGGGTTATGTTGACTGGCGACTCTAAATTGCCCTTAGGTGTGGCTGTGAGTGCGAAGCCCTGTGATAGGCCGGCGACCTGTCCAGGGTGTGCGCCGGCCCCGCCCAATGTCAGCTGAGATTGCTGCTCCGCTGGCTCTTTCTATCCGTCCATTTTCAGCGCCAGAGAAAAAGAGAAATGGCAAAGTAAGCAGGAAAGAGAGAATCTCAACTTTACTTTTAGATAAGGCGAGAGCTGGTGTCTGTAAGCCACGGGCCTAAAGACAAACCTACACGAAATCTGCGACTCGGCAGGCTAAAACAGAGAGTGATGTACTGTGCTCGCCCCCGGCTGCCGGGCCGGCTTTATTATCGCCCCGCGTGCTCCTCACAAACTGATTATGCCGCACCTCCTCTCGGCAAACTGAATTTGTTCACCTGCTCTTTGGCGGCGTACATGGGAGGGCGCGCGAACGTAGCTCGACTCCGAGACGAAGACGAACAACTCATCTGCTCCGGGAGCTCTGCGATCTAAGAGACAAGCAGAGAGAGAGAGAGAGGAAGAAAAAAAAAAACCCGAGCGGTGCAAAAACAGGGACGCGCGGCACACGCCGCAGCGTGAAGAGCTCCAGTAAAGGCTTTTCAAAGAGGGAGAGACAGGTGAGGGAGGGAGCTTAGAGAAAATCCAGGTAACCTTCACATTATACACCAGAACGAGCGATTAACCACCCTGTCCTTTTTTTTTTTCCCATGCCAATCAGGGGAGAGCTGATGGGAACCGTCTCCTCTGTTTCATTAGAGGTGTGCTAATTAATTGATTCACGCTGTTAAGCTGGGTTTCACATCTGAAGGACCGCCGCGCCGCTACGCAGAGCCTCCGCATGAAAGGCGGGAGGGAAGCGCGGCCGCGTTTCGTGTGGAGCTCACTTGAAAAGCCCGACAAGGCGCGCGGACCTGTTTTTATTTTAGCACCCGGCAACGCAATTTGCTCCTTGATTGCTCCTCTTCCACCCAAGTCCGCGGGCTCTCGGCTCTCCACCGCATACACCGCCGAGCTTCCTTCTGACCTCCACCCTCCTTCTGGCAGAAGACAAGCGAACAACACAAACTGGGTTTGTGTGGGGGGGGGCGTTGTTAAACCAATCACCCAATCTGTGTGTGCCTGACTCAAATGACTTGTTGTAAATGAGAGTCCCTGCTTCCCCTCTTCACCTGTGGCCCAGCGGGAGCACCGTGTGTCTGTGTGTCACATCCAGAGCGCAGCGTTTCATCTAGTTACGCTCCCTCATGCAAACTCCATCTCACATACACACACAAATTACACCGCGCAAACGGAAAAAAAATGTTTTCTCAAGCCGGCCAGCGATTACACGGTAATATTTCAAAGCAGCATCCCTGTCCCGTCGAGTCCAACGCGTCTTCACTGGTGAAGGAACGCGGGGCGGCCAAAAAAAGGGAGTGCCTGGCAAAGCGTTGATGAGAAAACACGCAAACGCGAGCAATGTATTGAGTGCTGGCGTCACAACTACAGACAGGCGGCGACACACAGCGTGACGCAGCGTCGTATCTTGGGGCCGGTGGAGCCCTAAGTGTTTGCAGTATTTCAGTTTGACAGGAAACACTGTGTTTATGTGCTTATCGCTTGAGACGGCCCGATCCCCGCGCTGATGCATGGCTCTTTGATTAGGGCGAGGCCTCCACTGAGAAACACACACACATACAACTCCTACTCCATACTTTGAACTGCAATTATAATCTACAGTGTGCACTTCCTTATTTGCGATGATGCACGAATTTGAGCCAATAAAACCGCGGTGCGAGAAAAGAGCGCCTCTCATCATACCCCAGCACTAAATTACTGATATCGAAAATTAGCTGTTTGTGCATGTGCCCTTTTCATGCTGTTACTATTTGAAGGAGTGTGTGTATATATGTGTGTGTGTGTGTGTGTGTGTGTGTGTGTAATATACGCACTGTGCTTCTCCCTAAAGCTGTCTCTGAGTTATGCGCTCATATATTGTGATATACACCCCTATTACACCGCTCTCCATAACTTCACGTTGGGTAACACATCTCCGAGTTATTAATGAAATGAGATCAAATGAGGTGAAACTGGGAACGGAGAATAAAACAATCACATTAATAACCAGTGTTTGTTTTCATTCCGCAAATTAATATCCTGCTCGCGCGGGCTGGGATGCCCCTCCATCTGAATTTGCTGGATAATATTCACAGTAATGGACCAGGTACGTACTCTGTAATGAAATGGGGAGAGAAAATAAATGTTATTGTGTGCGTGTGCGCGTGAGTGAGCTACCCAATCCCTTTTTAAATTAACGTGAAGATGCGCAGGTACGATTTTTACATTTCTAGGGCGGCAGCGCATGTGTGAGTCTTTCTCACTGTACTTAACGTAATTCTCCCACGCCTGACGCCCATGAATCAGTTACAGATGAGGCCCCGTGACAGCCAGCTCTCCGCTGACTTGTATCAGCAACCCTCTTACGGGCAGAGTTCAACAGTTCATTTCTGTTAGATGTTAGATGTCGTCAAAACGGACACGACACGGTCACAAGTGAGAGTGTGAGAGCGGAGAAGTCTGTTCCTATATCTTGTAATCAATTTACACAGCGACTCAGGCAGTTTCATGATGTGCGGCCTTTACAGCTGGAAAATAAATCTACATGATCACACTGTGTTCCTCCGATCGCACAAAGTCCAGGCCAAGAAGATGAGCCTGCTAAGTATCCAAATCAAAACCAAAATCAAGTTGTCACATGGAAGATAAACTATGGATAAGTCAGGCTGTGTTATAAATATGGATCCATGTGGGGGCGAAACCTCGCAGAAATTATTTATTTCAAATCTCTAAATTTAACATTATATTCTTGGTCACAAGAGCATCTCTCACTTTGCTTTTTTTTTTTCCAGATGACAGACTCACGACAACTCCATTGCCAGCTGCAGGGCAGCTGCTCGTGATGTGGATGCTCACCGAGCTGCTCTCATGGCAATAACGTACAGTTCACCGGTTCCGAAGAGTGACTTTTACAAGCCTGCGGAGGTGCCGGCGCGCCTCGCCGTGCTGAACTGGACTCTCAAAGCTTCTCTTAATCCCCGTCCATGCCCGACGCTTCAAGCAGAGCACACGGGAGATGGGTACAGTCGCCACTTGTAGTTTTGATTGTGACTGGGAAAAGTAAGGGTGGACTGCTGGAATGTAGTCAATATTGCTTTTTTTATTATTTGTGGGGGGGGGGGGGTAACACTGTTGGCCATCGACTCCAAGTGAATGGAAACCAACGCTGGACACGAGCGGTTAGGACCGAGCTTCTGCAGGGCTCCACTGACCTTTCGACGAGTCCACGACACGGCCACGAGCCGACTTTATCTGCGAGTGCCTTTTTCAGCTCTCCGACTGCTCCTTCCATGGCAACCTTCTCTTGACCTTTATAAGGAGAGAAGTCACCGACCCCCCTCGTTTAGTCTGACCCTCCATCCATCTCCAGCTATCACTCAGTGTCGCCACGTTCTCTGCTCTTTCTCGGCCGTTCCTCTCCTGCTCTGTTCCCTGTGCGTTCAGCCGCAGATGCATAAAAACTCTGTATATGCCGTATGGATTTTCTTTCAGCAGTTCCCTCCCTTCACCTGCTTTAATACCCCCCCCCACTTTTTTTCTACAAGTATAATACTCCAAGAGTATTGCCCAGCATCATTTATTTATTTATTTATTTTGCCTTTGTGTGACTGCAACAGGCCATCACAAATCCATCAGGTGCACATGCCTCAATGAATGTGGCGTAGCAGAGTATCTATGATGTCAGGACTTAATGTGGAAAATAACTGAATTTGGATGAAAAAAATCAGAAAAAAGAAACGAGCTTTTTAGTTTTGAAAGAAATGCGAGAGAAGCGTCCACGTCTGTTGGGAATGCTTCACAAAAGTCGCGTCACTGGTGGAGTTTACTACATAAAGTCCCGCAGAGGTCAGATCACGACAAACTAATAACACGTGACGCAGTGCAGGCAACACGCGGAGCAGTAAAATTATCGGTGCGGCAAGTTGAAACTTGATTTAGGAACATGGATCTCCCCCTTCTGAGTTTTCTGTTACAGCTGCTGCGGCCCATCCTGCACACATATTTACTATCTTCTCTCCCTCCCTTCCTTTTTTTCCCATCTCCTTCTCCCGCCTGCTACTTTCTTTTGTCTTACTTCCATTCTCGCCTCCCCACTTAAGCCTGCCCCGCCTCCTCCTCTCCATTCTCTTCCTTTTTCTGCTTTTTTTCCTCCTACACCATGATACTGATACTCACCCCCTCTCCTCCTTCTCTCGGCTCATGCTCTCTTTCAGCTGTTGCAATTTCTCCTCCATCTCTTTGCTCTCCTGGGCCAGCGTCACAGTCTCCATCTGCAGCTCCTGCAGGTTCCTATGGCGCCATACACACACAGTCGCATATATGCAATCAATCAACAACTATCAATTACACAAATGACCTACTTCATCGGACCGGACAGCCGGGCTTTCATCAATATGGTCGATTCATCTGCTAGATCCCTGTTGCCATGACTGATCAATACTTTAATCAATTAGTCACTGGATCAGCGTACCACCAAGCCAGACATCAATTCAGTCAATTACCTGTTGGCAAATGAGGAACTACAGCAAGAGATTGGACTCAGTTTTGCAATGGGCATTATGAAGATAAAAAAAATGCTGCACAGAATCCAGGTCACACGCTTTATCTCGCCTGAAACTCCATTCTGTGAAATACCCGCTCTCTGGGCGGGATTTAAAAAGGAACAGATGGAAATAGCATTGCAACCAAGTAACACTAATGGGTTTCTACCAAATGCCTTAAATCACATCACTGATCTTATCTCATCTTACCTGGCATTGAATTTGATGGATTTGGCCTTGTTGTTAGGAAGCACCACAAAGTCATTTAAATTCATGTCTCTTCTTTCTGGGGGCTCAGGTATTCCTCCAGCGTCTCTCGCTGTGCTTTTCACAAAGAGTCTCCTCTGCAATAAAAACCAACGGTAATGGCATAAAACTGGCGAACGTGCTGGACCCAGGCTAAATCACACACTGCCATAAATGAATGGCTGCCGCAATGAAACGAGCAAAGTAGCAGGGACAGATCTGCTGAAATGCATAAGAGGCGGTTCGAACAAGCAATCCTTATGTGTTTACATTGTGTCTGGCAGATGTATGCATTTGACAAATTGCTGGCAACTCGCAGCGAAGGCTAATTACAGAAGTGAGTCATCAAGGCAGGCACACCTGCTAGCAACTCAGCTGACAGCAAAGTGACATTAGGTGTGTGTGTGTGTGTGTGTGTGTGTGCGTGTGTGTGTGTGTGTGTTGGGGGGGCTAATGTAAGTTTTGCTCCTGGTGGGTGACACCTTGAAAAAGAAGCGGATGTTTCACCTACTGAAGAAGCCCCGCGCCTTGCTCTTTATGATTCAGGTGACGGACAGACTGTTGCATAGTGAAGTTACTGTTGATGCAACATTATACGTTATTGTGCTCCTAGTTTACACCTGTAGCTCAGTTGTCTTGGTCCAAACCAAGACTGTCTCTGCTAAAGCGAAGAAGAAGATGACGTACATTTGTAGTCCATTATAACTAAGATGTGGTGGACTTCTTTCAATAAATTTAGCCAACGCTAACGTTAACGCCGTTTTTCTACACTGAGTTTACCAGTCGATGTACTGAGTTCAGTTAAGCTCAGGATGCAGCACACAACACACAGACTTAAACTTACACACGGTCGAGAGTGTTTAACTTACCTTCTTTTCCCCTTGACACCTCCAATGTGGCACGTTTTAGTATCAATACATTAAAACAAACGTTTCAACAAGTCATGAATATTCGAGGTTTCAGTACGCCCCAGTCGCAGAACGTATGTGTTGGGCTGCCGTTACTATGACAACGCCTCTCTCGCGATAGCATCGCAACTGGCGAGCTTACCGGAGATAGTTCTTGTTTGGTTGACGTCGTTCGGAGCTTTCGTGTATCTCACAAGCATTAGAGGTCAGAGGCAAAATCACTCCCCATTCGTCGAATAAGATAAACGTGCTGGAAAGACCAAAGTACAGTTCGACAGGATGAGTGGGAGATAAATTCTTTGACCATTCCGCAAAAAGCAACAACAATTCATATTTATTTGAACTCTTTCAAGCACACAGTTCACAAGATCGATTCTATGAAGTATCACTTCATTCATCTCTTTTGGAATGCTGGTTTAACACACATTTCCCAAGCTTAATGCACTTGTACAGTATTTCAATGATAATTTCACTTGAGAAGCAAATGTTTAAGTTTGTCTCTGATAAGGTTGTTATTATTTTTAATATTAACTTCCCCTAAAAAATGAAATTAAATCACTGAAAAGACCAGAAGAAATCATAATTTCTTGAAAGTAACAGGACACTTTGAGAAACAAAAAACAGTGTGTAGGTTTTTCATAGTAATTAAAATATATTTAATATAGTAAAAAAAAATAATAAGTGAGCATTAGTTTTGTCTGTGTGGTGTTCTTGCATACATGCCAAAGTATGTGCTAAAAAAGAAAACGAAAAATGCTATAGGGTGTGTGTGTGTGCACGTGTAGCAACCTGCAGTTATAGGCGTTCATTCCATCCAGCCCTCATCTGTATTCCAGGACATCAGAAAGTTTCTGACATTATGTGAAAAGGCACTCTTCCTCTGCAGGCCATGCCCCTATCGTTACTACTTCTTCTCTGTCTCTATTCTTCCATGCCATCCTCCCTACCAAACCGCAAGACAGTTACGGCTCTGCAAGCACTGAGCACACCTGCACCTCATCCCTAAATCCTGCTTTCTCTCTCTCTCTCTCTTTCTCTTCCCACATTGTTGGCATATGACCTATTGCTCCTGCCATCAGGGAAGTGTGGGTGTATGACTTATTGAGCGGGCCTGTGTGTGTGTGTGTGTGTGAGTGCGGATGGTCATTTAGTGTCGTGACCCTCCAGCTGGATTCTGTCTCTGCCGCTAAACAGTGACTCTCGCCCTCTCTCTCTCTCTCAGCTCTGCCTGCATAGACAGCAGGGCATGCGGCAGCATACTGATGAGCGGACGAGCAAGAAGAAGAGGGAGACGGAGTAAGAGAGGGAGCGAGGGATAGAGAAATGAAGGTTGGAGGTAGGGAGGGGGACACAAGCACGAGGCCAGAAGGCACATGGAAAAGCAAAGCAAGGGGAAGAACAAGAGACCGACAGAGTGCATGAAAGGAGGAGGACAACAGCAGAGCAGTTATAGGAAAAGGACAAGTGTTGCACTGTGAAATGTCAGGGCTATTTAATTCATTAGGAGGCCATGATTATGATGCTGTAGTGAATGCCATCTGCTGGGTTAAACCTTCCCCAGCGGTCTCATGCTGGATATATATTGACTGACTGGCAATGGTACGAAACCTTTTAGCAGCGACAGAGTGGTAGCAACAGACAGAGAGAAAGAAAGGTGACAAAGTAGTCAGCCAGCCAGAATCAACTCCATTTTTTTCTATAAACGAGGGGGGGGGTTGGATAATCCTGGGAGTATATTGACGGAATAATGGATAAATTGTTAAATAACCTTGAAAAAGGTGGTTGGGAGCTTTCAACCATCCATCTCCTACCTACTTATTCCTATTCAGAGTCACAGGGGGCTGGAGACTATCCCTGCATGCACAAAAAGGCAAGCAGGAAAGCAGGTCACCTGTCCATTATGGGATTAACACCAGACAAGTGCATTAATGCAGGCAATTTTAATCTTCATGTTCAGCTCATCTGCATGTCTTTGGACTGTTGAGGAGGGGAACAGAATGAACAACAGAAAGACGGGAGGAACATTATTATGGAAACTGCTGGGCCATGATCCAGAACCTTCTTGCTTTGACTGTCAGTGCTACAGTGCTAACCACTGAGGCCCCGTGTCACCCCTCATTGAAGATTACCAGTACAGAAAATATCTGGAATCATTCTCAGTTCCGGCGTCCAAGTGTTGCACATACACACTCACAGAGTCATCGTTAACAGACGTTGGTGAAGTCATAGGTCCGCCTGTGCTATTTGTGCTGCAACAAGTCAAAATGTCTCCTGTGAAAGATGTGTCTGTGAAGGTGAAGTGAATATAATTTGTGGTTCTTACAGCATTGAAGATTTACACTTAAAACAAAAGGAAAGAACATCAGAGAGGGTTATGGATTATACAGAGGAATGGAGTCAATGACTCTGGAAAGAGATAGGGCTGAGGAGGTTTTTTCCTCTTGCCTGTGTTGTGTTAGGGACAGTTCATATCAAATTGCAGTAAGACAACTATGGACAAATGCAAATAACCATTTTGAAAATGTATGCCAACTTTCAGCATGGTTTAGCCAATTAAAAATGGAGACTGATGCATATGTTTTCTGATAAAACTCTGGTCTCTCGCTGGTAATTGTTGCTTTGTAGCAACTGCTGCCATTGCAGTGTCCCTTCATTAAAATCCAAGATATTTTTCATTTCCGGCATTAGATGTTTCAAGGGCTGCAACCTTCATTTACTCTCCCTGTGGAACATCCAATATCCACTGAAAATACTGAGATTCTGTCTCATCACCGAAAAAAGCACACTCAGGGCAGGACAGCGAGACAGTGGACATGCCAGTCTAAAAGATGTGAGCCAGATGATGAGGAGGAGGTCGAGAGGAAAGAGCAGAGAATATCAGTGCCTTCACTGTGGGCCACAGTTTGATGACAACATGGACAGGAATACTGGTCCAGGCCGTTGATATCATGAAGTCAGTCAGGCAGATTGTCTCTCTTAATGATTTTCCTCTGACGTCCTGCTGACACAGGGTGTGTGTGTGTGTGTGTGTGTGTGTGTGTGTGTGTGTGTGTGTGTGTGTGTATACGCTGATATGCTGTATGTGTGCATGTGGGAGAAACTGTGTGGGCGCATTCAGCCTCACTATCATTTGGATAGAAGAAAAGAAGAATGAAGAGAAAAACAATAAAGAGGAGCTATAAAGAAATGAAAACGAGATGAGAAGGGAATATAAAGAAAGAGATGGGTGCTGACTTTCAGAAATAGGAAACTGGTAAAATATATGATTGTAGACTAATGTGCTGCATATATATAAAAGTCATAAACAGAACTGACAATGGATATACGAGTGAGACACGAGGAAAATACAGACAAAGAACAATCCAATGACTGGGGAGACAGGAGCAGAGACGGAGGGAAAAACACAGAATAAGACTATTTAACAGAGACTGCATGGATTGAAAGGAAGATAGAAAATTAGAGAGGAAGAACAAAAGTGGGGTGAGGGGGGGTGAGTGACAAAGATAGTTGCAGCTTGAGGGAACGGAAAAAAGAGAGCGACAGAGCGAGAGGGATATCAGGGTGTCAGGGAACTGATGGCCAGCCAGTCACTGGATGTCACTGAGAAAGAGACAGAGAGGTAATGAGAGCTCTGGTGGAGGTGAGAGAGCGGCCAGAGGGCTGGACGCAAAGGCCAAGTGAGAAATTGAGAGGTTGAGCATGGGGGGGGGCGCAAGAGATGAAGGTGGAGGAGAGGGAGGAGCACCAAGGAATGCACACGAGTGGCTCTTCATCATGTGGAGTAGCTTAAGGTGATGGCTTTGTGTCACACCAGCAGACACTCACAGACAAACACACACAAAGCACAGACGTCAACATCATGCATCAGTCAAAGATGAGATAAGTACTCGACAGTTAGTGGAGTAGAGGACTGGTTGACGACAGGCAGGGATTCCACTGATGACCCTCATGTTAACCTGATAAAGTAAAACAAACGCTGACAGGGAGATGGCGAAATGAACGTAACAGTGTGGAGGACAGGAGAGAAAGAAAATGAGTCTCCTGTACAGCAGGAGGGCACATTAAACTTCAAACCACCATTGGATGATGATGAATTGCTAATTTTGGCTCTGACAGAAGTTTTGACAGCAACACTGACTGCCTTGTTAAACCTGAAATAAAATGGTGTCATTTGTTTTTGTTTTGCTTTTTTGTTTTTTCTTTTTACCCCATTCTATTACATTCAACTCGAGGAAAGTCAGTGAGTGTGACAATAACCACTGCACAGGAATCTAGGTCAGACATGACATTTAATAACCAGGGAACAAGATGATACTGTTTGATCACATCAGCCTGTTGTTCTGCCATGGATTATAGAGACAAATGGTGGCATGAACAAGATTTGGAATAGACAATTTTCCTTCCACTGTCTGTAAAACAATGTGCGTGGGAGCACAGGTAAAATAAAACTTCAATACCTTTCACTGCTGGAATTTTTGTTTCTCCGCTTGATCGCTCTTGCACACCCTCCCTCTCTCATTCACACAAACATCAACAGATTTTTGTGCAGGTACACACGCAGCAGTCCGTCGGTGAGCTGCACCTCCACTGCCATCTAGAGGCTATGGGTTTAACATGTCCTGCATTGATTGCAGCACCACTGTGGCGAGCGCAATGGCCTGAAGAATGACTGCTGCTATCAATGTGATTTTCTGCTGACAGGTTGGGGAGGGGAGTGGCCACCATGCTCAGGAAATGTTCACACTCTTCCAGGAATGTGATTTGCACAATAAATCACAAATGGCATGCCATTTGTCTCCCGCCCAATTGTCACAAATGTATTTAGAAATTGCAAATTCACAAACCTACAGTGCAGCAGAGTGGTGAACATGCCTGGGATTTTATAAAATCACACAAATCAATCATGTTTGTTCCCACGATGCCTCGTGTGTGCAACTTCTGAGTCTGTGTGAGACTGCAGGCTACATGCACCTTGGTGTTTTATTTGTGTTGCTTCTTGGACAGAGGCCAACTCCTGTTAAAAGAGTGGGTTAACATTTTTGGAAACGCATGTCTGTTGCTGCCCTGGCAGGAAATAAAGACCAATACCATCGCGCCTAAAATATAAGGGTTGAGCTGAAAGGTGTTTAGCTTAGCACTACTCGAAAGGAGTTTTGGAGGAGGAGGAAACAGGAGGAAACATCAAGCATTTCCATCCACTGCCTGCTGTTTGCCGAGAACTAGCCCAGTGGCAACATGTAACTTCCAGTAAACAAAATCATTTTCACCTTTCTGCTTTTGTGTGGATTACACAAGCAAGATACGTGTTCATTGGTGATCTTTATAGGTGCTGTTCAGCAGATTTGTTTTTTAAAAACTTTGACACAGAGGGTAGTCTCTGTGCTATGCTAAGCACCTCCTGTCTCCAGCTCCACACTACACACACAGACACAGTATCACTTCTTATCTAACTACTTTATGTCTACCTAAGTGTTCCTTCAAACAAAATCACACTCATTCGGGAAGGAGGAGAACGCACTGCAGTTGGAGAAGTCATCTCTTTCACCAGCTCACAGGCCTCGTGCCTTCCATTTCCCACCTCCGCCATGTTGAACACTGGGGCTTTAATGACTGTTTTTTATGGTGGAAAGTAGCGTTTAATTATCTTTGTTGATCTGTGTTTATTTACCCAGCCATCGACGACAGATGATCCTGATCTTTAGTTAATCATCAGGCGACACCACCTGCTAAAAGCTTACTGATTATTTATGGATTAATGGTCACCTAAACACATATCTTTCAACACACCCAGACATTTTGCAAAAACACATAGAGAAATTCAGGAATGTGCATCTCCGTAGTTTACGGTATCCTCATCATATAAATACATGCATACACACAGTACATGCATGCATATATACACATGCAGGACGGGCAGTTTCTGTCATCGCAGCACTTTCCCAAGCCGGCTCTGATTAAACAGCAGCTTAGAGCGCTTTAATTTCATGGAAGAACAGACAGCGAGAGAGGGAGTGATGGACAGAGACAGAGAGAGAAAAAAGATGTGTGTGAGAGAGAAAAGAGGGCTACAGATGCATGGATGTGTGTGTGTGTATGGGGGGGTGATAGGAACAGAGAGAATGAAACAAGCAGTGGCTGGAGAGAAGATTGAAAGGATGGACAGAAAATGTGAGAAAGAGTGGGACCGAGTAAAGAGGGAGATGACTTTAAAGCTTTAGGAAGGCAGCAATGATAGACAGGATATTGGGGAGAGAAAGAGGACATGGGGGAGTGTGAGGGTACAGGATATGCGATAAGAAAGAAAGAAAGTGAGATAGGCTTATATAAAGAGAGCGATCTGAAGACCTGTCCAGAATTTTAAAAAAAAAGAAAAAAAACCTCTCGAACGGGAGGTGAGGAGAGGTTGGAGAAGATAGACGCTGCAGGCAGGTGGAGGGCTTCAATATTTCAGTCTCATGAAATATTTACATCCTGGCTAAAATCTGTGAATACTGCATATTTGTTATTTCTCTTATGTTCCCGTCACACAACATGCTCCCTTTTCTTATCTCTATCATTACACAGGCACATACGCGCACAGAGGCAGCCCATAATACTTTCACGCCACGACACATGCTTCCAGTTAGCGGTTGAATAGGAAAGGGAGGGAGATTATTAGGGGATATCAGCCATGGGGGGAAGTGACCATGGGGCCAGGCTGTCACAGTACGATCTGAGCCAACACACAAGTGAGCGGGTGTGTGAGCAGAGCCTATGGCAAATGAAAGGAGTTAAGCCACCAGCCTGCAGCAGTTTAAGTGCATGTGTATTTTTCAGAGCATTTCTCCACTTTTAGATGTGCCATTTTATAGATTTCCACAATAAAGTGCTTCAATCAAAGGGTTTTTAGTATTCAGAGAAGACAATGTGGACTGTACAAGTGCACACACACATACACACACACATACATAGCCGGCTTTTTAAAATGCAGGGCTTTATAATATATGTTAAAGTACTCACAAATCCATTTCCTTTGAAGATCTCACTGTGGCCTTAAGGAGAACTGTGCAATAGCTAGCTATGGTATCAGAATAGTAATAATATATGAATATTAATGACATATTCTCCATTCTGAACTGCCTATAGATGATATGGGACCTTACTGCTGGATGTTTGAGTTCTGACTTTTGTGTGCGCAAAGAATATGGATATCAGAGCGTCTTTACATCTACACTACTCTTTACCTTGACATTCTGAGAGTTTTAAGGATCAATGGTACATAGATGTTTTAGAAGGCTCGGAGGATAGACATGAACATCAAACGCTATAGTTTCCGAGTTTTTGTAACTTTGAATCTTTATATTTTTGATCACCTCCAACTGATGGGGCCAACGTTGTGATCACACCAGTTGAAAAGATGTTTGAAAATGGAGGAAGGAATATAAAAAGAGGAAAACCTATTAGAAGACCACATGTCCAAAAAGGTATATAAGGTGAAAGAAAAGCGACTGATGCAGAGTTCATTAGTCTGATATATGAAATGAGACACGACAGGACGAGGAGCACACGTTCATATCTTCTTCATTAGTGAGGGACAGCCCTGCCTGACATTTCCTCCAGAAACATTTTTGCTAACGAACATCAGGTGGACATGAGGCATCTATCTTCATCACCTTTACTCTCCCATCTGTGCTGTCTATTCATCTCACTCCCTTCATCTTTCTTGCTGTTTATCTACAATTTCTCTTTGCCCCTCTCTGTCAACCCTCTACACCTTCACATCTCCTTTACCTCTCCTTTCCCTCCATTTCTATCGCTCAGTCACCTCTCGCCTTCCTCTTTCCTTCTTCTACTGATTGCACCCTCTCTTCCTTTCATCATTCTGTTCCTCTCATCTTTGCCCTCTTGTTTCCTCTCTCATCGCCTATTCTTTTACTTGTTTCTTTCCTCTTCCTTTTTCCATTTCCCCCGGTCCTTTTCCTAAGTCTACACCCGTTCTCTCCTCACTACCCTTCATCTTCCTCCTTCCCCTCCTCTCCTCTACCTTCTCCACAGTTGGACAGACTAGGGTAGATAAAGTGGAAAAGAAACCTGTTTTGACTAGTGAGGGCATCAGTATTTACAACCAAAGTGTGTGTGTGCACCTGCTGATCAGCAGCAGCCCTAGCCCACTGAAGCAGCGCACAGTGTCAAAGTGAATTTATTGCCTTACACCTTCTCAATATTAAGACTGTTTAAACCTGCTGCTTAGCATTCTGATAGCATGCATCTTCCTGCTCTAAGTTAAATGGTCCTCCTGCATGGATTCAATCCAGATACACACACATACACACACACACACACACACACACACACATACAAATGTAGACTGAAAAACCCAAGTCTTGTTCCATTGGATGTAGTTTTACAGCATGTTGATGGATGGTTTTCATTTATATCTTGTGTTTTGGGTTCTTGTCTTTCAAACATTATTCTGGTGTAATTTATGACACTAAACATGGCACATGAATGGTCATGCTCACCCACACAGACATTCCTCCTCTATAACACAACAAATAAGCCTGGTGTGACTGATAGTCATTTGTTATGCTGTATAGTCCCTGTACATAACATGTTAGATCAGTTTGAACAGCCTGTGACATAATGAAAGTATTTCACAATTCCCTTCTTTCCCTGCCGTAAAAAATATATTTGCTTCTCTCCGTCTTTTCAAGTGTAACAGTAATCATAATGCAATTAAAAACGCATTCATGCAACCACCCTGGGTTATCAAAGTCATATTGTTTCAACTAAGGTGGCCCTGTGGTGCAAAACGCATTTGAAAAATATTTTCCATTTCTGTTTCATCCACTGATGTGTTTTGCACTCAGGGCCACCATAGTCGGCATTACCACAATAAAAAGCCACTGTAAAAAGTAAAAATAACAATATTATCAAAAGATAACATATAACATAAAACGTTTCAAAAATCTGAGTTAATTAAAGCACAGATAAAGAATAACAGAAAATAATTAAGGTTGCTAGACATAGTAAAGCATTGTTAGTATGGAATTAAAAAAGGAGATAACATATATTTAAAAAATAATAATTATATATATGTATGTATTTGTAGAGATGCAGAGGACAAAGGATGAAGGACCACACCATGTCATGGACAGTTGAAAATACTTTTGCATAACATTTCCACCGGCAGGTTGACAAATGGAATTTAGCTCTTTTGGAATATTGGAATGACACCGACACATAGGGTACAGTACAAACACTGCTAGTTGTGAATATGAAGTGATGCAGAAAATGTCGGTGTACACTCGAGCTTTGCTTGGTTATTCGATCAACCAAAGGAGGAAATGCCTATAAGGAAATGTCACAGTGTCTGGGATATGATTTTCATCAACTATATATATCATAAAGTGTCAATTATTTTTATCTTTGTTATCATTCGGTCTTCTTTCCATTTAAAATCTAAATGACAAGCACTTACCTTACATATGTGACTGTAGGTGATTATTTCACACTTACTGTTTCAGTCCGGGTGAAGAAAGATTGATTGTTATATAATATTCCTGAGCGAGATCCCATCTATCTCACCTCCTCGATAACAACTGAAATTATTCATTATTAATACGCTGTTGTCAAAATCTTGATTTCTTTTAAAACACAACATTGGGGTATTTCTTGTGATTATCAACAGAAGGTAAGAGAGTTCAAATATGTTCGTCATGTAAACTTAAAAAGGATGTTTGAAACTTTTGTTCAAACAGTTTGATAACTTAGTTCTTCTCACTGGCCTCTGCATTACAAAAAAAAACAACATTAAGTGTTTGTTTTCCATCACCGGTGGGCCACAAAAGTTGCTGTGCTAGTTGGAAATCCAGAATAACTACAAAAAAAACAAACAGGAAAAGAAATAATCAGAATGTGTAAAGGCCTTATTGAATGTGTTGTCTTATTTATTCGTCAAAGGCTGAAGTTATTTAAAGATGATGTTTATTCATGGATTTGTCCACCTGGCCCCCACTGGCTTTATTTTTGGCTACAGTTCTAACGATAGGTTTGCTCCAAGTGTGACAGTGTTCTCTTTATCCTGCTTCAAGGTTTGTGCTAAACACAGAGATGCTGGACTTCAGGTGCTTAGTGGTAAGCACATGAGGATTTAGATACCTGGAGGTCCATGTACAGAACATCATGTGAGTAAAGGCTATCTGGATTCTTTGGTTAGCACTGAAAGCTTTCCAGTCCTGGATGTGTGTTTGAAGTAATCATGTGATATGACCAGTCACACCCATCCTGTGGATGAGTTCTGCATCCCAGCAAGCTACGTGTCTGAGTCAGAACACCCGCTTTCAGCAAACCGGCTGGTAATCACAGCAGACAACAAGGAGTGTGTAGCTGTGAGAGCGAAAGCTGAGGGATGAAACGCTGTATCTGAAGTGTCAAATGTTCAGACACACACACACACACACACACACACAAACTGCTATATTATGATGGCTCCCTTGAGACATGCGTGGGAGATACTGTACGTGTATACAGTACGTGTGTGTGTGTTCCAGTTATTAATCTGTATGACAATAAATCTTATTTGCAGTGGACACTAAAATTAACCAGGCAATACCAAGATGAGAACTAAATTACATGACAAATGTAAATTTGATTTATGGTAATTACGCTGCAATCAGGCAGCCTGCACGGCAACGTGCATGGAGACGCAGACTAATTCACCTGCCACCAAACTCATACATACAAATGAAGCTATCGTAAAAATAGAGTATATGAACAAAGACTTATGCAGCATTCAAACAGATAAGGCAATATTACAAGCCCGAGCACTTCAGGCCAATTAATGTGTGGAACAAGCATCCAAATACTACATACATGCATCTGCACATACAATGTACTGTTTATTTGCAATAACCATAACCTCATTTACGAGTTGAAGACACCAATGAGTGAACCTAATCCTCTGAAGGCAATATACGTGGGAACTCATGAATTGTAGAATTGCAATGTAATGGTATTGCAAATTATATGAACTCGTGCATGATATACAGACACGATCGTGAAGATTCATGCATGTACTGTAAGAATGTGTACAGAGCGTAAGTACCTGTGGGATGAGATTTCCATAACTTGAATGTCACCTTACAAACTAATCACACTGAAACTACTAAATTAAAATAAACTGAGGCTTAGAGTCATGCAAATTAGGTGAGCAGACATACACGTGTACACACACACACACACAATAAGTATACTGCACCAAGAGGCCCATATAGCAGTGCACTTTAATCACAGAGTTCATTTCATTGCCTCTCCTATCTCCTTTATCATTGGTTTGGTTCTGATTCATCTTCATAAGAAAGCAGAGGAAGAGGAGGGAGCCAGCTCCTAATAGCACACTGATTTACATGATGAGTGTTTAGCCCCATAGACAAACTCTTGGGAAAGGGGACAGAAGAAAATACAAATAACTTTACACACACACACACACACACACACACACTGAATGGAATGTAATTTGTTTTCATATTTCTAAGACAACGAATAAGAAGCAGATACATAAACATACATACGCCAACGCACACAATCCATACCCAAAACACACACGTAAAGAGAACAAACAAGGCAGGCCCAGCTGCAAACAGATGACTTAGCACTCACGCACTGCTTTGCTTGCTTAGTGTGTAACTCAATTTGAAATGCCAACAACGCCATAGGCTCAGGGGCATGCAGCAGCGGGCTAGCATCATCAGCCCCACTTCCTAGCAATTTAACTCCAGTCTTTCAACACAGAACAGCTGTGCAGTGGCCCCATATTTTACACACAGTGAATAAAATTAATTGGGAATTTTGGGGGGACATTTGCACGCTGGACCTACTTTAAATTGTAAATGAGGAAGAAGAGAGCGGAGGCGGTCGTAGTGTATTGCAGCATATTTAAGCCTGGAATGTGTTTGTGTGTGTGTGTGTGTGTGTGTGTTTCTATTCCTGACTATCTGAGCTGTGTGTGTGTGTGTGTGTGTGTGTGTGTGGTGTCAGCCTCACATTAATGATAATGACCTCTAGCGCCATCATTAGAATCCATCATCGGCTGGAGACGTGTAGTGTTTGGAGGGTGGGGTGATAATGACAAGGAAGAGTGAGAAGAAACAAATGATTGAATTGATTGCGCATGTAAATATGCACGTTGCACACAAAATGCAGGCAGCCTCCACTTCAACAGTGCAAAAATACAATGACATGCAAGGATACAATTATACAATATAGTGGTGAGGTTAAAAGTTGGGACTATTTAGTTGCTAAAGAAGTGTTGCATTGAAATCCTTGATATTAACAACAAAAAAGGAGCCTATAGATATTATTGGGAAATATTTTTTGTTTTCTTGTTAATTGGACAAAACTAATTCAGGTAACATTTTGTCCACATTGGTCAGCAAAAGTTTCCAAGGTTGTTGTCTGTTCTGGAAGGCAGTGGTGTTATAACTACAAAAGAGATAGTTATTGTGTGGCTAATGAAAAAAGAGCCAGAAAGAGAAATCCAAGCCAAGCTCACTTCCTCACCTCCACACAGCTGGCCAATAACTGCATGGAGTGGGTGTAAATGTCATAGGCTACAGCTAGCAGGCGTTTAACTTAACTAGCTAGAGACAGAGAGAAAGAGTCTGGCTCAGCCCAAAAGGTCTAAAGGTCAATAAAAGAACAACATGCTGTATCATGGAGGATGCCAGATGGTTTCTTCGGTCTTTCAGGCAACTACTGGAGACATTTCAGCTGGCACTTCAGTTCATTTGTTTTATTACACTTGTTTTTTGCACAAATTAAACAATTTATACATCGATAATGTTGCTGGTCAGCAGATATTTTTACCACTGGACGAAGTCAGTTTAGCCATTTAGTCTTTGTGCTAAGCTAAGCTCGCTAAACCTTGTATTGCACATTAAAATATGATAGTGATATCGATCTTCTTCTCCAATTCTCCTCCTAAAAATGTGTTTTTCCAAAAATGCCAAACTATTACCTAAAATTAAACGTAGCTTTGTATCCATGAAAGTGGGAATGTGGAGAGATTTTGCTCCTTTTGGTAGGGTTCCCGGTTAATAACAGATTTCTAAACAGATTCTAACCTGATTTTATTTATTAACAAAAGTGAAGAACTCAAGAAAACATTACTGCAACATTCAGTATTCGCTCCTAGTCAAGTGGGATGATTTTCAAAACTACTGCTTTCAGTAAAAAACCTGTAGAAAAGAAAACTCTCAAATCATCGACAAAAGGAGTTTCAAATTAAAACCACGGAAGCACATCAAACCTTAAAACTTCACCAACCAACAGAAGTGTGAATCTGAAGCTTGTAAGAAATGGAACTATGCTGACAAATGCTTTAAATTTAAAGTGTGCATGAAAACTCAAGTGAAAAAGACAGTTTCTATGAAAATAGGAATGGGATTAGCCAAAAGGCTGGCACAGAAACTACAAGAAAAAGGAAGCTGTGGGTACTGTGAGATACTGTATGAAGTACTGAGAGAGATCAAAACACTAGAGTCGGAGCTGAGTGGAAATCTGATTCAACGATCAATGATGCTGAGGAAAAAGTATGTGTTTCTTCAAAGAGTCAGTATGGTCATTACTTCCGCAAAAATCCTGATCATAATAAATTGCATTTTACTGAACACTGCCAATCAGTGCGTCATACTAAATCTGTTCAACCAATTTATGAGCTCGGAGGAGGAGGAACTCCTGATTAGGGCCACGGGAATTTCGATTAAACTGAGTGAGGGAGTTTTGCAGGACTGACAACTCCACCGTTCTGTTTGTTGGCTGTCGACGAGAACAGGTGGAGCTCACAGCAAGGTCTCCAATTAAAATCAAAATCAACCTGCCTGCTTGTAATTGCTTTTCCACCTTCACATCGTGCATGTGTGTGTGTTTGTGTGGGTATTTGGATGAAGCTGGTTCTAAATTTAACATTTACTCATTTGGTTGTTAGACGTGTTCCCAATATTCACTGTTTTAATCTAGTTTGCTATAACTTCAAGTGATCTTTATGGCTATGTAAAAACACTGTGTTTGTGTGTGTGTGTGTGTGTGTGTGTGTGTGTATGTGTTGGGGGGGGTAGAGTGTCTTATTTCTCCTGTGGATATCTGAGTACTTTGTGTTGCAGCAGAGATTACACTGAGCGCCCAGGTCCATCAATATCCACGGCTCCTGGATTGCTCACAAATACACAACCGCAGTGATGGAGTGAGTGGAACAGACCTGATGCTCTCACTCACCGATGAATGGCTGCTCTGATGGACTGGGGCTATTTAGACACACGCGCACACACACAAACACACACACACACACACACACCCGCTCAGCTCGTGATGGAGTGAGGCCATTCCTTTTCTTCACCTCATGCCCGGTAGCTGGCTGGCAGCCCGGTGTAGACTTGCCAATTGGCCCTTCCACCAAATCAACCACACAAACTTTTCTGATGAGCTCAGTACTGTACAGACACACTCTCTTATACACACTCCCTTTCTCTCCTTCACACACACACACAAATTCAGGACTGATTCCTCCTGTAAAGTTCTGGTGGGCACTTTCCCTCCACTTCACACTTTTAGGTGAAGTGGAGGGAAAGAAATTAGGGATTCTTTTAAAATGTGGGGTCTTTTGTCATTAGGCTTGCCCTTGGGCTTACAGAGACTCTTAAATTCCCTCGCTTCCCCACATCTACCGTTCATAATCCTTTTAAAACTATTTCACTGTAGATTAATATTGCATCGTTCCTCTGCTCCTTACATTTTATTGCTATGTAAATGATCAAATAAAAGGGTTTTTTTCCATTGCCTGCCGCCTTACTCTATCACTGAACATGTCATCAGAGGTAGACATTGCAACAGCTTTGAGGGCAAACATGTTTGATCAACCTGCTTAACAGCTTAACATTCACTGTCCCTCACAATGCATCAAGAACTAATAAATGCACTAACGGTACCTATGGCCCATACAGAGCTTTATACTGCCAGACAGGCACACCATTACTGCTGACTTCACCTGAGGACATCTGCTCGACTCTAATAGAACATCTTTCACTATAACTGCCGAACAAATGTCTAAACAGGCCTTACTAGACTACAGCACCTCTTTTCATTTTGTTTCTTTGGAGGATGATCTATGAGATTTTACAGCTCTTCCTAACTTCACCTTCATGCAGCTTGTGTAAAAATGACTCTAGCATCAGGCTGAACACGGTGACAACTGATTCTAAAGGTCTATTGATGTGTCTTGTTTGTTCCAGCAGTGGACCATCATTTTGAGGATCCTCTCTTGACAGATTCAGTCTGTCACAGTCTTAGTTACCCCAAATATGAAAAAGAGAAAAAAAACATAAAGACAAAGGCCAGATTCCCAAACGTCCAAGGTAACATTTATGCTCAAAATAATTGCTCAAGTCTTCGACTTAGACCTTGTCGAGTCGTGTGTGTTTTTGGATCACGGACTTTGGATTTGTTCGCTGAATAAAGGTTATTGTTGCCAACCACATTGTCTTGCAGTTGGTTCCTGTACTGACCATTGCACAACAACAGACCATTGTACTTCACCTAATACCGAGTAAAAAAAATCACAAATCATCTGTAACAATTTCTCAAAACAATGATATGGTCCACTTATGGCTTTTTTCCCTGAAGGCATCAGACACATTTCTCACAGACTTCATCAGCCAATGTCATTTACTCAGACCAAGAGAGGAAAAAAACATGTAAATGGATCCTGGAGTTACAGTTAGGATTATTTTGTCAAACTGCTATTTCAAAGGTTGAGAAAAAGAGAGGAAGCTGCATTATTCTTATGTTGTTGTTGTTGTTTCAGTACTTAAACTGTGCAGTGGCACCTGAATGACAATTTCAGTACTTTTACTCTCACAGATATCACATTTTTGAATTGTTTCCCACATCTTGACATGACGATATACACATCCTATGGCAGCAAAGTGACTGTGAAGGAACACTGTAACACCTTTGTGCCACAACTGAGTATCGATGACCAAAACAGTCGACAAAGGAAGGAACAGAAATGGGCAAACACAGAGACACACAGCCAAGTTCTCCTGATAGCTTATAGGCAGTAGACTGACCACCTTTGGGTCAGTGACTGTACATACAACCAAATGATCATTAAATACAAACAAACAAGCTGTAAATTGAACCAAAACCCTTTTTACTCAAAAGTTTATTTATTGAAAGGGATTTTTTTCTAACTTCATACTGTATGTGCATTAACCCTGAGACAGCCCCACCAATATATGTGAGATGAATTCCAACTTATAAATCTCAAAAACCAAAGAAACAAAATCTTTAATGTGTGGCACCAAATCGGTGCAGGCCCTGCAGCTACTCCACTGGCAATGAAAGGGGAGCTGACTTTGAGGACTCCAGTAAAGACTCAGTTTTTACTGACTTTTTGTATCAATGGCAGCAGCAATCGGTTTGAAGCCGTGAGGCACACTCCCCAGAAAACGAATGTGGTCTCTCTCTGTGTTGTCAAGGCATCAGAGTAAAAATCATAGAACTGGGAGCATCACAAATGCTATTTTATTCTTTGCGACTGTTAAAGGCGGTCATGACGATACACTGTTACAGACGAAACCGTCCTGAAGGCATGGAAATAAAATGCGAAAAAGCTGCAATTTGCTATTCTTCTGACTGAAGGTCTGATGACTACATAGCAGACAATGGGTCTTGTTCCATTTTGTATTAGTGTAAATATTATCAAGAAAAAGTTGGGATTTTTTTCTTTTAACTTATAAAAAGTGAACGGATTGTTAAAAATCACATGAGACCACATTATTTACCTACAGAACAATTCAAAAACACTGTGCAGCTTTATCAGACAGAGGAACAGGGCAGTGAAAACACACAGCTGCAGCACACTGCAGTTGAGCCAGACTCATCTCTTCACCTGGTTTATCCCCACCTCTCCTCCCTCCGCCGAGGTGTTGAATCCCGGGCTACGTAACGTCTCACCGGGAGCTGGAGGTGACCTCTACTCCCGCCTCCTGTCTGGTGTCTTCTTGTCCTCCGCGGTCTCTGTGGTCCTGCTTGGGTTCCTGCTGTGGGTGCAGCTGTCCCGGTCTCTCCAAGCACCACGGCTCCTCCTACACATGACCGACAGCACACAGCGGTGGGGTTGAGACAGCGAGAACGTTCGAGCGTGCTGGTTGGTGAGATGACCTTGTTACCACAAAATCTCTACTTTGAATCAACAGGTTAGCATGCAGGCGAGTCCCACTGAGGGACATTCATTAAACTGTAGTGGGAAGCTGTTTAATGCGAATGACTGTCTTTGTTTTCTCCCTGCTCTGGAACATATTCATAATTAAGTGCATATCCTTTGATAACCTGATGTGCTGAATATGAATGTAGCCTCTTGTTTCCAGAATTCACCTTCACACACAGACAATGTAAATCCAACAGTATAAAATAGGTATGTGGTATCATCGTCTGTGACCTCTTAAAACATTAAAAGCAACACAAACTCGATTTAAACAGCTGTCTGCCAGAGTTTCTACACGTGAGTAGGCATATACAGTACATTGTAGTTTAAAAACATGCATATTTAGTTTTGTGTCCAGAATACATACAGATATACATACAAGTCTGCTTTCATTAATGCATGTTCTTCTTTGCTTTGTGGTGCATTTGTGTGTCTGTGTCTGTGTGTGAGCGCATGTGTGTGGGCCTGAGGCGAACTGAAATGAAGCAACACTCAGTAGACACTGCCCCAGGCTAACTTAATATGGGCCTCCTTTGACACAAACACACACACGCACGAGCCTGAACCGTGGCTTGGCGCTGTGTTTCACATCCATTTCGTCAACTGAATCCAGCTACCACCCACCGGCTCGTCGCGGTGTGGGAGGTTCATCTTTATCAGAGCCAGCCTGCACCGCCGTACGTGTTTGAACTGCGAGGATCTAAGGCCGCTGCCTTGACAGCGCGTCGCCGAACAATATCTCTGCCATCCAAAACAATTTATTAAACACACGCAGGTTATGTTATGTAATGGACGCTGCTGCAGTGCACCTAAATGACCTGTGCGCAGGTGTGCTTGTGTACCTGTCCAAACAGACCAACGGTGTCTCCAGGCAGGTAGCTGAGAGCCACGCTGCAGTCCGCGGATGCCGAGAGGAGGAGGAGCCTGTTGCCGTGGACACATGTCTGCAGGTGAGTCACAAGATCAAGGTGTGGGCGGATGCTGCACAGTAGGCTCGGAGGGTCTTTGGTTATTCCGTGATACGGGTCAAGACAATAATGCTGAGGGAAAGGGGAGCAAAGCAATGGATTACTATAATAATACCATCAAAACTAAAGCATGTAATGAAATATTTTCTAAAAAAGCAACTTCAGCAAGCTTGACTCATGGTCATGGTCATATCTGTTTTACTGTAAGAAACATTAATATACAAAAAAATTATTAAAACACATACTGTAAAAGTAAACAAAGAAAATGCAAAAAAAAACTCCCTTTAATGGAAAATCTGTCTCATTCTGATTTATTTAAATACATCATTAGTTCAAATCTATCAGTGAAGAGACAAGAACATAATTTGTGCACTACCTTTAATAATTTTAGGTCTTCTGTCGGAATAGTGATTACCAATATTGTAAAATTATTTGTAATCAACATAATAGAGGCAGCTTCACAGTTTCACAGCCTAAAAATTGTTCACACAGTTTGGCTAAGGGCCCTCAAATCCCGAATTCTGAAGTTATGGCCAACAGCCTTTGTGAGGCAACAGCGACATAACTGTTTTATTTTACACTACTGCCTCATGTAATGGTGCGTTGAACTGTGAAACCCTGTGTGTGAGAGGACAACAGGGTATAGGCTACTGTGCAATCATGTTAGTCATCCGGCTGACTCCAAAGTGTGCGCCAAACTTGCCGAAGGACAGGATTTCTACCAGAGCACTGAGCTTGCCCATCTTCTTCAATTCTACATATATCCATTCATTTCCATAAATTAAACTGGAAGCAAAAGCAGATGAATTCATCCCCTCTCATAAACTGTGACAGAGAGTTGAGCTCTGAATATTGTGGCAGTAATACCCGAGAGGGTGTTCTTTTACTGCGATTATGAGCATGACAGTGACTCAGCTATGCCTCATACCAATGGCACGCGCCAACTGTCCATAATCTGAGTCAAAAAGTCAAAAGGTCTCCCTGAGGTATCAGAAGCTCCTCGGTTACCAAACATGTGTGAGGCATGTAAGTTGTTCATGTGCTGAAGTGAACATGTGATCAGAACACCTGACTTCCCCTCCTATTCCCTCAAACTGCCTCTAAAATTCAAAATGTAATTCAGAGAGGATGGGGACATTGCCTCCTACTGCTAATACATCAGTGGAGATTTTCTGAAAGACTGACTGGCCTGGTTGTGCTCCAGCAAGCTGCTGAGGCCCTTCAATGACAGACAGCGCTGTCATTTTCAGAGTGAGCAACATGCCTCATCTAATGGAAATATCAAGGTTCACTCCATCTCTGTCTATTACAAGTTTTTCTCTTGATCTCTGTCTCTCCCTCTGGCTGTGTTTCCCAGTCTCCATCACTCTCCACCTTTGTTCCTCTGTCTCTTGTTCTTCTCACTGTGTACTGTACACACCTCATGGTGGCAGGTAGTCTTTAGTGTGAATTGGTTCACTGCAGCCTTTATACAGTATAGCACATGTACTTTATGTTTGGCAAACACCTACCTGTATGTGCCATGTCTTGAGCGTTCCCTCTCTATCAGCGGTGACTAAATATTTCCCACAAGGACTGACTGTCATCACAATAGACCCCAGGTCGCTGTTGTGGGCTGTGAACTCTCCCACAAGGTGGCTACGGACGGTGTTCCAGAGCCTGACCACGCCGGAACCTCCACAGGACACCAAGTCTGCACCGCCTGATGGATGTTGAGAAATATACAGGATGAAGAGATACGGAAGAGTAGATGCAGCACTGATGAAAGAAGCATGCTTCTGACCACCCACAGACCAGAGGAATGACTTGCGCATTGTTAAAAAAAAAAAGACAGAAAGCGTACAGGCACACTGCTCTATTGGCAGCAGCTCTTCACAGTTAGACAAGGGCTCAGTCTCAACAGGCAGGGGTTCAGAGGCTGATCGTCTTTTAACCAAGCAGCATCAGCTAGCAGAACCAACGGCTACAGTGGGAATAACACTGAGATTTAATCAAACTGGATATAAATACTCAAACAACCACAGTTATTGTTGAGATAAAGACAGAAAGAAAAGTAGACTTGGGTGCTCAAGCTGCGGCATATGAAAAGTGGATGGAAATGGGAAAACTTAAAACAAACATCAAACGATCACTGATGTGTATTTCAACAAAAGAAACAAGGCTGTAGCGTATTTGCAGTGCATTTGGCATAAAAAAGCTCTCTGGGCTCTCTAAAGTAACTTCACTGTGTTTGCATCAACTATAACAAATGGCAGACCTCCATACAACAGCTCAAACTACAGTAGACTACGTGTGCAGGTGAAATACGTTGGATGTCAAATGGGATTTGGCTTTAAAACAAAAAGGCAAAAATCACCCTCGGGTTTATGGCTGTGATAAAACTGGCAACATTTTATGGCCGTGATGACATTAATTTGGACAACAGCATCGCTGAAGCCAAAATACAGAATTCATTTGGGGGGGAAAAAATTTGCTTTGCAATCACTGCTGTTATGATGAGTTAACTCCTGTGGCAATGCTGCTTAACATCGTCCCCTAAACACGATCCAGTCTCCCATATCGTCCACAACATGCCTTAACAAACAACACACAGTCTGACAAGGATTACACAGCTGACAGTAGTTTGCAATATTTCACCTGTGGCTGCAGACGTGCGTCCTGGTATAAAGAACAGTCTGGTGATGGCGATTAAGTCCTCTTTGCCAGTCAAACTAAGATGAGAGTCAGGGGAGTCACCTTGAAAACCAAAAGTTGAGCAAAACATTTAAGAGGAAAGAAAAACAAGAAAAGTGAGACAGGCAGGAGAAAAAGACAAATTTGGAGTTGCAACACAATTTAGTCTTTAAAAGAATTACACAAAAACTTTTTAAAATTCTGGTTTGCAAATCATTAAATTACACATTCATAGAATAAAGTTTTTGACCGTGAGACCTTGCTGTTTCTTGCAGTCTCCATGTTCAGCATGAGGCTGCAGTTTCCTCAAAGCTTTTTCCGTGCTGTTGTTCCACACAATAATCTCTCCGTCGTAGCTTCCTGCACACATCAGAAATGAGTCGGAACAAAAAGGCAAGGTCTTATCAAAAACTTTCTTAAAATTGCACTCCATGGTAGTTTTGTATTGAATAAGACACTCCCAAAGCTTTACGGGCTTTCATATTTACCAAGTCTCTTCACAGAGAAAGAGAACATCACGTTTTCAAAAGAAATAAACCAAAAGTTTTTTGTCAACACCGTCACTTTTACTTTCCTCGTGCTGCTGAATCATTGCAAGCCAGCCACTAAAACCTCTTTAAAGATGATAAAAACTCAACATCTGTCCCACGCTACCATCTGTTCCACCACTCAACCCTTAACATTCACCTCAAGAGAAAGTGCTTTTCAAATAATCTTCATTATATATATGAGAGCGTGTGTGTGTGTGTGTGTTTAATATATAAGGCGGGCATCCCATCAGGTGGTTCGACAGTTGAACAGCAGGAGTTAATGAGATGTGTGTTACAGCAGTGTGTGTGTGTGTGAGAGAGAGAGAGAGAGAGAGAGCAATAGGAGGTATAAAGTTTATGAGAGTGTGGGTTGTCTGCATTATTCATGCAGCCCAAGGCCAGCTTCTGTATTTCAAGCGACTTTTATCATGCCCTGTCTGTACGTGTGTGTGTGTGTGTGTGTGTGTGTGTGTGTGTGTGTGTGTATGGCAGAGACAGAGAGGGACACTGGGGATGACAGAGTGTAGTTATCTGCTTCATCTACACGCCTCAATTTTGAGCTTTAAGACGTAGATGAATTAACATTACCTCCATGAACTTTCAAACGTGCACTGATGCACTAAACCCTGTCCATTGCTGACCAGATACACACACAACACAGCACTTAGCCTTATGAGCGCATAAATAATAATAATAACAACATTAAAGAAAGTAATAGAATTTCAAGGGAACATTAATGAACGTCCATACCTCCTGTTTCTACTGTTGGTGTCACAATTAATGCAGTAGAACTAAGGAGATACTGCTCCATACGTTCTCCTTCTGAGTTAAAAAAACCAGGCGCCTACAGTACCCACAATGCAACTCAACCACCCTCAGCTTTCCACATCGGTTTGTCATGCTAGCTTTATTTAAACGGCTTTACACAACTTTCACGTGTGTAGTAGTACTATAATCAAGACCTGTTAAACAAACTTTGATGTGTAAAACCAGTGGAATTTACCATGAAGACCCAAACTTATCAACAAAGAAGTTTGAAATATACAGTATGTATGAATCAGAGCATTCGCTGTCATCACTGAAGTTCATTCTGATTTCCATTTCTAAAACATATTTGGCTGTCCATCAAAGTTCAGATGAGCTGGTCCTTGTCACTTGGAAGGTGTTCAGCCACAGAGGATTAAGGGATCCAAGGAAAGAAGGAAGAGTGAGAAGGGGGAGATAGTGACTGAAGGAGGCACACAGGACCCCTGTGTACACGTGCCCTGCTGTGTTGTGTGTGTGTGTGTGTGTGCGTGTGTGTGTGTGTGTGTGTGCGAGAAGCCAAGCGGAACCATAGAAAAGACACTGAATATGGATGAGGATGCTACAGTCCCACATCAGCCAAATGTTCCTGCTGCAACTTGATTCAACTTGAGACAGAAAAAAACAGATGCACAAACATGCACAAAACACACACACACACACGCGTGTGGGCCCAACAGAACTTTAAATTGACTTTTGTCACTGGTGGCCATGGTGCCACCACTGCTTTCACTTGGCAGCACTAACACAAAATTTGGCAGCGCTCATGCTTTGATGTGAAACCAGCATTACTCGATACAACCCTGAAGAAACACGCTGCCAACTGAAACTAAATGCATCAACGCGTTCAGACGCCGTCTTTGTGCTCGGCGGATTTGCAGAAGAAAGAGTTTGCGAAAATAGTTCGTGTAGAAAATGACACAGTGGATAGTTTGCAGTTAGCAGATGAGTGTGGAAATGTAAGAAATCAGTGCGTGAATGTGATTCATCCTTTTTCTTCATATTTGCCCAAAGGCTAGGGAAAGAGAGCGCAATGCAAAGGGCATGAAAGCGTAGGAGGAATTTATGAATGAATTATAAATTTAGAATTTAGAATTGTTTTTTGAACCAAAATAATCATTGATCTTCATATACCAGCACCTCTGACGACAGACAACTATTCCATAAATTGATGAGTCACATGTTTTATCCACACAAACAGTTCATGGAGAAGATGCTCATTTAATCTTTTTGTCTTTCCAGAGGAAACCATGAGCTCTATTCAAAAGATATTATCAGGCAATTCATCTTATGATATGAAATGCAATTTATGATGGCAATTCTTTGCATTTGCAGACAGGTTGCTGAGACCTTGACAAGCATCAGTATTGGCTGAATGACAGCAGGTTATGAACAAAAAAAAGTCACAGATAAGGGGATGGGGGGGGTCTTTGCTGTCAAGCTGCAAAATATTCAATCATAGTTTTTGTTTTCGCAATTTCTTGCGTCAGCTATTAACTGAAGGAGTCAGTGATTTGATTTAAGGCAGAAAATGCAACAACACTGTCACATTGCAGAGACCTATGCAAATAAATGCACTTTCGAAGACACTGATATTGTACTGTAAAATTTTATTCTGTCTTTCTAGTGTATTCAAGCCCTTACCCTGCAGCATTAAGACACACACACAGGCACACACACACACACACTTGAAAGACAAAGAGTACTCTGTCTCATTTCCCCTCACTCCCACTGAGAGAGCTCTAATAAACATAATTTAAATTGGGCATTTGGATTAAATTGGAGGTGGAGGGTGCAGAGTGGGGCTGTGTGTGCGTACGTGGGCGGGAGGGAAGAAATGCAGCAGGCTAACCAGGGAGATGAGATAAAAAAAATAAAAATAAACAGAAGTGAAGAGGGAGTGTCAGTTAGAGACTTAGTAAAAAGAGAGGGAGCAGGCAGAGAGAGCAGCGCAACACACACCGACAAAGAAATTAGAGAGCAAACTCTTGAAGAAGTTTCCCAAGTTCACAAAGTAGCTCCTGAACTGTGCTTTTGTTCCAGCTTCAACTATTCATTTCCTTCCACACCATTTCTCCTTCCAGCCTACCAGAACACCCACTCTTATCTATACCTTTCCACCTCCATCCCTCACTTTATCTCTCGCCGCACTTATCTCTGGAGTTGATGCGTCTCGAGAGGCCTGGGGAGGTCTGCAGTCTACGCATGCGCTCTGCTCGCACCGGCTGGTAAAACTCAAAGTGAACTTTTTGATACGTGACCCAAAGTGATAGGACTTTACAAGCTGAAGATCACGCTGGGGTAAATTGGGTGCGGAGCAGTTGTGGTTTGATGGTTATAGAAGTGGACCAGTGACTGACTGTTGGATTGCAAGATCCATCCCTCAGGCAGAAACACACAAGAAAAGTGATGAGAGCTGACGGCCTTACTGGTGTTTTAAAGTATGCCGCTTATCTTTTATTGGGATGTGGATTTTTTCTTCCTGACACGTAATGGGCAACTCCTTTTGTTTCTCAGTTAGTGGCGGTTTTTTCGGCCTTGAGCAGCTCGAGTGAGGGCGCAAAAGTGTCACAGGGTTGAATTCCAGGGTCCCTAAAATTATAAAAACTTTAAAATCATGCACACAGACTTTGGAAATGAATTTCAAAGTCTGCGTGAGTTCACAGAAGTGGAATAAAAAACACAGGGTGATTGGAAGAAGAGAGAAAACTCCTCATCTGCTCTTCCATTAGCCAGAGGCGCACAGTGTTTCTGCATTTTAATCAGCGCTGGATTCTGTACTGATTTCACATGTGTGACTCATTTCCATTTCATACAACTGAATCCCTGCACCGATCAGTCTGCTCATTTTTGATGGCAACCTGGGATAACATATGCAATGCATAATTGGATTTGCTTTGTTTGTCAAATGTTTTGTGTAACAACCAAAGGAAAAAAAACCAACAACACAAAAGGAATACCCTCAGTGACGCAATGAATGCTGACACAAAAATCCCCACTCCTGCTGGTCCAACCTATTACATGCGCAGACAAACAGACAAACAACAATAGCCAGAGGAGAACAGGAGAGGAAATTTGTGGGTCTGAGTGTAATTGTCCCTCAAAGCTCTTTGTGGGTAGTGCTTAGTTATGGTGATTTTACCTCAAAGACACACAAACAGAGGAAAAGATTAGAAACTGAAATGAGAGAATGCAACTAAAGAATAGGAATATCTGTAATGAGAAGAGCTTGTAGCTTTCTATCAGAAACAGATCTCGACCTCTCTCTGGCACAGACAACACAGTACCACAGCACTGCATGTGGTTGTTTTTTTTTCTTCATCGTATATTTTTCTTGACCTTTCCAGTTCACCTGGCCTTAATACAGCTCTAATTAAGAATTTAATTAGGATGTAGCTTGCCAATTAATAGGCTCTCACACGTAAAGACTTTGGTCCGTGGTGGAAGTAAATGTCAGTTCACAGCAGAGGAACGGGAAGTTGTTGTTCCTCTGAGGAGTAAAATACTGATTTATGGAGAAACTGAAAAAAAACTGCCAAGGGAAAAAAAAACATCTAAAACATTGCATATGTCAGCAGTGTCTCTTATACTGACAAAGGGCAAGGGGGAAGCACTTCTATTGTTCAAAGGGTCTGACAGATCAGCTGTATGTTCAAACCTCACAGGGAGTTTCTATCATTTTCAATTAACTTGCACCATTCGTCCTACTAACTTTGTTGCATTTGTGAATGTTGTTTGAAGAGCAAAAGTTGTTCACAAACATTAACTGCAAACCACACTTTCACTTACCACACGTAAGCGCGAAGCTACAGTATTTCCAGCAGAGAGAGACGTGTGGAGCACCTTTTGATAACAACACCACTTACTTTAATCAGCAGCTACAGTGAGGGCTCCCAGTTATTTTTCATTCCACTGATTTTTTTTTCAAAGATTAATTCTCACTTCCTAGCCTTTAGTTTTTCTTTCCTCTTTATGTCTCTCTCTTTCCTCTGCATGAGCCCTCATTCTTAATTTAAGTAATGAAAGTGTGATTTGGAAAGGAAAGAGAACGCACTAAATTATAAGAGGGTACATGCACAAGTGCTCTGTTCTGTTCTGTTCTGTTCTGGCACGTTGACTTGGTACACAAAGTACTAACTGTCAGTTACTAATGCCTGTTTTTTTCTTTTACATCTTCTTTTACTTCTCTAACGCAAACACTGATGCAGACACACAGACACACACCTGTGACCAGAGTCTGTGGAGGCTGGAAGGCCACACAGAGCACATCACCGCGATGCTGAACACCTCCCTTCCACTCCGACGGCTCAACAAAAGACCGTGAGAAGGAATGCAGACGGAAAACTGTTAATATCCTGCAGAGAGGGAGGCACACAGGAAGAGAAGGATGTAAACAGATGAAGGTTATACACGCACACAAACCCTGCAGAGCGTCTTCAGATGTTGGTGCGCAGGTTCACCAGACAATCTCACTCAGGAATGGGTGCTGTGTGTGTGTGTGTGTGTGTGTGTGTGTTAACTTCATGGTTATTATTGTTATTACGCTGCAGTACAATGACATCAGTAGCAGTAGCAGCAACAGTAGTGGTAGTGGTGGCAGTAGCAGTAAAAGAAGTAGCAGTAATAATAGTAAACTTTTAGCAGTTGGAGCAGTTGTAATAATAGTAGTAGTAGTAGCGACAGCAGCAGTATTACTTGTCATGATAGCAGTGGTGGCAGTTGCAGTAGGTTCACTGGTAGTACTGACAGCACAATGTGTCCACAGCGAGATTTAAAATGACACTTTTGTATTTGATTTTCAACCCTACGGAGAAAAAATCTGTGCAGTTCCTCACATGTTGGACTGATTGTAAATGTGCTGCTAAAGATTAAACCTTATATTTGACATTTAGCATGTTTCACTTGTTCATGCTTTATTGGGATATTGTGTGTATTCACATGTGAGTATTCCAGTGTAAATTATAGTTCCCCCTGCAGAAGATTATTTTTACACTTTACACTCTATGTATCAAGACAATGTATGTTCCTGTGCACTACATGACACATGTGAAACACTCCAGCCTCTCCACAGGGCTGAGCACACCTGCAGTGACTTTACACTGTGCTGGTAATGCTATTTATTGTTGTGCAGGTAGCGGACATGAAATGAACTGTGGCTTGACGCTGAGGAATGTGTCTGTCAGTGGGGTGTGGGTATTTCACTGTGGATGAGATGGTGTGAGCCATGTGACTCAACATGGATTAAAGTGTGGTCTGGGTGGATGTGAGGAAACAGCATTTTCCTTTACTGCTGCTGATCTGTCGTCTATGTTCTCTTTACCGCTGTGACACCCCAGAGTGCAAGAAAGCGTGTGTATGTGTGTGTGTGTGTGTGTGTGTGCTCGCGTGTGTGGGAGAGAGAGGAGGAGGAGGAGCGGGAGTCGTATAACTTGTTGATGCCACACTGCTGAGTTCAGCTTACTGGGTGTAAAATGATGATGATGGTGATGAAGATGAAGAAGCAGATATGATGTGGGCATACAAAGAAAAGTGCGTGCACGCGCACACACACACATGCACATATTTGAGGTAGTGATGCTAAAGTGACTGGGAGCACCCCGGAGCGTTCTGACTCATTAGAGTCCAGATGTCTGGCTTGCTCTGAGGCGTTGGCAGTACAGAGGGAGCAGAGAAACACACACACACACACACACACACACACACACACACACACACACACATATTACTCACACATAAACATACTCATTCTGACTCTTTGACAGGTGCCGTCTCTTTCATACACGACGTACAAACATAAATAGTCAATGAGGGTGTTACTGCACTGAAATGTCTCATCAAATCCAAAGTTGCACACATTTTTTAGCTTCTCTGTATTTTGCATATTGCCTGTATTCAACGTTTGAAGGAGTGAAACAGAAGCTGCATGCTGTAAAACAAAATAATATTCCCATTTGTACACACACCTTTCCCAGCCCATCACCAGTATGCTCCTCTTCAGCAGCAGGACCTGCGAGATCTCCACAGCCCGACCCAGGCCGGCATTCATTCTGTGGAGGCATCGGCCATTGAAGTCCCACACCTGCAAAAGATGGCACTGAAGTCACTCACAGTGTTATCAAAATACCTAATGTGCTTCATTTTGAAGTACACCCCAAATGCTGACAGAAATTTAGCCAGAGGTTCTGTTACTAAACACACATTTTCTTTCCTTCACATTTACAATTTAACTTTCTTGGTAGGAAAAATACAATTTCATTTTCTTGTCAGGAAAACGAAATTGTAATGGAGTGAGTATATATTTGTTTCCTTATTCATTTTTTAAAGAAGTGTCTGCATATTCTTTCAGTGCTGAACAGAAGGTTCTGAACTGAATATTGCAGATGGGTTTTGGTCCCCGTTGAGTAGCTGAGCTACTATTCTTCTGTCCATGCTTCTGTACACACTGTTTGGTCCAATTTTGTGTCTGTGGCACTTAACAGAGAAACACTGATTGGCCCAATGGGAACACAGCAAGTTAAAAGGTCAAAATTTCAAATGCTAATCCTCGGGTTCAGGGTTAATGAAAAGTGGAGATGATGCGTCTTGTTACTAAATGGTATGACTCGTGTGCTTGTTTCAAATGGCGCTGTGTGCATGTACATGATGCGACTTGCACGTGCGCAGGATGCACATGGCAACATTTTTACAAGGGCTCATGGGGTCAGAGAGTTGATGAGTCTGATTATAATATGCATAATTATTCCATTTATCCGTTCACAACAATCACAGTAAGCTTGAAACAACCACATGTTGGGTCTGTGGTAGCGTCAGAGGAACCACATGCAATGCCACAAGAACTGTGATTGGTTGGCAAGTGCTGCTTGTGTTTTATACTGCTCGTCGTTATAGGAACATAATTACAGCGCTATATGTCCTGATGATCTGGCATATGTTACAGGGGTGCTGTCAACGGGACCTTTGCCACAGGCAGCTACAGTACTGACAGGCTTTAACCTCTTGCATCAAGTATAAATCCAGCACCAGCTCAGTTTAATTCAGTCCGTTCAATCAGTTAATTACAAGTCAGTGAACTATAATAAATGCTATCTGAAATGTGTCCTAACAGTCTACCAGTTGGGCTTCTTTTTCTTATCTTTTTGTCAAACGATTTCACTGCTTTTGTATTTCAGTCAGTGTATTTCAGAATTTGCATGTCTATGAGGAATGAATCAACGAGTGTGTGTGTGTGTGTGTGTGTGACAGCCTCCGTGTGTGCCTGTCCACCTACTTTGACCTCTCCGTCAGTGCCTGCAGTAAACAGCCGCGTCTGCGTGCCATCCAGGACCATGGTGGAGATCTCTGCATTGCCATGGCAACGGTGGAACTGCTTGACCTTTTGGCCCGTGTCAACCAGCCAGCATATCACAGAGGAGGCAGAATCACTGCTGACTACCTACTCACTCACACACACACACACACAGACAGGACCATCAATCGTTAGCAAGAGTTTGATCAATTTTATGTTGTGAGAAGGTTCCACTGATCTACTGTATTCTTTAATGATTCTCATGTAGCCTTACAATTCTCCACACTTTGTTGCACTTTGGTGCAGTGTTAAGCCACCGCACACAAAAACATGTAACTAATACTCAAGGGAGGTTGCACTTTATAAATATAAATAGTCTGTCATACAGTGGAGCAAAGGAGACAAAACATGCAACAAAACATAATGACATAGAAGTTAAAAAGGTATGCATTATCTCTCTGTGAAGCCATTACAAAGGGTTGACTAGTTAATGCCACAGTAACTTTTGCAAAAATAATAAATTTAACTCCCACAGCACCATGACCACAGTCACTGTAACTCCCAATATACACATGCAACCTATATTTGCATTTATATTTTTGCCCTCATTATTTGAAGAAACAGTTTTTGAATGAACAATATTTCACGTCGAGGTCCATTTAGTAGCTTATCTGAAGCTTTTGTTCATATTACATGATCTTCAACAGCAGATGGACAAAAACAATGCACAGGAAGCCCTTTCTGCTCAGAGAAAATGAAATGTGACCATCTACATTATAACAAAAGCTGCTAGTAGCAGCCACTGAATGGACCATGGACTGTTTTGTCAACTGTGGAAATCATTAATCACTGGTTTTCTACACTTTCAGTGTAGTTCATAATATATCCAGTTTACAACATCTGTAGCTACCCACCTATTGCTTCAGATATGCCTCTGGACAAAAATAATCAAAAACAGCAAAAGAGATGAAAATCAAAGACATAATATCTCAGGGAGCCACTTCCCCTGTATACCTGTCTGAACAGACTGTTATACAGCACACAGGTGACAGGGTGCTCATGGCTGCTGGTCCTCTTCCCCTCCTTCATGGTCTCAAGCAGAAGAAGCAGGCTGTTGAAGGTGAGCAGGAGGAGTTGACGCTCCTCGTGGAGGAACAGGACAGTGTGTGTGTCCTCCAGTGTCTTTGGGAAGACACCGGCCAGACGGTGAACACACTGCTGACTGGACACATCCCACAGACACAGAACCTGAAAAGATGATAAAAGGTGTATGAGTGTATGTTTTGTACGAAGCACAATCACAGGGATGAAAAACCTTTTTATTAAAAAACCCAACAATGAGTATCTCAAGACATTGTTTTAAGTGCTACTTAGTCAGAATTCACAAGAAGTCTGCCATACTGCTTTATAGCACCATCAAGATGACTATCACTGTTCCAGAAACTCTTCCAGAGGTAAATGAGGTAAAGCTTTTTTGGGGTTTTCTTTTTTTTTGCAATGGCAGATGGTGTTTGCAGCAGGCAGATGGAACACAAATCACCTCTAAAATATTCACTCTCTTTGGCAAAGCCAAAGAGAATGCAAACATGTGCAGAGCTACAACAGTGAGAGGGAGAAGCAGCCCAAGCACCAACATCCTCTCTCTATCAGAAAGTAAAAGGCTTTACAGGTAATACTGTCTTCATTTTTGTCAGGATGGAACAGGCATCTGCACAATGGCCTCCTTCCTCTGCAGTAATTATAGCAAGGTGTCACAATTGCTATTACAATGAGAGGGCGCTTTATCAACGCATTATCTTTTCCTAGCAGAATGCCGCATGCAGAGACACACACTCTCCTACCTTATCTTTGGAGTAGCTGAGCAGTTGCTGCTTGGTCTGCATAAAGCGCACCGCAAGGATGGGACTCGTGTGCCCACTGAGCGCGCACACTGGCTCGGAGGACACACACGGGTTCCACAGCAAGGCCTGATGATCCACACCTGCTGTGGCTACGGCCGATTAGAACGTCTCAAATTAGCAAAGTTGTTAAAATGGATGAATAAAACCACACATACATTTCACGCAGAATACATACTGTGCACATCCATGACCATGTTGGGGTTTTTTTTAATTTTTAAAAAATGTCTTTCATGAGCCACAGAAGACATTCTAAAACAGTTTCCCAAACTGTGTAGTGCTTTTCATGATGAGTAAACTGAACATCACATGTAAAACTGATGGGGTGTCCCTTCATTACAGTCTGCGAATGCACATTTGCCCCCCACCTATCAGATTGAGTCCAGGGTGGTAGTCCATGTCGCACACTCCTCTCTTTGTAAAGAAAGAAGTGACTCGTAGACTCCTGCTTTCTTTTTCCTGCCATCCGATCACCACGCTGCTCTGTGGCCTGGTGCTGCAAGACAGGAAGGCCTCCAGCGAGCCCAGGTAACGTACTGCAAGAAACAGAGTGTGACTGATACTGTGATCAGCTTTACTAAATCAAGAACCTGCTCTTGATGTCATGTCCATTTGAACATGAATGTGAAGAATTCAACATAAAAACTGACAGTTAAATTGAATTCTGTTTGGTTTCCCTTTTGCTGTTTTTTCATGTTTAGTTTGGAGAATTTCAATTGTAAAACTGTTGATTATAATGCATCAGCACCAGGCACCCACAAGACAACTGTACAGCTGATCTCAAATGTAGACTGAACTGAACAAATATGAGAAAGTATGAAACCAATAATAAAATTAATAAGAAGGCAAGTCTAAAATAGTAGACTCTTAAAGGGACTTAAAAGAGAATTTGCTTCCCTGATCTCTCCTAGCAGGTCACTCCACTGCCAAGGAGCTCAAAGGGAAAAGACCCTTTACTTTTTAGTTTTGCTCGAGCAATGGCCAGACATGACCTTCCAGAGGATCACAGGTTTTATTCAGGCTGGTCGCTGGCCGCTTTCAGCAGCAAAGTCACAACGAGACCTAAAAAGTGAACATTAAGATTTTAAAATCCACTCTGAAGGGGACTTGGAGCCAATGAAGGAATTTTAGAACCCAAGTAATGTGTTCCCTGCTCAGTATGATTGAGGCTGCATTCATTTAAATGTTTATCTGCAAAGATTGCATCTTAACATTACGACAGGGAGGCCCACTGGCTTTCAAGCAACCATATATATGCGGAGCGATAATGCAAGAGAAGTTACGAGCAGAGAGAATGGATTAGTTTTAAGTCCGACAAAGTAAATGTAAAACTTTGCTGCAACATATTTTAATGATGACACGCCGTTCCTTTCATTTAATTTCTTCAGATTAGATATTTCTCCCTGCTGATGCCAAATGCCTCACTAGCAGACCTCTGAAGGACATCCAGTCCCTGATTTGGCTGTGCTAAATGTGCATTGACCGCAGCCCTGCTGCACGGTAAACCAGCCAATCCACGGGCACTCGGCACAGCACACAATTACGCTGGTTTGATTTGCTCGCTGGTATTACGGAAAACGTAATGGATCTTGCATCACCATCTATCTCAATTAACACTTTGACTGAGAACAGCTAAATGGGATGCCACATGTCTCTATTACAAGCTGCTTAGCTTTCAAATACTGCACAAATAACTGTGGCTCGTGAGATGGCATGTGACAGTCGCAGGTCAAAGATCGGCCGCAGAGCGAGGGCAAATAATTACGTCTGATTGCATTTCATACATCACATCTTTTCTCCGCCCTGCGAATTAAAAGATCAGTGGGTTTTCAGACAGCATCACATGACTCATCATTTGTTAATGAGACTTTCTCTCCTTCACTGACACACACAAAATCATAAAATTAAACTATTTGTGATGCACCATGTCTGCTTTATCCAGCAGTGCAGCTAATCTCACGCTTTTCTTGCTGAGAGTTTGAGAATTAAATGGGGGGGGGGGCATCTATATCAAAGCAAACCTCTTTTGTTCTGCAACGAATCCCTATATACATTTTAGGGACATTTTATATTACCGACATGCTAACATTTCTCTTTATTGCTCTTTTCCTTTCTTTGATCGCCACATTATGCAGCGCTAATGCTTTTCTCACTTGCATACACGCATTGTACAAGCATTTGTACAACTCACCTTCCTTGTCGTTGGAAGTCTGCACCAATCCCAATTTCCTTTTAATTGCCTCTCAATTCTGTTCAAACCCCCCCATCACCACTTCCACCATATTTACCTTTCCCTCCCTCCCTTCCTCCTCTCACCCCTTCTCTCTCTGGTGGCCCTTGAGCCCAAAGGTTTCGGGGACTGGATAGCCAGCCATGTCTAATGGTACACAACCCACTCATACTGCAGTGTGGGCAACTTCAAAAGAACAGCACCAGCACCCCAGAGGTATGCAAACACACACATACATAGTCGCACATGCTCCCTCCATTCTTTCTCTCTCTCACACACACACAGCCTGTAAAATTTCAATTAAACAGCGCTTTTAATGCTTTGGCATTGTTTCCCCCACATTTTTGTCCCTTTGTTTTCCCATTCGTCGTGCTTATTTGTGTGCTTTATTCTTGCTTTCCCTCCTTTCATCTGGGTGCCCCCACTCAACCACGCTAGTCTCAGAGACGCTGCCTCCGCTGAAGCATTACCAGGTGGCCCAGTGAGTCTTCAGAGGGGCTCCGTGCGAATGATGCAATTGAGATACAACTTCTTTGTTAGCCACGCTGAGATGAAGTGGGGAGTCTCAGGGGACGAGACCCAAAGCTCATGACTTTCTGCCAATAGTCAGAAGGACTGGCTGCGCAAAGCTATGAAGTGGATGACTCAGGACTCACTGCATGTGTCAGTGTGTGAGTGTGTGTGACAGAGACACGCCCAAGCATTTCCACAGTGTTGCATAAGCCGCGATTGCAGTGACACTGAAAAAGCGAGCGAGCGAGTGCAGGCAGTCACTCTCATCCCGGGTGTCAAGGTGAAAGCGTGTGTGCATCACGAATCCCTGAAACCCCTGCTCTTTCTTTTTTCTTTCTCTCTGACGTCTCAGCCACTGAATTTGTGTCCTTGCTTTCATTGTGGCCAACTGCTCAAACTTATTTTTGACCTGAGGCCCCATGTGAATGCAATCAATTATATAACTATGGAAAACAGCAGGATTTTTGGAGTCCCATTAGCCAACATGAAAAGCAAGTGATTGCAAACAAAACAAGATTATCAAAGACGTAAATTATCTATGTTTTGTGTCATTACAATGTGCAGTGTTTAAAAGAGTATGTTTTGTACAATGATGTGCTTGTATGTCCTACCTTTCCTTACCCAGGCAGGTGCATGTACTTGGTATGTCACTGTGTAACAGGAGTGATTCTTTCCTTTAACCAGCTCGTCCCACAGGACAATGTCTGCAGTATCTGAGTCCGTCCTCAGACCGAGTCTCTCAAACAGAGAGATCTGCGCTGAGGTGAAATATAAAGCATTGACCTGGGAAAACACGCACATACACGGAGTCATGGAGCAATGGACTGATGAACACATACTGATGCAGGAAAATGAAGACTCCTGACAATGTTCTGTCTTCCTCCTTCTATCTCTTTCCTGTGCATTACCTGTCCTCCAATGTCTCCAATGGTGAGAACAGCATGGTCAGCGTGAGAGGGATCGACCCAGTAATCAAGACACCAGGGAGTATACTTTAAACCCTGGAGAAGACAAGACGGAGTTTGTAAAATTTTACAGTCAATGTCTATCAATATTTTATACTGTATATGATAATACAATGTTCTTTTTCTGTTACCTGGAGTTTATACTTGCAGCTGAAGTCCTGCTTAGACAGAATGTCATAAAAACACACCTCCTTACTTGTAAATGACACAGCTATCTGAGACAAAGGAAAACAAAAATGAATGAAACAGACGGACATGCAAATAATGAGCAAATAAATTCATCAATATGATACAATGGAAATTTGAAAACATCCTTGATGAACTGATGTACAGAGTATTTTTGCCACTGAATTATGTCTGTCATCCACAAATTTGCATATTAAAGAATGCTGATTAAAAATAATGATCAATAATTGATGGTTTACTTTGTGAACATTATGTAAAAGCTGCATGTCTGCCATGCCATTAACCGCAAACACTAATCAATAATTAATTGATTGATTGAAATACTTTTTTTTGCCTCTGTGCAGTCTAATATGTGGCCCAATAATTGAGACTATTTATGAATTCATAAATTATTTCCATGAATAACATTTTTTCAGATATTATACAGGAACTAGAATCTGTCCCCACAGACCGGTCGTGGCACAGATAATCAATAACCAGACAGACTGATTGGTAATTACACAGCGTTCAATAAATAATCACCTTTTGTACATTGTGCAGCAGCACCATGTCTGTGACCCAGAGGTCTTTGGGTGTGACGGTGCTGTTTTGCAGTCGATGTGTGTGCAGAAGGGACATGTCCTCACCGTCCCGCAGCCCAACAGTTCCTCCTTTACTCACAGTCAGATACTGACCTGAACTCTGCATGTACAACACCTGGGGAGGACAGATGAAATTACAGAACAACATTTTACCAAGACAAATATATGGACTGGCAACTGGAAGACTTCCTTGCCAGTGTTGCAAAAATGACCTTCAGAACAGCTTTAATGCGCTATGTGATGCCATCTGTGACATTTTAATGTGAACCTAATTAGTAAAATGGAGGCTACAGCTTTTAAAATGAAATTTAAAGTATTTCAGCTATCCTCTCCTTCCTGGCTACTCTGTGCCATAAAACTACACTGGAATAACTCCATTAAACATGAACTCGTCCCTAAATCTTCCTCTTATTGGATGCAAGTGAAGCAGCCCGAGCAGGACATGCTCTGTGATGAAACCATTAAAACAAAGAGGATTAATGAATTATAGGATTTTATTGGCTGACCTACAAGAACAAAACAGAGAGCTGCAGAAAAAAACTGTCAGTGTCTGATGAGAAGGAGACACTGAATATTGTTAATGAAAGAAAAGGTTTATTAATACTTACAGAATAGAGGTCAAGGCTTAAATGTCGTGCCAATGTGTAATTACCGCAGCAGACAGGTTCATTTTACCGTAGTCAACTGCAAGCTTTGTACGATTTCTCAGATTGTGTGGCATGTATTTATTTTTAATTATTCTAATTACCTATTGTCAGTCAATGGTACAGTGTGTTTCTGTTAGCTGCTGTAATGTGCCAATTAAACTCTGTTTTCTGTCTTACTGAAGTGTCACTGAAGCTGTCACTGATAAATGGTGACAAAATAAATATAGTTTTGTCCTGGATTAAATAGTAAGGTGCTCAAATTTCACTGTTAATGTGAGGAGTAAATTCTCAGTTAGCTAACATGGAAACCCCATAGCTACATTTAAAATATTCGAGGAGACCAATGGAAACTATGTGGAGTACCAAAAAGTAGCAGAACAGAAGGTAAACTGGAAGTCGGACAAGACTTCAGTATTTTACTGCGGTAAAGTTGCATTAAGCAAAGGACAAAGTTGTGAACATACACTGACATAAATCACATTTTGTAGTTGTCACGGCTGACATTTTAGCAGCCAGTTGCTAATTCGGTGTCTTGTTTCTAGGCACCTAACGAACAAATGTTAACACTGTCTATGTACTCTGCCAAATCCTGAGGTTTTTTTTTTTTTACAACTTTAGCTGTTAAACCCACTGTTACGTTCACTAGCTGGGTGCTAACCCTTTGGTGCTGTCTGTTTTGAGGAAAGTAGCATACAGGGATCCAATCAGGTTTTGGGTTGGAGGTTGGGTTTTTTTGGCTGTTGCTGAGGCTGAATGAAAACACTAAAGGTGTTGGAAGATGCAAAAATGTAGCTGGAGCTGAGGCAAACTGCAATGTCATGTGATAATTCTCTGTGGGTTCATCACTGAAAACAATGTCCTTGGCATTACTCAGTCAGTCTGTTTTTATATAACACATTGATTAGTGCAGCTTTAAGTATATTTTTTACATTTTCTATTTATGCTAATTTACAGACAGAAAATAGTGAAGCTGAATAATCATTTAAGCTACTTTCACGTGTCTGCCTCTTTAAGACCAATCTAAGCTAAAGGGGTGAAAACCTTCCAGTCATCTTGAAAACAACTGACACAACATTCTGACATTTTGACATTCTCAGGATTGAAAGATTAAAGTGGTGAGCCATCACTTTATCCACAGCAGTAGGCACTTTATACCAGCCACTTCATTTACATATTAATTGATAGATGTTAAACTTCAAGGAATCCAGAGCCATTTATCTCAAAAAGGTGTGCCATTTTGATGAGCAAGACCCTAATACTTTTGAACATTTCCTGACACAATGTTTAATAATGTTGAATTCCTCCCAGTCAGCAGAGTTTTGGATTCGCCAATCTTCAATGTCAAAATGCTTTTTAGATAACACGCTGCAACGGATCGTATGTTTCAAATCAGCCACATGTTCTGACCCTCATTAGTAACTCTACCTCTCTCCAAGAGGTCAGGGACCTTTTACCTTTTGAACCTGGTCTCGATGTGGACAGGTCAGGGTGCGCGGGGGTTTCCAGCAAGGTACACTACTGATTCTGGTGTTCTTCACTTTATCAGAAAGCTCCAGGAGCAGAAAAGAGCACAGGCCTCCCCAGTCGACCCGTCCTTCTTCCTTGACGGCATCACTGTCCAGAAGGAGGCTGCGATTCTCCTGAGTGACCACCACGCTGTCAAACAGGAGGCCATATTCCTCCTGCGAGCCACGGCCCACTGAGGACGAAGCCAAATCAATGAATTCGCTTCTGGACAAGGAGCGAGATGCACCGGAGGCGTCCTGTATCAAGATCATCAGGATTGGACATTGCACAGTGTCAGCATACAGATGAATGTCTTCGCAGTGGAAGAAAATTTGCTGAAGACTGGTTTATAAAACATTTCTTATGAGACCTAGGAGGTGCTGTATTGTCATACTCGTAAACAGACATGTGTCTTCTGTGAATTTAATATGAATTAATAATAGACTTTTAATAAACTCACTGACTCACCAGGAAAAGGCTCTGTAGCTTTCTGTAGTCCTCAGTGTTCAGCCTGCTCTCAAGCTGTGCCACCTCCATCCTCGTTCCCATGGATACAGCTCACCTGTCAGTCAATCCAGCGCATAACAGGCAAGGTCAGAGAGGTAAAGCATGTGTATGCAGGTCGCATTTCTCGGAGTTACATGACAAAACAAGATGTTCCCAGCTCGAGTAATCCCTTAGTAACCCTCCATATCTGTTTCAGTGTCATCATAATCACTATAATCATACAGCGGAGTCACAGCAGCGGCAGGCTTCTTTTGTTGGCACTTTTTTTCACTCTATCCAAACATGCCTGTGTTGAATGGTGTGCAAAGGTCTTTCATTTTCAACAGAAATTTTCCCCCAGCTCAGTGGCTTTCAAAAGGCAGGTGAATAGGTCCCCAAATTACGTCTCGGAAATGGTTCGAGGAGGCGGCAGGTTGCCAAAGTATGTCAAGTCTCTGTTATGTAATGTTCATAAAATACTGAAGTCAGGTGGATGAGCCGCGTGAATGATAGCATGACTGAAAGGTGGGATTGTTCAATTAGTCTGTACTGTAATTAAAAGTGTGGTTGAGGTCGAAGAGAGAAATCTTGATGACGAAAGATTTCTTTTTTAACCATCGACAAAAGCCCAAAAAGGGCAGTAGAAGACAGCAAACATCCTCACTTTCATTTTTTTGCCTGACATAAACGTTTATGAGACAAATTCATTGGAAGTGGCATCACACTGAGCTGAGATTTAGATGACAGGTTGTGTAATGAAAGCAGAATTCTGTGCTTTGCTGAAACCATTATCTTTTTCTGAACGGTGATTAACTGCAGAATGATTTTGATGTGTTTATCCACCTTTTATTTACATCACTGACAACCAGTAGTAGACCACGACAGACTTGTTTATGCTGCTGTAATAAACAAAAGGAATGGTGTAAACCTTGGGGACAGTCCGTTCATGTTTTGTTTATGAGTGTGATAACTTTAAAATCCTGATTTGCTTTGCAGCAAGCAGCTGGCATAAGTCTTTATGTGATTACAAAGGCTCTGTTCCATAAAATTAACACAAAAAGCGGACCATGTTTGTAGCTGATGCGCTATAAATATAGCTGTTTGAACAGAGGTAAAGGATATCCAAGACATTACTTTTCAATGCTGCTGTCACTGCTTTCAATCTTGTAAATTTTATGACAACTCAGTAGAAAAGATAAGATATATATAGTATATAGTGCTGTCATATCTGCTGGCAAACAAAATCCACTTACCAGTGTTGTCTCCCTCCTTCCTACAGATCCACACTGGGCTCTCTTGAAACTGTCACTGCTGGATTTCTATCTGGGTTTTATTAGAGTTAGACAGAGTATCATCCACTGTGTTCCAACTGTCCAAAACTACCATCTCAGCACCAGGCTATAACTGCATAATGACAGGCTCTTGGCCTGACATCATCACTGTCGAGTTATCTGTACCTTGACAGGACTGCTAGTGTGCCCACACTTCACTCAAGCAGGTTTTTAATCATCAAGTCCATATAGAAAAACTGAACACACAGTTGATCTGGTAATAACAAATTCAAACTGACCGAGATATCCAATTTCATCCCCTCAGTCCACAATGGGTGTCCACAGGCAAACTGTCCCAGAGTCCCTGTGCTTCTGAGGTGCAGAGACACACCATTTTTCAAATGTGTGACACTTCAAACAAATTCTTGGTCTCCGGTTAGTCTGTCTTGGCCTTGGCTGGGTCCCGCCCGGCGGAGATTAAGATGATTCCCAGAGCCAGAGCTTTGTGTCCAGAAGTTTGTCTAAGCCAGCGATGTCTGAGAAGCAATCAGTGCTAACAGCCCCGGCTGCGGTGCACACACCCGCAGAGAGTTAACTAACTGCCCCCAGTAGCTCAGACAGTGGCAGAGGCCACACACACACGCACACAAACTCGCACACAATTCTTTTCTTTTATTATCCCTCACTCTCAAAGACTGAGGCTAAGTTTCCTGGCAACCAAGTCGTCAAAAAGAGTTGTGTTTGTGAGTCCAGGCCCTGTTGTCTGTATGTAACACAATGTCTGTGTGTGTGTGTGTGTGTGTGTGTGTGTGTGTCTGTTACTTCTATTCACAGATTAGGCAATGCAGAGGAGATCATCTGTGTGAGGTACAATTACATCCCTCACACAGACACACAACCTACACACACACACCATAGCAACACAAGTCACAAGAACATTAGTATTCTACTGCTGCTCATAAAAGTGTTCATGCACCCAAACAATTAAAGAGCATTGATTTGATGTAAATCAGAACCAAAATAAAAGACACACCACCAGAGCTTTAGAGTGCCATTCAAATGCCTTTGAGAGGGCCTCCCGTGGGTCACTCAGTGTGCACACACACACACACACACACACACACACACACAACAAAAAGCAAAAAAGCCTCTTCTGTTTTTTTTTTTTAAACTGAAACAGACACGCCTGCAACCCATACAGTTACGTCCAACAAAGATGTTATCGTTTCCCTTCCTCCCTGCTGCTTCAGTGACCACGACAAATCCCAGTGTGTGACTTAATGGCCTGGAATAACTTGAATTAGCTGATTATGGCGGTCGTCAACGGTGACAGGATCAGAAAATTAGGTCTCAGCAATTTCAATAATAAAGCTTTAAAAATTAACACTATCACAATTGGATTACAGCAGCGCATGTAGGCGCCAGTGCAGAGCCCAAAATAGCCCACCCCAAATCCACCATGCAAAATCCACTATTATACAGGGAGAAGAATGAAGTTGGAGGAATGGGGGAAAAAAATGGTGCGGCTCTTAGCACTGGGAGGAAACAGGAAAAAGGAAGTGGGGTGGAAATGAAGCACTTTTGTACAACAATGGAAATCTGAAAAGAGACCCACTTTTGAAAGTCTTTCTCAAATCATGGAGCTCTTTCATTTGCAATAAAAAAAATAGAAACATGGGTTTTCAACAAGCTCTTCGTGACTCTTGTTTAATAGTTGTTTTGGATTTCACATTTCTTATTTCAATAACATTTGGCTGAAGGAACATTGTCAAGGCCACTGCAATCAAAGCATCAGAAAAGAGAAAAGAAAACCAAAAAAGGGATGATACATTCATAGTCAAAAACATGTGTGCAAATGTAGCAGGGCTTGAATCGTGGCTTATTTCAATTTTGCTGCTTCAAATTCCTTGACACATGGATGAAAATTCTAATAAGTTGTTAAAGGTCAATTTGAGTTTGTATTGATCTATATTCATGATTATTGGTTTGGCGACCAGACAAAATATTTGCCTTATTAAATGGAGGCAGCTTGGGAGGTTCAGTGGAGTTTTTGTGATGAAGTTCTGTAACTTGTGCCTCCCAATCAAGCACCTTCCTGTGTTGCAGCTCTGCCCAAGCACCTTCCTGTTTGGAAGTTATTTATACCAAAGCTCCCCGTCTCAAAGAGTCACAAGATGATTTTAAAAAATTGTATGCAAACATTTATTGGCATCACTGAATGTACAAGAGGAAAATATGTCCGGGTAAAGACATCGCCCGAGCAGACAAATAACTCTTGGATCGGCTGATTCCTTTAAGATTTTGCACTGGTGATCACCTACCTAAAAAGCAATGTGTTCTTTTATATAGCACACTACTTATTGTTAGCAGACAGGAAACAAGACTTCCCACATAAAGTGAATTGAGAGAGCGCACAGCTGGCAGGTTACTGCTCACCTGGATGGGTTGTGTTTACGATGCACTGAGCAGCGCAGGCTGGGACAGTGCGGGACAAAGAGAGCAGACGGCGAACAACACAGTCTACATTTCAAATTCCTGAACCATTTTTCACACCTTGATTTTCTGACAGGGTCTGAGATTGAAGTTGAAAGTGGGGTATGCCGATAGTGACAGGACATTAGTGTCAAGTAGAAGACACCACTGTGTGTGTGTGTGTGTGTGTGTGTGTGTGTGTGTGTGTGTGTGTGTGTGTGTGTGTGTGTGTGTGTGTTTTACAACCAGAAGTGACAATAACATGAAGTGAAAGCCCAAAAATATGGGAGTGAGTTTGGAGACCAAGTGCCACTTCTTTTTATTGTAACTTTTTAAGACTTTCCCAATTCCCAAACATGATCACATTTGCCCACTACTTTTTAAGACCTACGCAGAACTGAACAGAGAGGGAAATGTATAAAGGAATGAAGAAATATCGACTTAAGAATCTGATGAAAGAAGATAAAAGAGAGTTAAAAATCCCTGGCAATTACTGTCAACCTGATATGCTTTGAACCTCAAACTACCTGATCTCCCCTCAAAGCCACAGAATTATAAATTATATAGCCCAAAATAATACAGTGTCTATACAAATTACACAGCCTCATATCACCTTTTCTCTAATAAAAAATGTCCGCCGGCGCGCGTCTTCTCAGGCTGCTACCCCAGCGTCTTGAAGGCTCGCAGTATCATGTTGGTTTGGTGAGTGAGCCGGTTGGCGCTGACAAACACGTTTATCGCCCTGGAAACAGCCGTGACAGAGACACGAGGACGCTGCGTGTCAATCATACACAAAAGAAACCATGGCAACAATATCGGGATTGATCCAGGAAACATTTTGATCTGGCTAGAATGGGGAACGTCAGGCTTCAGAGAATACACGCCAGCATGAAGCCGGGGGAAATGGGTCAAGGGAATTATTCAGCAATGGCAGATTTGATAGAAGCGGGCCTGCGATCAAACGGGCAACCATTTACATGGTGGTGACAGTGCGAGTGTGTGCGATGGTATGCTGGCACGTGTGTGTACAACTGTAAAAAAATTGCTGGTAGCTGCTTGTGTGTGTGTGTGTGTGTGCATGCGAAAAAGAAAAAGGCAGAGGAGGAAGGAAAAACAGACAGAGGAAAGTGGTAGAACAGAGAGTAAACTAGAAACGGTGTCATACTTTCCATCTTTGAAGTAGGTTTTGAGAGTGTTGCTGAAGCTCTTGGAGTATTTCACAAACTCTTTCTTCTGCTGTTCCAGTGCCTAACCAATAAATACAGACATCCTTTCAGCTCCACTTACTGTATGTCACAAGAAAACTGTTTGTGTGTATGCATCCCCCCCCTCTTCATGTATCTGCTCACCCGTCTGTTCTGATATTGGTATTTCCTGAAGACAGTATTAACTGTGTCTAGCAGCTCCTTTATGGCACTGGCAATGTCTCTGTGGATGACACACAAATAAAATACATGGTAAAAAAAACAAATAACAATGCCTCAAAATCTGTCTGTTTCTATCAGGTGGTGATAACCCTGAAACCGCAGTTCTTTGATCCCGCTCCTTCTTCCCCGCCTTTCATAAAATTCATACCTTCAATTTTTTCCTCCCCCTGTGTGCACTTGCGGTTCCATAACTTTCTTTTTTTTTAGCGTTCCCTTTGAATTGATTTTATTTCTAAGCCGTCCGCTGGGTAAGTAACTCGAGCAGTGACTCACTCAGAGTATCGAACTCGATCAAAATAATGGCAAAGTGAGCTGACAAAAAGGGAACCTCTCTCACGTGTGTGTCTGTGGGTGTAGTGCAGTGCAGAGGACAAAGCTTTTTTTTTTTTTTTTTTTTTTTTTTTTTTTATAATGGCATCCAAGACCCTTAAAGGTTGCATGTTAGTGTTGCATGGTTCATGTGTTGGCTTGACTGATGCAGTCAAAAGCTCACAGGTGGACCTTAGGTTGAGATGAGTTTGCAACACGGACTGCTGCCAAGGTTGCAAACAACGTCCCATGCACAAGACTTTTCACTTCTTTTGATTTCACTCCATGTACTTTTTGCACATTAAAATATGCGTATTCATTTTTTTTTTCAAAAGTCCACTGAACGTCAAACACCTGCTTGTTAACAGTTATTAACTTCTTGGACCATTTTACTCATCTGTTATATTGCACACAAACACATACCCTTTTGCTAAATGAAGGCACTGCATGCAGCGAGGGTCTTCATCATGAAGACACACACGCTGTAGCAAAGCAATTAAGCATAAAAGGAAAAGATTTTTTTTATCAGCCATTGGATTTATTGGCAAAAACTCCTCAAGATATCGTCTGGCAATGTATTAAATTCATACAAGGGGTTCGCCTGAAACTTTTATGTCGAAATAAATCTGGTCTACATTGCACTCACGCTCAAACGCGCACACTGTGCTGCCTTACTTGATGGTCTGTAGGAAGCCCACTCTGTCATTGATCTCATCTGGTATGGTGCTGAGGATGTGTTTCAGAGCCCGGGCCCTCTCGTTCAGCTCTTGGAACTCTGGCTCCCGCCTGTCAATCACAAACTCTGACAACAGAGAGGAGGAGAAAAAAAAAATTACATTCCTCCGTGACGGCGTCAACACATGGGCAAACAGCCACGGGAGACACCAAAGTGAAGCAATGTGTGAAGAAGACGTGTGTGTAGTGCAAGCGTGTAAAAAGTAACACATGATCGAGTGCATGCGTGCGCGCAGGCACCTTAAAGTGCTTGTGTTTAGTTTGTTTAAGTGAAGGCAGCATTAAGGTAGAACTTGGAATGTGCCACGCAGGAGGTAAATTTAAAATCCATCCAAAGTGTGTGTGTATGTGTGTGTGTGTATACGCGAGTGTGAATTCATTACTGCCATCAATCACTGTACACGGCACAAGGAATTCAATTACAGACAGAAAGGAAGGAACGGCTGAGAAGTGGGAGAGGAGTTGATTTGTGGAGAAACAGCTCCCCCCAGTGGAAAATCACATTCAAGTAATATGGTCCAAAAAACAGTCACAGAATCCCCAGTAAACTGGCCAAGTTGAGTTGGTAATCATCCAGCTTGTTGAAGTGTCCTAAAGCAATACAGTCACTGTTGTGCCTGCCTCTGGAGGGGAGTAAGAAAAAGATGCATTTCTTCCTCTGCAGTTGACACAAACTAAATGAAACATAAAAGGATATGTCAGCTGCACTGGAATAAAAAGTGAATGTTTACCATCTTAAAAGGCTAAATAATTCCATACTGTTCCTACAGGCGTCCTGCGTGACACATCGTATCTCTCCCTCCTTCACTCGCCGCGAGCACCATCCTACCTTCCACATCGTCTGCAGCCATGCGGAGTAGAGCCTCGCTGTAGTTGATTTTTAAGTTCTTCTTCTCCAGGATTTTGATGACAATGTCCTGCGTCAGACCTGGGTTCTCCTTCTCGGCCTTGAGATACACACATAAACATACGGCTGCAAGGTGTGCTACAGGCAATACTACAGGTATTACCAGAAAGATGGCAGCTCATTCCATGACACATAAAACAAACTGACCTTCATAAAAGCTGCTCTCAGGGTCTGCGCTGCCGATAAGTTGACTTGTTCCAGCTGAGAGTAATGATACACAGGCACCCATATATAAGCCAGTAGCACAAATCATACAACACACACACACACACAGCTTAGGTCTTATCATGGCCTCTCCTCTGTCCGGAAATGTAATTCTGCAGAAAGTACTTAGTGTCCTCCTTTGATATTACAGGATGCCTGGCTTCTGTGTGGCAAATCAATGGTTAACATTGACAGTTTGTCCAATCCGATGGACAGTACAATGCAACAACACAGAGAGCCCAGATGTCGGTTTTAAAGTGTTTCCAGTACAACCTGCAATGCAATTTGTTTGATAAATGAAGCCCATTGTGTTGTTTTCATGTACGTGCTACAGTATACACTGTTGTCCATTGATTCTCTTTGTCTTGTCATCACTGATTTACCATTTGCACGGCACCTCTTGACACCCCCTTTGTCGTGTACAGTCCTGAGTAAATTATGCTGTGCCATGTCTGGATGTGTACCGTTTGCATTTCCAGATGTTTTCTTTTTTCAGAATTCAATTAACCCAGAACTTTTATTATGGGTAAACATACCACATGTATAGTAGATCGTCAGTAGACATTGTTTCTTTATACTTATACACACCATTAACCTTTGAATAAAATCCTATTTGACCCGCATTTTTTTTAAACACACTTTGTCCTGCAACAACCCTTGGCCTCGTTTATTCAGCTTTCACATTTTCTGACTTCAGCTGAAACTCTGTATTCCTCACCTGGCCGAAGACGGGATACATCACAGCGTAGAGAGCCATGGAGACGATGGAGGCGGCGTCGGCTTCATTCTTCATGTCGTCCGTGGTCATCCTTGACCAATCAATGGCCCTTTGTGTGCGCGCGCTCGTCCGCCGGTGCCAGTCTCACCGCATCCACTCGCCTTCGGAGACTGACAGAATGGGAGCAGACGGGGACCTGAAGGAGACGAAGGCAAGACAGGTGAGTGAGCAGGGAGAGATAGATGCTGGCGGATGGATTGGGAAAAAAAGAGATCATAAATTGCACCATAAACTGCGTGTGTTGTATTTAAAGAGGGATTTGGATTGTCAAAGGTGGAATAAATCCATAAAAGTCCTTTACATAACAGTTGTAACACTGCACCGGCTCTGCTCCATCCATTACACATAATAATATCCCATACGTGCTGCTTCCCACAGAGCCACTCAATGACAGACATGATTGTCACGTAACAGCCACATCGCACAAGTGTGGTGACAATACCATGCCATGAGTCACAAGTGAACAAGGAACACCCGCTCTCATATTACTGCTGCAATAAAAGTGTCACTGTGACAAACATGCAGAAACTTGGCTTGCACATTTGGGAGAGGTGAACCCCAGCCGTCCAATAAGAGCAGAATATCACTGACACACCCGTCTCCACCTGACACCTCCAGGACCAGTTACTCCTCATTGTTTATTGTCCGCTGGTTAGATGAGGTTAAAATGAGTCATCACCTGCTGCCTTCTGACTCCCGACTATCAGAGGGCTCTTTAGTTGGTGGTATCGCTGAGTCAACAAAGCAGTTTCAGTCAACAGCTGACTAGGATTATAAAAGACAAACACAAAAAACTATTATATCAACTATTATTACACTGTCCTTTGTTCCACAATGCTAGAGACTCTAAACAAAAGCCATTTAACCCCACTGGATTACAAGAAATTATTTTAATACAGATGTTAATAGAGTTGTGGTGATTGTCTCCTTCATTCATTTATATATAATCATTTGAGAGCGGCTGATTTGGTTCAACATGGGAACAATCACATTTAATGTATTTCCAAGTGACTTTACCACATACACTTTAAAGTCTGCATTAAAAAAATGGACATTTGAGCAATACTATGTGACAAAGACACTACCTGTGCAGACAAAAATGCTCCTTGAATAGTGGATCGATGACAACGGACATAATGACATGGACAAGTGCGGAAAGCCAGTCAGTGCAATCTTTAGTAACTCCCAAAATAAATGGATATTCGAGTTGAGCCAAACCATTATTGATCACAACTAGGCTTCAGTCAACCTTCAGTGAATCTCTGTTTTAAAAATTGGTTCACCACCGGTTTCTTTTGCAGATGCGACAGAAGCAACAGCACTCTCTTTTTCCTTATTATGCATTTTGCACATACACGATAAACCTTGGCCTCAGGTGGATATTTCAACTTGTCACACACCGGTGTAGCAAACAAACAGACTAATAACTGCGTTATACTGTAAGAGTTCGTGCAGCAGGGTTCCGATATCGTGCTTGCTGACACGCTTATATAAGCTGAAGGCACAAAAGCATTTCATTTCGCTGAACAAAGTTATCCGGCTACACCCTGAAGTGTCAAGGTGTCACACTGTGGCAGCCGCTGAAAAAAGTGTGAGCAAAGCCACAGAAAAGTTTCCTTTTTGACAAATGTCTGATCCGTGCTCCCTGTTCCTGCTTCACACACCACTGATCAGATGATGCTGTGGTGCCGTAGCCACTGTAACACTGCCCATACGAGTTTGCCATTTAGCTTATACACATATGTTACTGATGGGGAGAGTTGACAGTGCCAGCAGAGCGCTTACCTCCGGCGGGACAGTCGTCAGTGAGCCGATGAAAAGCAGTGTACCGATGTCAAGGCGCGGAGAAGCGAACAATACCTCCGGGTATCGTGCTAACATGAGATTAGCAGCTTAGAGCAGGTGATCGGCTTCGTCTTTAGCCAACGGCAGCTACGTCGCTAGCTGTGTGATTAAAACAGGATAAAACAACACGCCCCTCTTGTTGTGGTCAGCGTGTCATTCAGGAAGTTTTCTGCCCGACAAAACTGCGAGAGCCCGGTTGGTCGGTGTCGAGAGCGGAGATACTGTTTTGTAGTTCTTTCGGTGAGTTCCCTGAATGATTTGTAGTCGTAAACGCCATCGAAGTAGACTTCAAATCCCAAACAGGTGCAGGGAGAGGGGTTTTTGTTAACCCTTTCGACACTTTCGTTGACGGAGCCTAGTGACAGCGTTTGAGCTGTTATCCACTTTTTGAAAGCAGACAATGTAAACATGTCTTGAGTTGTACAAAACAATACATTTAGAGTTTGATATAACAGCAGAAAATAAACATATAGCCAATAAAGTTGCACGAATTTGACGGATGCATTGTAGGTCAAGATAGGTCTCTGACAATACCAATTATTGTCAGCCTGTAAAAGCTAAACAAAAAAGTTAAAATGCAAAAGGTTTGAAGAATATTCATACTTGTTTTATGTGTGCTACTACATAACAACTAGCCATAAATGAACTATGCTATCCATGCTTTAAGTTTTTAAGCTTTTCAGTTCTGTTAATCTAGAGGGCCGTCAAATTTAGACCGGTAGATCAAAATAACTTCATTCAAAGTACTGGCACCTGCGACTCTATATTTGTTACACAATTTCAATGACTCCCAACGCGTTAGACCGGGGGGGTGAGGGTCGAAAACATTTAGGTAAAGTGAATTTAATGCTCGCCAGAGCAAAGACGGAAAGCGCCCGAAGAGAACTATTTTGTTTCACACCGACACTCTTTGGTCGATGTTCATTGGACCAATCGGTGCGGAGGGGGCGGGGTCTGCGGCAAATGAACAGGCAGCGAGCTGCGGAGCAGGAGGAGAGCAGCAGAGCGAGAGACCGCGCACGTCCATCCATCCATCCATCCCTACAGTGTACCGTTCATCGGTAAGAGCCGTTTTATGCAATAGCCTCGAGCCGGTCCACTCACAAAACCTGTTCTGATCTGTGTGAATAACCTGTTATGAAGAGAAACCTCAGGTGACCAGCTTTTGCAAGATCTCCCTACAGGTTATAGCCTGTAAATATTCCATTTCTGGGTTTTTCATAGAATATTTTTTATGAAGGTTGAGGAATGTCTGGGTGTAATAGGCAATTTTGTGGAATAGTGTGAATGGGTTTGGATGCTATAATCAACATGTGTGAGCTTTAAAGGGGGCGGGCGGAGACGCACACTGGAGCCAAATAGCCTATATTCTCAAGCCTATTGATTAAAGTCGTTACCCGCGTGTTCACCAGCCAGGTCTGGTTAATTTTTGCGATTGTGGTCTACGATTTCACAGCTTGTTTTTGTTTTTGTTGTTGATGTTGTTTTTTCCCCATGGAAACCAGCTTAGGTATTGCGGTGTGGTTCTCGTCCTTGAAATACAGGCAAAGGCGCAGTGAGTGAATGTGTGTGAATTACGAGGCAGATTGTAGTAGCCTGGTTTTAGCCTATCCCCACCCCACACACACACACACACAGACCTGCATGAAGGAAAATCAAGTGTGTGTGTGTGTGTGTGTGTGTGTGTGTGTGTGTGTGTGTGTGTGTGTGTGTGGGAGGTGTTCATGGTGGTTTTGGTGAAAATTCATGAAGAAACAGAGCCCGCAGCTGGTTCAGGTAGCCTATCTGAGAAGCTCTTGTAATTAAAAGCTATACTATTATGATGATGTATTTTTAAAGATGACAATCCACCTCAGGTTAAATCAGGAGAATGACATGGTGTAGAAAAAACTGGTTTAAAAATTCCAGAAAAATGGAAAAAAAGCAGTTTCAGTGAGGTGCATCAGAATTTTACCACTAATGCCTTTTTGTAGAGATCATTTTTCACTGCAAACACTTCTTTCATCATCTCTATATATCTATAACACATATAATATATCTATAATGGTTTTGCTTCAAGGTTGGCCATTGTCAAAAAGCTTTTAAATGTGATATTGGTCATACCAAAACACAATGAACAATAAACTCATGTCTCATTCTCTCAATCTAGCTCTGATCTCTTTATCTCTGCAACTAAGATAATGACCTCCTAAATCCTCACTGAGGCCCACGGTTGAATCAGCTCCATATTCACAAAACAGTATCCCTTTCAGTCCTAATCTAAACGTATTAATCCCATATGCATGTAAATCACTGGTTAATCTCTGCTGATCTATAGTCCACCGTTTCCTCCCACTGCTGGTGCGAGTGTGTGTGTGTTCTGTCTGTTCCTAGGGAGCGCTGCATTAATTGCGTTTCAATAATTAAATGTCTTTCAAATCAGCCTCGCAAAACAAAATGAGCGGGGAAGGGAGAGGCAGCTGACTGGCTCTCTGTGCACTGTGTTTGTGCGGCGGGTGCATGCTTGTAACCTCCAAAATCTCTGTGTCTGTGAGTGGGAGTGTTGATGTGCCTCTGTCAGGTAGCCCACATATCCTGCAGTGAGAATGAGGGGGGGAGCTGCAGTTGTCTACTCTAGATTAGCAACTGTATATTCTCTCAAGGTAGACTCAAGCCTGTTATGCGCAGCAATGTAAGCTGGGAGGAAGAAAATCATGTTCTCCCTTCATCCTGAAATACCTGTTTGTGCATAGTTTATACTGAATTTACTGGAGATGCAAGAATAACCCTATTTTTCATCCAGAAATAGAATTGATTCCTCCAAAAAGACAATTCAAAATGGTGTGAATTTCCAATACATAACTGAAAACTATTGAAAACATTTTCAGCACTCTTTCCTCGTTCCCTTTCACTTTCTAAATGAAGTCGCACACTGTGTCACGCCACCTGCTCATGCACGCAGGCATGTTCATGCTGCAGCAGAGACACAGGGGATTAGTTCCTACCTGGCCAGATGGGAGGATGAGGGAGCACAGTGACAGGGGTCAGGAGTTACAGAGAGGCTGAGAGGAAATCAGAAGAGCAGAAATGAATTGTCTATTCAGAAATCCACGTTGGGCAAAGACCCACTGGATTTCATATACATAAAATCAGGGGGAAAGGAAAGCCTCTGCAATATGGAGCATGTCATCTAATAAAGTTTTTAACAGATTGATAAGATTTTACTGCACATGCACTGCAACATTTCAAGCTTTTACAGCCTGTCCAGCTCACACCAACTCTGTGGTCCGCACACACACACACACACACACGTACCCTGGAATCAATCTGTCGATTGATTGGTGGCATTGAGGGGTGGGCTGCCTGCAGAGTGAGGCTGTTGAGATGAGAGAAGAGCGACAGATCTCTGAGGAGGGCGGTCAACTAAGTGACTCTGTAATGCCTGTGTTTTCCCCTCACTCAAACTGCAGTGGAGCGGCTCAATATCAAATCAAGTGGACTTATTCTCCTAATTGTCTCGCTTGTGGCGTTGTCTCTCTCAATCGCCTCTCCATTTTCATACCTGTTCGCTGGCTCCCCCCCCCGAAGCAAGCAAAGCAATCACAGTTCAGCATGTGAGCAACCTAAACGCCCTCATTGTCACCTCTTCACAGGGCTATCACTTCTTATTCAGCGTCACCTGCCTTGTCTCCCTTTTCTTACCTCTGTTACACACACACACACACACACACACACACACACACACACACACCTTTTCCCAGCACGACTGGTTGATCGTGGCCTTTCCTGTGCTCCGGTGTCTCCCTGGTCTTTAGTCCACTTGAAAAAAAAGCCTGCAGTCTTTTCACTTTTACCGCTGACCCCAAATAAAGGCTGATCCAATTACAGCTCAAAACTCCTAGCTGCGCTCCCACAGCGCCGTAACTGTTTGTGTGTCTGTGTGTGTTTCTGGCATAGAGAGAGAGAGAGAGACACCACTGAGTGTGCCTTGGCAGAGTGTGGGGAGCAGTCAACCATCTCGCCTTGCTATGCAGGGGGTCGTTAGATATCATTGGCACCGAGTCAAAGCTGATATCTGCATGGAAGCTGCATCGGTGCGCTTGCTTTTTTTCTGCTAATGAGCCACCGACATGTCTTTCTTGTTTTTGTTGTTTCGGCCTCTGCTTGCCTTTTTTATTTTCCTTCCCTCTCTCCGTTTATTTGCCTTTTTTACCTGTCTCTCTCTCTCTCTCTCTGTGTGTATATGTGTCTCTCCCTCTGGGTGTCTCTGTTAACAGGGATTAATAAAGAGTTGTTAACCTTTGTTTGCCCTCCGTGGGGCGTACAGTGAGCGTCCTGGGACTTCAGGCGGGTTCCGTAGCACAATTATGTAATTTGCTAACAAGGGGGCGGACGAGCTCAGGTAGTGGGCAGAGGATGGAGATAGGTCCTTTTTGTTTGCCGCTCAAATGGATGCAAACTGCAGGGGCCGGATTTAAATGAAAAAGAGTGGTAATCACAGTCAGCTTGGACTGTACTGGATACAAGGGTGCACTGTCGCGTGAACACGCATGGAGGATTGCAAAGTAAAGCAGGAGTGACAGGGCCGACTGTGTGCATACTCAGAGATTTATTCTTCTCAAGTCTTAAATCGCATATGTCAGAAAATAGTTCTCCGAGTGGCATATATTTAGAATAATATGTAGCAGAGAAAGCTAAATCTGTGAGTGATTTCTTCTTCAGCAGTCGTAGAGCTCAGGTGCACTCAGATGGAGGCTACTCGGCACAGTGTCTGGTATCCTCTGTCCAGTATTTCTACACCCACAGCAAGTAACAGAACCCCCCCGGGAACTGTGGCGTTGTTGAAGATGTGCCTGAAAGAAAGCCAGGGGGGTTACTTTACAAATCTAACGGTCCCTACACTGTTAGTGATACTGTAAAAAATGTACCGTGGAACCGCAGTTATTCAGCTCGGGGCGTTTTGAATCAGTCAGGGTTCCTCTCTCCACTAGCGGCCCTGTGTATTCCGGTACTTATCTCGCACTGCCTTCTCAATTCCAGAAAAAAAATAATATCTATGACACAGTTCACACTTGATTATTATTCCCTGCGCATGAGCACATTTAATACATTCAATTGGCCACTTTACAACTGAAACGTGGTAAATGAGCCAATTGTGAAGTTTTTGGAGAGACAGCTTCTTCTTTGTGATGTGTTCTCAGTGAATCCTCCTTGTATGTTACTGTCAGCTGGAATGTGATCTGACCTTAACCGGTCTGAAATGTGTGCGTTAGCTGTGATGAAGTTTTAGCAACGTGAAGTTTTTACAACCAGGAGCTGGTATATGAAAGACCTCTGAGCGCTGATTACCTTTATTTAGCCTCACTTTTTTATTCCTTTAGCACCTCCTGTGCTAAATGTCAAAGTTGCACTGGTGACAGCAGTCCTTTTTCACAGATGACGTTTTGACATTTCACAGTCAGAAAAGCACAGGTATAAATAATCAATTAATGATGGCTGAGTTCCATTTAGCTGCGCGCTGCTGGCTCACTGTCACACTGCCATGACTGATTGGGACACGTGAATAGTAGCCTGTACCTTTTCCCTCCATGATGAGCCAGAGTGTGTGATGTGGGACAGGTCTAGTGCAAAGAGGTCTTGTTAACTGAACACCATCAAATAAATTAAGCCTCGCCATTCACAGCAACACCAAAAAAAAATTACAGTCGCCTTGGGTCTGCAGATACATAGATGGCCTAGTTTACTGCTGTTTTGATCTTCAGGCATATTTGATGATGAAACTGGGTTACGTTTTACGTTTCATAAGATTTACAGTTTAATTAAAAAGTAAATCCCTGAAGATGCACTGTATATTGGTTATTCAGGAACCGCTTCAAAGGCAGATAAACAAAATTGCTCTGTTCTCTCTCTCACAACAGTTTTGTTTCATATTTGAAACAGAAGCAGCCGAGTGAACATGGCAGCAGTAATCTTTGCTCTGGGGGAGCGGTTGCAAACTGCTTTTGAAGATGTTAAACCTTTGGTCAAAAATGATTAACATGCTCAGGGTAAAATATTGCAACCTAAAGGCACAGTGGTGGACTTGGTTTGCTTTTATCAGAACAATTGTGAACAATGATTATTTATAAATATATAAATGGAAAGTTAAGTTTAAATTCCGACCACATTTTCTCTCATTTGCCTGCATTCTGCAATTCGACCATTTCAGTAATTTTTGCTGTATTGGATTTTCTCATCCTTTACAGTTTACACCTGAACAATAGGATTATTGTGCACTGTGGACAGGTGATCACATCAGTAGTGCCTTAGCGATGATGAAGATTGTCTCACGCACTGACACAATTAAACAAAACATTAAATGTGTTCAAACAAATGCCAGATTTCACTTCTGCGTAGGATACATTACACTTAGCCATTTAGCTACTGTTGCCTAGGTGCGACAGCAGGTGCAAATCAGGGGGGCGTGAGCAGAACAGGCCACTTGACTGATGTATCGGATCCATTTTGTTGCTCACAGCAGTGGAGTTTAGTGAGACACTGACAAGGCCAGTGGTGAAAGGTTCATGTAAGTATGAAGTTTTTTAGTGTAGAGTATGCATTCGCTTCAAAATCAGAGAAATGTGTCGAAAAGCTCTCGCTCAGGAGCCCCCAAGGAAAGCTTGAAATTCATGAACGATAATCAAACTCCATCATCTCTGTTACTGCAAAGCATGTCATAAGTTCGACATATTCACGGTGAAGTCATGCCAGATATCCCTCCCAAATTGAACAGAGCCTCCACCACAGATATTCAAGGTTTTTATGGTGGTAGACATAATGGCCGACATCATTTTCTGCATTTTATTCCCCCAGGGAAAGGCCTGGATAAAATGGGACGTTAGCACTTTCACAGAACTCATCAAAGCACCTTTGTGATCCTCGGCAGTGTGGAGTCCTAAGTGAACCAGTGTGCTGTGATTTAAGCTTTACTTTGCTGCCGCGTCGTAGTGATCGCTTCCAGAGGAAAGAAGAAGAGCAGCAGCTCGCCTTGTTTTTGCAAAATTACTGAGTGCAGTGAGTGTCGTGCACGTGTGTCTGGGGAGCGTGTGCACGTGTGAGTCTGTACAAGATAATGTCAGAGAGTGCATTAAGTGACAGAACTGGAGCTGGTGTGAGGAGTTCTTGCAGAGAGATGGGCTATGTGAGACAGAAAATGCTGAGTGGTGTGTGGGAAAAAAGGAAAAAGAGAGTTTATCTGGCTACGTGGAGGGAGGAAGATATCTTTTATGGGTAAAAATTCTGGCTGTCAGCTTGGCAAAACGAAAAATGTCCATCACTCCCAGTTGCCTTGGTAACCTTGGCTTGAAAGTGTCTGTGGAAATGTTTACTTCGGAGTACGTGTGTGTTTGTGTGTACCTGTGGATTTCAGCCATGAACGAGGATTTTCACGTTTAATAAATTCCGCTGGCCACCGGAGCATGCCGTCTCAAGGTGTTGGGTTTAAATGGCAGTAGGGATTAACGTACGTGCTGTGGATTTGGGTGACGTCACGTTTTAATTGTTGAAAATGTCAACTGCTGATCTATTCAGTCCGAGAATTAGGATTACACAGAGAGATTAAAGGCTGCTTTTAAAGGCCAGCGAGTTTAATTGCATGGGATTAATCAAGTATTCAGGCTTACACTCTTGTAGCTTAAACCATGAGAGATTTTCTGAAATATTCAGGTTCTAGTCACGCGAGGACATTTTATAGCCAGGTGTTGGGTTTCCCTCCTTACCTGGGAGGCATGCTGGGAAACCCACCTAAGTAGATGTGAGCCAAAGTTGGGCTCACAGTCATCAATGGCCAAAAGTGTGGGATCCTTTTGCAGACAGCGCGCCACAACTCAAAAGGTCAGAACGGTGTCACCGTTACAAGTAAAAGCCAGCCACCCATGGTGTTATTATCCACTCACACTGGCGCACTTGCAGACAGACACACACGCAGGTGCGCACACACTGCCTTTCCTTGGCTTAACTGCACGGCTGGGTCTTTCCTTACAGAGAGCAGGGCCGTCTGTCTCCGAAAAGTTCAGCTCCCACAGCTCAGAAGGTCAGGAACATTACCTCCATTTACATCTGTGCCAGCCGCCCCCTCCTTTCCCCTCAGCCTTTTCTTACCTTCTCTGGAGCGTCTGACTCACAGCACGGCATGTGAGAGCAGGTGAACCCACGTGACCAAAGGTGTATTAACTGCAGTACATCGGGTTCGTGCTCTCGGGCGTCATTTCATTTTTTCTGATTCGGTTTATCTATAGCTGGGGTGTCATTAAGCAACAAGGACAGTTCCAAAGCATCAGGCATAACTTCTGCCAACTTAAACTTAATATTTGATCATATTAAATATCGGATGTCTTCTTCCTCTTCTTTTGCTTCTACTAATATTTCGCAGGCAAAATGTCAGTGGGATAAGTTCATTGTTGGGTTCACTGGATTCCTTTAAATATGACCAAGATGAACCTGTTGTACCTACACAATGCAAAACTCAACAAACTGGAGATTTGGTCACGAGCTAATAAGAGTCCCACATTTTCCATTCAATGTGAAGAAACTTTTCGAATGGAAATAAATGTCCCTTATGCCGACTCAAGCAGAGGCGGGTGGGTCAGTGCTGTGCTTGTCAGAAGCAGTTAGTCAGAACGTTTAAGGACGGAGGACACACACACTGGGACCTCGGCTGTCAATTTAGAGTGACATGAATTGGAAGTGACGTGCGGTTGTGCGTGGTCTGCAACAGAACGCGGAATCATATTTGATGTCTTACGTAGTTTGAACTGAAGTTCATCCTTAAATGGAAAGAGGGACGGCCCGTATCCACAAAGACTGGTGTCATTCTCTAAGTCCATCAAAGGAAAATAAGCTCCACTGTGGCCATCCCTCAATCATGTCTGACCCAATTTTGACACTCAGCCACAAGCCCATTCATCGTTACTGAATATGCAAATGTTCAGGTCATTCATATACAGTAAGTCTATGTATTACACATAGACTATCATCATATTGTTCATCCAATATTGTTTATATAGAAGCATATCATTTAAGCTTTTATTTTTAGTCGAAGTAATTGTCTGATGTTGAATTGAACTGATGTCCCCTGTACTTCTTTTTGATCAAATATCGCTCAAACAAGATGAAACAGTGTATTTGCTGAAAAATATTTACAGATGCAGACTTGGTGCTGTACGGAGGATTTGCAACAGCTGAACGGTGCATGATGTGAGCTTGATTCAGAATCACGGCCGTATTCCTGGTAATGAAGGAACATATCGCACAGCAACAATGAGGTTCATTAATACGACTTTAACAGTTTTAATAGGCAACAGTGAAAATCTATAGCACAGAGGAAAGAGCCATATCATGCTTTGGATAGTCAGACACTTGTTATTAGGATCAATTAATTGTTGGCCATGGCCTTTTCGTGGAATTGTTGGCAATGAGAGAAATGGCATAGATTTTAAATCACGCGTCCCCTGGGGTTGAGCTGGGTTATTTCGGGAAGACAAATTGTTTGTCACTTGCCAGAGCCGAGCAGAGGAAAGGGCAGCACACAACAGGATGGGGCACAAATTTTCTGGCTGCTACCCATTGTTAATGTTGTTGACACCACAGTCACCTGCCGTCTCCCACACACGCACACACACACGCACACACACACACACACACACAGAGTAGCAGCCAGCAGATTCCAGCCCTGCATGGGGCTGCTAATTGAGTCCTTTATACAAACTGTATGAGGACAGCAGCACGGCAGAGAGACAAAACAAAACAAATGTCTCCGTGTTATCTCGCTCTGCGTCGCTCTCTCTGAACTCAACATCTTTCTCTGTCTTTACTCTATATATCATTGACTCTCTTTGGGCAGCAGAAAACAATGTTGCCTGGCAACAACAGCACCAGCCATGGTGTGTGTGTGTGTGTGTGTATACATTCCTTGTCATTTTTAAAAGGTATACAGGAAGGGTGAAAGAGACAAAAAAGGTAGGAAAGTGGAGAGGTGTGTGTGTGTGTGTGTGTGTGGGGGGGGGGGACTGGTGAAAATGGATAACATGGATGAGAGGGAGATGGAAAGGAATGCGAGAGGTGTGGATGAGGAGGAGGACAGGGGACAGGGGGAGATAAAGGCCTCTTCATCATCAGTCATCCTGCACCGACCGACAGAAACCTGTCCATCCACATGCAGTACAAAGGCTCAACCACACACACACACACACACACACACGGGACAGAGCAAAGCAGATTTTGAGGGAAAGGAGCTGATTTAACTCCAGATGATAAGAATGGCCATGAAATATGTATGAGCTCATTTAGCAGATGTGCTCCGAACAGCAATACTGACTGCCGTCAGCACTACAGCTGTAGTTACTGCACATTCCTATTGTTTGTATTCTGTCTCACTTCTTCTCATTCTTCCTCTCTCTCGTCCTTCTTTTTGTTATTTCTGCTACTGTTCACTAGTTTGACCTCCAAGGTTTTATTTTTACTTCTCTAAATCCACCTTTTCCCTTGCTTCCTTTCGTCTTCGTTTTCTTCTCTTCTTTGACCCATTGCACTTCGGAATTCGTCTGAACCTGTGACTTTTCTGTGTCAAATTTCACTCTTTGTTTTTACAGCAAAATTTAAGTACTTAATATTCATAGTTCACCTATGTTAAAATGTAGAAATTGTCACATGCAGTTTTTTATCACTGGATATCTGTTGTGGTATAATGACTGACTGACAGATGTTTTCTGTCTGTCTCTGACCCTGTGCTCTCATTTCTTCATCCCACATCCCGGCTCTCTCTACTTTCATCTCTCTCTCTCTCCCTCTTTCCCCTTTGCAATCCTCACCTCTCTACTTTTGGCTCCATCCCTCATTTTTTTCTTTCATCTTGTCCTCCCTCCATCTTCGTCTGTTTTCCTTGCTTCCACACCTCTCTGCCTGCCCAACCCCCTCTCATCTCCCCAATCACTCATTTCCTGTTCTCTCCCCATCCATCCATCCATCATTCTGTCCTTCCTCCAAACATATTTTTCCTCCTTTGCATTCACTTCCAATCCTCTCTTTCCCCCTTTTTCTCTATCTCCTTTTCTCCACTGTCTCTTCCTCTCCTTTTCTCCTTCCATCCAACTCCTTCCTTTTCACACATTCCTCTTTCGCTCAGCTTTCTGTGGTCTGCGCTGCGATGTTGATCCTGGACATTTTGTCCCCGTTCCTCCTCCTCTCCATCCTGTTGCCGGGCTACGGTTGCCGGGCGGCGGACATTCCGGAGGACACTACATCAGAGTTCTCGGTCAGGCTGTACCACCGGCTGCAGGCGGCGGGGGGTCAGGACAACATCATTTTTTCCCCGCTGAGCGTGGCCGTGGCCCTGGGTATGGTGGAGCTGGGGGCCAGAGGTGCATCTCTGGAGGAGATACGACAGGCTGTAGGATTCAGCCACCTGCTGCCAGGTAAAACACATGTTCAAAAAGACAGTTCACCTGGTTTGATTTTTATATCCTAATTCCTCCTTAAATTTGATAGTAATGTACAGTATACACTCAAGCAATCAAAAGCCAAGGTATTTAAATATATAGTAATTATTTGTGTTGTTTTCTGATGCATTTAGCCATTTTACAAGGCAAATACATTTGTTATATATTCTAAGATTGCATTTAAGTATTTATACAAATGCGCTTTTAATGACTGAGTTCCCTAGACGCTGAAAGAGAAAGCTGAATGACATGATAATACATACTAAATACCACTAACATTCAAGTTTGTGCCTCTACTGGAGCAAGAAATGTTAGCAGCAAGATACAATATAAAATATAGATCAAATATTTGTGAATAATGTAGTTACGCTCCAAGATAATAAAAAAAATGGACATGCTTACGTTCTTATGAGAAAGTGTGTATGTCCCTCTGTTCTCCAGGTGTGGAGTTTTCTCTGCTCCAGAACCTGACATCAGCTCTGTCGGACGACGACGCCCACTACGTGATCCGATTCGCCAACAGCCTCTTCCTCCAGGAAGGCGTCACTTTTAACCCAGAGTTCCTGCATCTGATGAGGAAGTATTTCCAGGCCGAGGTGGAAACAGTGGATTTCAGCGAGTCAGCAGCCGTGGCTGAGCAGATCAACAGCTGGGTGGAAAATCATACTGAGAGTGAGTTAGAAGGGGGGAGTCGTGTCATGTCATCTTTGCACAATAATAAAACACACTGAATACATTTTAAACCCTCTTCATTCCCTTGCATATAACTTCACATCAGCTGTCCTCAGACCAGTGAAAACTAATGTCAGTCCTAATCTGCCACACAAATCACCAGGTAAGATCCGTGAGCTGCTATCAGCCGAGGACTTCAGCAGCGTGACCCGCCTGACCCTGGTTAATGCTGTCTACTTCAGAGGCTCCTGGAAAAACCAGTTCAGGCCAGAGAACACCAGAACTTTCTCCTTCAGCAAAGACGATGGCTCTGAGGTCCAGACCCTCATGATGTACCAACAGGGAGACTTCTACTATGGTAAGGATGAGCTGGAATCTGCTGGCTGCTACTGTGTGTGTGCGTGTGTGTAAGAACTGTATTTGTGGCTCTTTTTGTAGAGCCCTTGAATTTCAGATCATATTTCCTGGGGTTATTTAAAATGTTAATCTAACAGCTAAAATATTCATATTGGCAGAGTTGTTCCCAGGAAAGGCTCCTCTTTTCTGCTCACTCAGATCTGCCGTGAAAACTGTCTTCACTTGCACAAACTCTTCTCTGTTTGATTTTCTTGTGTGTTTTGAAGACTATTTTTGTGAATGCCATACAATATTAGCTGTATTGTAACTCTGTGTTATGCCATGTGTTTGCTTCAGCTACTCTGACAGTAGGTCCAACACACAGCACTTCTCTTTCCACCATTTTGTATTTCATTTGTTTTTTCCCTCTTTCACATCCTTTTCCTTATGTGCTGGGTCTGCTTCTATCCTGTCATATTTTGTCAGTTGTTTCCAACAGTAATTTTTTAGAGGAGTAAGGTTACTGTGATTTTCTAAATCTGTCTAAAAGGACTTTTGCTGTTTATTTCAATACTTCATCATTGAATTTTCACAAACAGCATGCACGTCTTATTAATTTTGTTGTTTCAAAAATACAAACAAAAAAAACAAAGGAAAAAACTCTCAAGAAGTCAAATTACTGATATATTGGATAACGGTGTATTTGGTGTTATGCCAGCTCTGTGCGCTGAGCCCTGAGGGTTGGCTTTAATTCTGTTTCATCTGAATGATTAAGTCTGTCTTTTTTTGCATCTCGTAATTTTTTTGTCTGATGCACTGCCAAAGACGTTACATCAAGGTGGTGCATTTGAGCACACATGCATACGCCTGCTTTACGTTCACAGGGTGCACATACTCAGATACTCATCCTCACGAACTCAGGATCATGAAACATCCCAGAATGTGTGAGCTTGCATGTGCTGGACAGCCACAGAACAGGGACAGGTCCTTGGGGAGGAGGCGGTGTTTGCATTTTCATGTTGAAACACAATCATATGGGTTGAGCTGAAATTATGTGGGACACCACACCCCATTCTCTGCTCCAGTGTCGCTTCACTCTGCATTAGCCACCCCTGCACAGAACGCTAAGTTAATGAAGGATGAGCAGTCTTTTTGTTGAAATTTCCCTTTTTAAGCAGCATCAAAAGAAAAATCATTTGCAAAGAGTCGGAAAAAAATCTGGCACTGTTAATTGCTTTTTAATCTCAGTCTCACACTGCAAAAACCTTAGTAAGTGGGATTATCTTATATTTAGATTTAAAATCTAGTTGGACTTCTTTTGAGTATAAAAGGATTATCTCATACAGATTAAGAAATACTGGCTCACTTAATCCACATAAATGTTTCCAGCCTTGTCTTGATTATAATTTTTATCCAAGGGTTTTTCTGTTTAATTAGATACAAGGGACCAGTCTGTAAAAGATCCACCTCAAGGCTATGAAGATATCACTTCTTCTCTTTGATCAGCTTTTAAAGATGTCTGCCTGTGTGTGTGCGTTTGCATCGTTACATGTGTCATGTCTCCCCACCAGGTGAGTTCAGCGACGGCTCCCAGGAAGCCGGTGGCGTGTACCAGGTGTTGGAGATGCCCTACGAAGGAGAGGACATGTCCATGATGATCATTCTGCCTCGGCAGGAGGTGCCGCTGGCTTCGCTGGAGCCCATCATCAAAGCACCGCTGCTGGAGGAGTGGGCCAATAATGTCAAACGGCAGAAGGTGGAAGTCTACCTACCCAGGTGAGAGACGGCACGCACACATACGCCAACATTCGTGTGTATACACCCAAACACCCATCAACGTTTCGGAGAAGAGGGCTGATGATATTCTATCACATGGTCATACATTGCTATTTGGTGTCTTCAGTTTGTGACACCTTTGAGTCTGTTCTCAGAATTCAACAGCCAGTGGACAATGTCCCTGGAACTAATGCCGTTTTCAGTTTAGCAGGTGAAAAGAGCCATAATGACTGAATGAATTTTTTTCCATCGTTAAAAATCATTTATCAAAATCTGTTGAATACCTCAATTCTTTATATCAGATTAACAGTTTGTAGTGTATTGTATAGTGTATAGACTTAATTCCCTTGCACCTGAACTCCAAATATATGAATAAGACCTTATATAATTTAAAAGTGGTTAACATCGACATGACCGGCATGAAGGAAGGTTTAAATTGCGCACAGTAATGGATTTGGAAATGGCCATTTCATAGTTTAACAGAATATTTTTTCCTTTAAAACCAAGCTATGTAGTTTTGGCCTAGTCACACAGAGACAGATGTGCAACCACTGTACATAGTATTCAGCAAATAAGCATAAATATGTGTCCATTGTTATTAATTTTCAGGTTCAAAGTGGAGCAGAAGCTTGACCTGAGGAGCACTCTGCAGGAGCTGGGAATAAATAATATCTTCACGAGCAATGCTGATCTCTCTGCCATGACAGGTAAACACTCACCTTTATGGAAAACCTCACAGAAGTGACAGATACTCATACAGTCTTGTATGAAGCACATAAGTGTAGACACAAATGGTGAGAGGAATAAACTCCTTGAAGAGTTTATCATGAGACGTATGATCAGTACTTCTGCTTCTTGGCTGTGTTGAAGTACGTATTCTAAGGTAACCAAGGTAACTGGCACGGAGTGGGTGGGTCGAGGTTGTCACATCATTCAGTATAAATAGACCCAGAGAGAGAGAGAGATGTATGGAGCCAGAGAAAAAGAGATACATATAATAAAGATATAAAAACTAAGACATAAAATAAAATAATGTTAAAGAAAAGTGTTGGAAAAGTTTGCTGTATGAGTAGCTCCAAAAGCTCTCGACTTGTGGAGAACATCTGAATCAGAATAAAGAAATATCTAAATCAAAACTCACTGATCAGATTGCGCTACAGTGGTTTTATGTTGTGAAATTCAATTTCATGAATGCACTGGACTTCAGCGTTTCATATATTTGCTAAGACATCCTTAGGCCAACATGCACACAGAGGACTTGGTCTGCTCTGGCAGGTAGTTAGATAAGAGAGGGTATTTCAAAATGATGGTTAATCATTAAGTGATTAATTGATGAGGATTTTGTGTCTGAACAGACATCACCTTTTTCCAAAGTGACCCCCCACAAATTGGTGTGAGATGTTTCATAATATATGGGTGTGCTCCCCACCCTGAGCTGTACATACAAGTTTAAACGCAACATTGTCATTTCACTTGTGTGCTTTTGTATTTGTATTTTCCAGATGGTAAAGACCTGTACATTGGAAAAGCAGTGCAGAAGGCCTACCTTGAGGTGACTGAGGAGGGGGCTGAGGGAGCTGTTGGGTCAGGTAGACTGAATCTTTTATCCTTCATCATAATCTTCCAGATCATAAATGTTACTGTGTAGCTTTGTGTAAGCGGGTATCGTACTAGAATGTCAACTTTAAGTTCACAAAACACCACACTACTTCCCTTGTCAGCGCATAACAATGATGATTATCCCCTTTTCTCTCCCTCAGGAATAATTGCCCTTACCAGGACTCTGGTGCTGTACCCCCAGGTCATGGCTGATCACCCATTCTTCTTTGTCATCAGAAACAGAAGGACAGGTGTGTGTGTGTGTGTGTGTGTGTGTGTGTGTGTGTGCGTGTGTCTGTGTTTATTAGTGTGTTCCAATCTGACTTTTTATCCGCATCTTGTCCTTCCAGGATCCATCCTCTTCATGGGCAGGGTCATGACCCCTGAAGTCATTGAGCCAAACGACCATGACTTTGACTCCATGTAACCGGGGCGTGAGGTCACTCGATCTCAACTAATCAGATCCTGACGTCATAAACGCTACCTATCCTCTATCACCATCTTCAGCTGTGTTTTATACTCTTGAAATGAAAAAAATATATAAAAAAACCTGGATATTACATGATATATTCTATATTGAAATATGACATATAACATGACTGTGTTTTGATACCGGAAGCTTTAAACTCTTGGATAGAGATGTGCAGAAAGGTTGTAAATATTCTCTAGTCAAGGATGGTTTGTATATGAGCTAAGAAGAAGACATGATACGTAATCCACGCACAACCCCTTTAAGTTCAGCAGCTTCATACTCACCTGCGCCCATGCAGACAATGCACAAAAATATTTTCTCTCTTCTTCTTAAATTAATTCTACTCTTTGTTACACCAGATACAGTATGTACACACTGTAAGTTTCACACTTTAATTACATCCCTGTACATTTGACATTGTGTTCTATATATACATATATATATGCTCAATATTTATTGCAGAGTAAACATGTGCAAACATTTTGTCCTATTACAATGAATCTTAGTAATATATCTATTCCAGACAGTATTCTAGTCATTTTTTTAACATTGTAGGCACATGGCTAAACTGCTGACGAACTAATATGCCTTATCACATCTGAGTGTTTGGTTAAGCCCCAGCTGGGCATTTCACAGGTGAGCAAAGGAGACTGCGTAACTAAGGCCGGTTGCTATAGAGACGGACTGGAGCATGCAGGCGCACTGAAAAAGATCTGCTGCACCTTTATGGATGTTCATACGGGGAGAAACAGTAACACCAGCTCTATTCAGTCTTTTTCTCAATAAAAAAAGATGAATGTGTTCCCATTAACACACGTGTCCTTCTCTGTGCATGGAGGTTGTTTGTAAAGTAATTTTTAGATGCAAACATCATTTTCAAGGACAGTGCATGTTGTATGGGCCATCCACAGCATTTAGGATGTTGTTACTCTGAATGCTAAGGTTCTTTAAATGAAGGATTTGGTGAGACTGAGAAGCATGCAATGCTTCAGGAGTTTGTGGAACCTATTCAGAAAAAAGTCCATTATAGTGTATATTCAGGCACTGAATATATAATGGACTTCACATAATGGCTGTTGTGGTTGAACAACCAACCTTAGGGCAGAAGTGGGCTGTTCAAGCGTAACTCAGCTTTCCAGGGCAGACAATGTCCTGCCAAGGCATCTTGGAGTAGTTTCAGGCCCGTGGCATCGCCTAGCTACCACACAACCCACACACACCCACACACACACAGATCATATCGCTGAGCAAGGCAAGGATATACTGTGTCCAAGGACAAATGAGACCTGCATGTTGATTCTGATAAATCTTGCTTCATAAGGAAAATTGTTTATAAGAAAATAAGAGTCTGTGTGTTCCTGATATACAATCTTTCATTTGAACTCCTTCTATTAAGGACATATTTTTGCCCGATGTGTCTCATATTGTAGGTAAATAAAAAGCGTCATGAAGAACAGAGAAAGCAGTAGCTTCAGATGGAAGGATTAACGTGTCCAAGAGTGAGCAGTAATCTATAAAGTTAAATTTAAGTAAATTACAGCAGGGTTCAAATTTGAATTTATTTGGCTGTAACGTGTGTATTTCTCAGGGTAATATTAATTCAATGTGCATTTTATAAACTTCCAAAATATATGTCGCACTCCTTTTAATAACTGCCCCAATATCATTTAGAATCAAAGTTTCATAGCTGTAGTGGTAGTAGCAATAGCACTGTTCCATATATACAGCATGTTCAAAACTAGAATGCATACATACCAAGGAAATAACAACATATCAGGAAATACACCTTGATAGTTACATCCCCAACATATGTTTCCATCACTACATGAGCATATGTGCAATATGATAAACACAAAGCTCACAAAAGACAACACAAGGCACTTTGATGTGACACCTGTCATCCCCATCTTCAGTTGATATTTTAGGAACACCAATTATCTTTGATATGATTGTCGCACAAGGTGAAACAGATTGTGAAAAAGCAAGAGAAACCATTTAAATAATAAATAGCAAAGGCAGATATACTTTACGACTGCAGATGATGACTCAGTCTTGGAAAAAAAAACCCAGCAGAGGCAAAAGGTCTGCTAAACACAGAGTCAGTCAGTTTGTGACCTGTGAGGTATCTAATAACTTGTTTTTATCCCTTCAGTATGCACAGTGCTGCAGCATCATACACAATGAGCTGTGGTGAAGAAGGATGGCAGCCCATGGGTGCAGGACGTTATTTATAATCTCCATTACTTCCCCCAGCAGATATGCTATCTGTGCCTTATCTCTTTATCATTTGCAACTGAAAATCTAAATAAACCATATATCTCCACCACCTTCCTATGGTAACATACAGACGTGTTCTACTAACACTTGCTAGCTGAGCACACAGTGTACTGTCCAGAGGTGGGAAGAAAACAACAACAAAAAAAGCAAATCAGAGGGTCCAGAAGACTCTGCAAGAACACCTGTTTGTAGGAGAAACTAAAACTGAAAAACTGAACTTACAAAAACCATGGAAATAAGATGGAGAATATTAGGAAGCTGATCTTCATAGATCCAGCAGAACAGGAATGAGGGACTGACAAGAACAGGGGGACAAGAGGGAAAATGAAGCACAGGTGGAACATTATGAAATTATGACGGGGCAAACAATTACGTAATAGCAGGGGGAAAGGTAGCAAACAAAAAAGCCAAAATAGACTCCAAGTGTGTGGTTGGGGGCAGACTTCACACACGAAGCAAAAAGTTTTCTGAAAAAACACAACTATATTTCTTTGCTGTACTGAAGCTTCCACGGGTAATTTATAAGATTCATTTTCGATTAGTCGACAGAAGCCGAGTTTCTCGCTTTCTCTTGCGACACACGCCTGAACACCGTTGCCAGGCAACCATTACCCCTCTCGACCGTACTGCGGCTCCCGTGGCGGGCGCACACCGGCGTCAGTCCGCCCGCGCCGGCCAACAGTGCGGGAAAAACTTTCTCTCTGCGGATACCGACAAACCCAGCGGGCTCCATGGGTAACAGCTGCCGCTTCACAGGGCTAAACCGAGCCGTTCGCGACGTGTTAGCAAAGAAGGCCCGGAGACTTTATCACAAGAAGATTGGGACATGTCAGAAAGGTAAGCGGGAAAAAAAGCCCGCATGAATAAATTAGATGTGGTTGTTGTACATGTGTCGTACTCCCGGTTTTGTCGCATTATGCGTGTGAAGTGACGAGGCCAGTTTTACTATTTCTCATGTCAAAAATGGAAGTTAATTTAGCGAGGCCAAGCTAGTGGCCTTTAGTAACGTTAAAGTACATTTTAAACTACTTCATTCTCCATTCAGTTCTTGGCACATTTTATGCTAACCACATAGCAAAAGGCTTCAGAACATGAGGTACCAACAAACGCTACAGAGGTACCCGCTGTCCCCTGCGTACAGACAGCGCTCAGGTGTCCACTGCTGCCATGGCAACGGGTCCTAATCTGCATTGTCAGGCCCAGTTGACTGTAACTCGAACCACTCGGCCGGTGGTCAGGGTTTCAGCACACGGCAGGGCTTGCATTACGAGAGGACACGGAGCGGAGATGAAAAAACGCGCGGGTGACCCGGTGTGACTCTGGTTCTCTCCCCTGTCTGTCTCAGCTCCTCAGGTGTGAACACTCTGAGCGCCAGTTTCCCCAAATCCCACTCGTCCCAGCACTCTGACCTCGGCGTTACACGCACACCTCTCTCCGTGGACCACAGTCCGGATTCTGGACTAGTATCTACGCCTGTGAGTAGCGCGCGCACGCGCATTAATGGCAGTAATGTTCACCGAGGCGCTTCGTCCTCTCTCTTCACTCCATCTTTTACCCCCCCCCGTGAACTTAATATTCTCAGTCTATTCTCTGCTCTGTTTTACCCTCAAGCCACTGGCCCCTCACCAGATTGCTATGCAGAATGATTTTTTTCCCCCTCTTGACTATTTGAATAAAGACAGATGAAAAATGACCTCTTACCTAATCCTCCCATTGCTCAGTGCAGAATCCCCCCCACCACCCCGTGCTTAGAAAATACTCTCACACACTCATGCAACACGCATTGCTTGAAATCCTGCAGCAAGATGACATTTCACCTTTATTTCTAATAAAGAATGAACGCATCGCTGATAAAAGCATGCCCGCTGAATTTTTAGCTATTTGCATTGCTTGTGTAACAGATTGTCATCAGTTATTAAATAAATGGTAAGAAATGGAGGTGGATCAACCTCAGGTGGCCCTGGCGTTACATTCATTCTTTTCATTCACACGTTATCACTTTGCCTCGCACACAGCTTTGATATAAATAATAATATCTTCTTTTAATATATTGTTTAAAATTTTTTTTTTTAAAAAGAAAGCACAACATGGACCGAAATCATTCACATTTTAGGTTTTGATTATTTGCAGAGCATCATCATATCACTGACTGTCTGCACATTTCCCACGTTAGACCACTTTTCTCACAACATTTGGACAGGTGGGTCTGCATCACTCTGTCAAGCTGTAATTTAATCATACAGAAAACACTGGAGGTAAAATACAGTTAAGATATAAACAGGTGGCCTGGGGCTGTTTTGTGAGCCTCCAGCCAGAGGGTGAACAGTGGTCCAGTGAAGTGGGGTCATTCTTATGTCTAGATTAACAGAGGGGGGGTGTAGGATTGCACAGGCAAAGGTCAAGTAGGGAGAGGAAGGTAATCCATTACAATCTCCCACTGTGCCAGCAGTTTTTTAAAGATGGACACCGAATTGTATTTTTCCACGGCATTGCATTTACAGTATTCATCCCCCAAAGCCTGGTTGTGAGAATATCAGGATGAATAGAAACACACTGATGGAAAAATCAAATATTTGCAGGTCTAACGTTCACTTGCTGGGTCTGTCTGGAAGTGGCAGGTGGAGTTGTGTGATGGGATACCTGCAGTACTATACTGTAGTTGCTAAAATAACATAAACTTGAAAGAGTATAAATATACACACACACACGGGGGGGCAGACAGACAGGAAACAACGCAGGGGACACAAAGAAAAGACATGTAGCAGGAGCAGTTAATGGTCTTGAAAACGACCCATTGATTTTGGCTACATACACCTTATGCCCGCTGAGGTCACAGAGTTTATAAAGCATCAGTATGGACTTACGGTAGATTAAACTTTAGTGTGTCTCCTGCTCTCCCGAGCCGTTCCCATGTCTGATTTTGCCCACCAATATGAAATGTAATGCCACCGCGTGGAATTTCAGCTGAGCTGAATTTTGTCTATCAGTTTGATTGCGCTCATGGGACGGACATAACTCCTCGCTGCTGTCCTAACTGTTCCACTGATGGGCCCCCATGGCCTCTGCTCATCCAGCATCATGACTGCACATGTGGACTTTGACTTCATCTTCTTCCTCCTCTGTTAGCTTCCATCAAGCCGGTTCCGGTTTGTGTCCTGGCATCGCCTGGAGGAGTGTGACATCACAGGGGACCAGTTGACCTGCCCCAGGGTCAGAGAAGGTGACCTTTGCACTCGGATCACAGTCCGAAATATATATGCAGCTGTAGTAAAGGTCCTTCTTTGTCTTTCTACGGTTGATGCTGGAGATTCGGACTAGATGAAACAGAGGGAAGGAAAACATCCTATGGTAGAATAAAAGAGAGCATTTGTTCAGAAGATACAGTGGATTTTTGTTGCAGTACAAGCAAACGAGGAATCTTACAGTCAGTTATTGGAAAGTTGGTGCTTAAATATCATGATTTGAACATTTAATTAAAAAAAAAAAAAACAACAGTGACAACGGATGGACGCGAGTACCTGTTAAAACTTAAAGCAGGATTAGTAATGAAGTGAGCATTGTTCCAAGCATTTTTAGTTTTGACAATGTCGTCAAAAAGGGCCATCAGAAGAGGAGCTGTGTCAAAGAGAGGGGGATGACGTCTGTTTGGAGAGAGGGAGGAGGAGGAGGAGGGAGGAGGGAGGACAGAGATGGGAGGAGAGACTGCGAGAAAACTGGGAAAACTGTCGGGTGAGTTGGCAAACATGGTGTGTGTGTGTGTGTGTGTGTGTGAGGGAGAAAGCGGGACATGGATGGAAAGACGCTGACCGTCCCACCGCCTGTCTCCTCTCAGGAGTTAAATCTGTCCTACCAGGACTTGGGCGATCCCTTCCAGAGGGAGAACTTCCTCCGGATCCTCCGCCGGTTGATCCGGGTGGAGGAGCTACAGCTGGTGGACAACTCTCTCACCGACCTGAGTTCTGTACGTCTGCCGAGGTATGACCACGGCCAACACTTACTCTGATCCTTCATTAACCCTCTCCAGTGGGGGGAGGCAAAGCAGAGTCATCAAACCTGCGTCTCATCTATGTCTTCTTGCAATGTTTCTATTATTTTGTCAGGAAGCAGCTCCACTGTTTTATATACAGCACCAGAAAAAAAGTACTCCCATTATTCAACTCTTTTTTTTACTACTTTACCCAGTATAATGTCATTTCGGGTGACAGCAACCACAACAATGAAGCTGAGAATTGTTGGTGCTTCCTTTGGGGCAGGTGCAGAGTGCTAAACCTGCACCGCAACCACCTGGCGTGTCTGCGTCAGCTGCCAAAGCTCCCAGCGGTGGAGCACCTCTGTCTGTCCGAGAACGCCGTCGGCTCCCTGGGGGGTCTGGGTGCTCTGGAGAACAGCCCGCTGCGCTCCCTGAACCTGAGCCGCAACCCGGTCGCCTTCACTCAGGACTACCGCGCACGGTGAGGAGACAGCTGCGCCCTCTTTCTTTCTCTTCTCCACCTCTGACTGTTCTCTCATCCCCTGTTTCTGCCTCTCTGCCTTTGCGTGCGCAGCGTTTTCTCCTGCTTGCCAAAGCTCGAGGTCCTGGATGGGATCCCTAAGCTGCCAGAAGACTCTCTGCCCAGCAGACTACAGTTCCCAGAAAGCACCAGGATGTGCAACATTCTGTGACATTCTCCCAAGGAGCGGACATGCACTGACTCATGTGTCCCAATCCCGTTTGGCGAGGCCTCGGCAAAGAACTCCACGCTGAAATTGCACTGAAGGTTTCACTGATCTCTTCAGAGAAAAGCCAACCGGTATTCAGTTATTTCCACGAGCTGTGTCACCAACCGCTGCAACATCACTTTTTAAGTCACACGAAAATATTCTGTCAGAGACACTGCAATGACAACGTGCTCCAAAGCCATGTAAATGCTTTTTATATAAAACAATATAGTAATCATATTTTTCAAACTTACATTTTTTTATATATATATATGGAAATTTGGATAATAAACAGAAAGAGAAAACCATGACATCCTTTTTTGCCATGTCTGCATCCATCCCTATTCCTGTCTGAACTATAATTAGTGCGGTGCAGACACACACATGGGACGGTTATGATGAACTTTGGCTTCGATGAAAGGGACAGAGCGAGGAGGCGAATCAGAACGCGACATGACTCACAGCTCCTTCACACTCTGTCTGCTCCAGAGCTCGCCACACACGCCTCGACCTTTTTGTTCAGATCCGCGTAGAAACTAAGATTTACATCTTCTGCTACATGGAGACGTCGCAGGTCGGCCGTCACTGGGCAGCTGGGTCTCCTCTGTGTGAGAAACAGGACGTCCGCTTCGCGAGGGCTTATCAAACATTCAGTGTCCAGACTCCCCGGGACACGGGGCCTCTTGTGTCCTCTGACTGACTGGGTAATGACCCGTGAGCCCCATGCAGCAGGTCGCACAATTACACACACACACACACACACACGCATACACATGACACATACACAAAGGGTAATCCTCGGTGGCTTGCAAAGCACTCACAATGGCAGGAATTTAATTCCCACTAAAAGTGTGCGTCCTCCTGGTGCTGCAAAGTGCTTTGCATAAAAGAATAAAGCGGCGACATGCATACAGTAATACACAAAGTAGTGTTGCAGGGGTTGCGTGGAGACATCATCACCCCCCGCAAACTGGTGTCGGTTTATTCATACGCTGCGTCAGCGCATTATTCTTTAATAATGGTTGTCATTTTCAGCCCGCACCTGAAACATAAACACACTTTGTGATCTGATATCGCAAAACACCAGCATGAACGCTGCCGCCCCACCTCGAGCGAGGGCCCACGCATGTGCGCGTGGATCAGGCAGGAACTGGGGCACGCGCACACACACACGCACACACACACACACACACACACACACTTTGTGCCTTCTCCTCCCTCACAGTAATACGGAGAAACACAATGTGAGCAGCCGATATCTCTATAACAAGCATACAGCTGGGCACAAACTACCAGTTACATGCCTCATTGGGATTCGTTTAAGTGTGGAAGATTGTTTGTGCAAATGCGTGTTACTTGTGTGTGTGTGTGAGAGAGAGAGAGAGAGAGAGAGAGAGAGTCTTGCGGCTGATGAGAGATCATTACTGCTGAAGGAGGACAGCGTGATGAGCTCGCTGGATCCTTGTGTGCTGTGAACGGGATCAGGGTCAGAAAGGAGAAGCCGTCGCCTTGAGCCGACAAGTTGAGTTTGTGTTGATTTTCCCGAAGATGGTGGTTGGGAAAAAAAAGAAAAGAAAAATAGCTCTGAGACTTTTAGTAAATCCTGCGTTGGTGTTAAACGGCAGGTTTGAGAGACGGTGGCACGCGGTCGTGTGGGCACGCCGAGTCTCAAGATAGACCCGGGCTGCAGGCGGCGGACATGTTCCAATTATCCACGCCTGGTAAGTCACCCGTGACGTGATGACTGAGGGAGCGTGAAAGCGCCAGGAATGCGGAGGAGTCGCTCGTCGCTGTGAAAACATGGATGTGTGTGTGTGTGTGTGTGTGTGTCTCCCTGTGGCCTGCTATTAGCACGGCAATGAGACACCTGTTCCTTCCATACTCCTCCAGCATCGCACAGTCACTCTGGAGAGATCAACAATCTCATCGCAGCAGGGGGATGATGGGGGTGGGGGTGGGGGGTGGAGAAGGGTAACACTGGGCTAACATGCATGGGGGGGGGCAGAAACAGGAGGAGACGGGAGAAGTGATTCGATTGAGACTCTGTGCCGGGGACAAATGTTTTTCATTAGAAGTAATTGCCCTTCTCATCTAATTGCCCCCCGGTTTGATCTTGATTCCCCTTCTGATGTGTCTCTTCGTCGGCTGGACGCGGGACAGAGTCTGAATATGGCTGAATATTTACGCTCCCTTCCCTCCCGCTTGATACATATTCACGATCCTCTCGCCTCTGTTTGAAAGAAGGCTCGACAGAAGAGTCGCACATGCGGCTTAAAATCGAGTGAGGAGCTTGCTGCAGGTCATCCCTCTTTCATCCCCTCCCTTTTTGTGTTTGCTGGGATATGATATGAAAAGCATCTCAGTTTAAAAAAGAAAAGAAAAATCTACGTCGCCATTGAAAAGCAGGAATTTGAAACTAAATGCATTGCAGAGTATTGATCTTGAACACATATAAGTAAGAGTAGGCCTATAATTAAACAAACCATAGTTTGCTATTCAAGGGTTTTCAGACCAGATGTCATGTTCATTAATTTCTAGAATATCTGTGAATAAAGTCGCCGCAAGTTACAACCAAAGTGGTAACACAATGTTGACAAGGTGGAACACAGAAACACCTGAACACCTGTTTTCCCAGTTACTCTAAAAGTCTTCCACCTCCAGTGGTGTAGTTCTGCAGATCAAGTATGACATCATCTTTTTTTTTTGTACCAACACACACACACACACACACACACACAGGTAGGACTGATGTTACCAGAGTTAGAGAACACAAGCACTATTACCTGAGATCCTTCAGCCTCTTTATTTCCACTCACCATTCGGGTGACAAACGTGGTTTATATAAAATATAAACGGTCGAAATCCCACTTCCTGGTATCAAATATGACCGGCAGAAAAATGTACAAAAATTGTCAGAATTCTTTTTACTATACATTGTACAGTAGACTGAAGATGTTGCACCAAATTGCATTAGATTTTGTGAATTTAATTCACAGCAGCAGTCCACATGAAATGACCCCCCCCCCTTTTCTAAGGCTATACTGAAGCAACATGCAGGAGGTTTAGCGCTAATCGGCGTCGTCTTGCTGCTCCTGCCCTACTGAAATTCTTTTTAGGAGCACTGTGAGGCCCGGACGTTTCCAGGAATGAAAAGGCACGTGTCAGAGTCACACTTTCAGCACCGAGCGGCTTTGGCAGAAATGTCTCTTTGATTGAATTTGGCGGATAATGTCCAGCGACAACGTTCCCGTGTTATTAGCTTCGAGTGGCCGACAACGGCCATTGTGACACAGACGAGTTCAGTCGGGGGGGTTTAGAAGAGACACGTTGCTCCTTTCCTTTGTTCTGCGATTGTCAAAGTTGTCACGAGAAACAATAAATAAGAGAAAATGACTTGATCGATTGGAATGCAGGGTGTAAATAAAAACCCGAGCTCTACGTGTTCTCATAAAACATACGTATAAAAGGCCTGAACTCGAGGACGTGAGAGTAACAGTTCGTTTTGGTTTCTTTACACAAAGACAGAATGATAGAAATACATTCTCTGCCTGTCTGCTGTTAAAAAACAACAAAAACAGAATAGCAATCAGGCAGATGTGTGAGTGGACAGATGCACAGAGAAGCAAATCAATAAAAAAAAGGACAGAAAATACAGTATATATCCCATCTCTGTCCGTTTCCACAGTGTAAGCTGATCAGTCTCAATGCCACAGTGTCTGGAATAGTGTTCCATCTTCCCGGCGTAATATCCCAGTTTTCCTATTTGGAATTCTGAATGAATGGCTGCTTTTATTCCTTTGAGGAACGAGGGAGAGACGCGACCTGACAGGCTCTGCGGCCGGCAGACGTCTGCGCTCCGTCCTACATCTCCGCCCTCCGATTGGTTCGCTTGTCTCGACCCGCCGCGTCGTCCTCGACCTCCTCCTCCTCCTCTTCGTAATTCTCCTCCTCGTTATTCTCGGCGCCTTTCCTGTGATCCCCCTCGTTCCGCGGCCCCTCCTGGTTTTTCGCCTCGTCCTGGAGCAAATCACGAGCACAACACGGGACGATTTAGCGAGACTCAGACTTTCGTCCGGATGTTTACCGTTTTTCCTCCAGCTCCTGTTTTTACCTTGACCTCACAGACACACCACCCATGGACCTCATCTACGTTTGAAATCTTTGCATGTTTATAAACATTAAATACTACATGCACAAAACTGCCTACGCAGCCTCTTACATGTTCCTGAGAGACATCGCAGCTAGCTCAATAAAAGTTACACATTTTCAACATGACTTTGGAGATTCCGGAAATCGTAAAAAAGCGCGAGGGCTTGTCCAGACAAACAGATTTCCTCTCAGGACATATTGAATAATCCAAGCACCGGGTGGACACCTGACACGCCGACACACTCGGCACCCGATCGCCCTCATTTAGCAGGGCGTGCACGGGCCGGCTTCAAGTTACATGTGGGGGGCGGGGGGGCAAAACACAGGTACGCACAGACACTTGAGCTAACACAACAGAACCCATGTGCAGCTGAGATGTCAGAGAGGGGTGAATACCTGTCCATGTGATACCAAATCATTTTACAGCCGCTATGAGAGAGAGTTGAGTGGGAGTGTATTTCACAGGCAACACCTGGGCAATTTTTAAAAAAATTTTATTAAATATCGTCAGTTTGGGACTTGGGAATAAGACGCAGAAGTTAAGAACTGTGAATGCTGGCTGGTTGGCTGCAGGAGAACCTACCTGCTCTACGTTGTCCTCGTTGTACGGATCCTCTCCCTCCTCCACCTCCTCCTCCTCCCTCTTCTGCCCACCGGCGATGTCCTCCTGAGCCTTCAGAGCAGCAACAACAAGAAAAGGTCAGCTGAGTTAAGGAATACATAAAAGAAGTTGTGGAACAAACGCGTGTTTGTGTGGCGTTTGGTGGTAAATGTCTCTGTGGGAATTTGTATTACAGACCTCGTCCTCTGCCTCCTCCTGGTACTGGTCATCCAGCGTGTCCTCCTGCTGATCTGGATTTCCAGCCATCTGAACACACACACACACACAACACGCACAAGTTCACACTCCCTACAGATTATCGCCGATTATCGCCGACCCAATAAGCCAACCCCCCCCAGCGATCCTTCTGTCTCCCTCTTTATGCCGCTCTCGCGTTCTTACACTCACCACCAGCTCCTCCTCCACAGCGGGCTCCTTGGGCCCGGGGTGCGTGTCCGTGCGCTGAGCGGGCGCTGCCGGCTCCTCCTCCTCCTCCACCACCTCCTCCTCCTCTTCGAGAACCCTGTGCTGCGGCCGCTCGTCCTCGGCCTCCTCGAACTCATCCTCCCCCTGGTTGTTGGGGTCGTCCTCGGGGTCCAGCTCGCTGTCCACGGCACCCTGCAGAAAAAGAGGTCACGGTTAATGCAGGATGATGAAAGCGGCTTAATAACTGCTTGAGGGTGAAATGTAATGTGCGAATAACATTAGATGAAGAGCAGCGAAGAATCGATTTATGAACGCCTGCGTGCATTTTGCACAACACGCTCAGCGTTTCCCGTCCTGTGCAGTCTCTTCGCCGCGTGCCCTGCTCTTTGCCTCCCTCTCGCAACACGCCGACAAACCGCAGCGCTCGCCCGTCGGACCGTCAAAAACATTTCATAAAGATTTCACCATCCCCGGCAGACATGGCGTCCTCAGCAGGCAGCCCCCACCCCCCCTGAGTTGTTACCGGCAAGCGCGGCAGCTACTGTAACTCTGTGGGAAAAACGCTGCTCGCTGGTGGGAATGTCGACGTGAGCGAACGAGCTGAAAGAACAGGCAGAAGACGAACAGATGGACAGTCACCTGCTGATGTGGTGGCACTCTGTGATCTGCTTGTTTGTCCTCCTCCTCCTCATGTAGCTTATGAGCATCTGTCTCTGTTCACACACACACACACACACACACACACACACACACACACACATTTTATGCTGTACTGCTCACATGACGTAATGATGCAAATTCTTAAGTATCCGACTTTTTTTTTTTTTACTGGTCATGTTTGGGTCTCACCTCCTTCATCTTCTGTGTGACTGTCCTCTTCTCCTTGCACAATATCGTGGTCCATGTTCTCATACTCGGCCTTCTTCCTAACAACAACAGTGACAGACGGTGCAGGCCAGTCAGAAGGTTGAGTCAGAACAGAGCTATCGGTACAATTGTTCCTCTGTAGGATTCTGTGCATCAGTTGCTCCGGTTTGCACATCTCTAAGTACACACCCGTGTTTCCTTTCTCAGGGCCTTGGGTCCATGCGATTTTAATCAGGGCATCACCGTGACAATAATTAGTTTGGTGAGTGGGAAACAGCACAGTCCATTATTACTTCCAGTTTGTGGGAAGGAGATTTATTTTCCAGGGTCAATCAATGCAATGGCAGTCTCATTAGGGGTTTCTTTTGACATTCCTTGGGAAGGAGATAATTAGAAACTGGTCCACAGCGGTGGCTATCTGCATGTGGCTTTGGAGCTAAGACTGAAGATGAAAGAGAAACACTCTGAGTTTGGGTCAATTCATTTCTCCTTGTCAAATTAATACTTGCCTTGAAGTGCCTTGAGAAATTATATCGACATTTACAAAACTGTCCAATAATTTGAAGAGGACAAATGAAACTGCGCTGGCCTCCTGTGTGCGGTCACAACAACAGGATTCTTAAAACCTGGACATGTAAAACTGAAACCCTCTGTATTGCTGGATCTCTCTGTCTTAAGTGAGACAGGATACATTTTTGTAAACGTGGGCGATCTCACTGCTCAAGATTTTCATCGATTCTGACCGGAATGAGACCCGACCTTTGGTGCTCCTCTCTCAGCAGCTGCTCCCGCCTGTCGGCCTCCCTGTGCTGCTGCTGCTCCCTCTCCTGCTCCGCCTTCAGCCTCTGCTCCCTCTCCTTCAGCACCCTCTCCCTCTGGGCCTGCAGAGCGTCTTGCCGCAGCTGGATCTGCCTGCGCTCCTCCGCCCTCTGGGCCTCCAGGCGCTGCTGCTCCTGCTGCTGCTCGTAGGCCGACTTCACCTGCTCCACGTGGGCACCCTGATGCAGCTCTGCGTAGGGATCCTTCCAGATGACAAATGAAGACAAAAGAGTAAAAAAAAAAAAATAGACCACACAGCACAGATTAGCTGCTACTTTGAGACCTAAATGCGGTGTCAAGTGTAAACACTTATTCTGGGTCCTCTGGGATTGCAGATAAATGATGGCTAACTTATCATTCAGAGGTTTCTCATGTCTGTAAATTTTAAATGATATAACAGTCCTGCTGTGAGAGCCAGAAAACCCAATTTCAGCTCTGATTCAATAAGACTGAGCAGTCTAACTCATTTCTGACCGGTTGTGGGTGACGTCTCTGTCGGTCCAGCGCGTTCTCATCCGGCTGTTCCCGCTCCGGCTCCTCCACCTCCTGCTCCTGCTGCTCATCCTGCTGTTGGTCCGGGTCCTCCTCCAGCTTCTGAGGCTGTCCCGCCTGAGCCATCTCCTCCTCTGCCAGCTCTCTCCTCCTCTCCGCCTCTCCCTCTCCGTCCTCCTCCTCCCTCTCCGACAAGGCGCGCTGGGAGACGGTCGGGTGGGATTGGATCTCGGACCGGCCGTGAACCTCCTCCGCTTGGTGGTTCAACTGAGATGGCGGCAGTGAGAGAAGTCATTAGATTCGTGTCGTTTCCCATTTGCTTTTGTTATATGATCCCAAAGAATCCCGCGTTACCCTGGACTCGGTGTCCAGGTGACTCTGCTGGTCTTCATGGACCTGCCCGTCTCTCTGCGGCTGCTGGGCTTCATGGACATGGGACTCTGGGGCTACGACGGCAGCTGCCCGTGGATGCTGCAGAGCAGGGTTTTGCTCAGGCTGTCTGAGGTTGGGCACCCTGTTCAGGGAATCCTTCAGCTGCTTGTATTGATCCACCTGCACCTGAAGGGAACAACACACACGAGGGGGCTAAGAGAGGAGATTCTGGGAGGATTGCGAAATGCAGCAGGACAAAAACTGTACAAAAGGACATCCTGTATAAAAAGTTGTAACTTTTTAGAGAGACGACAAACTTCTCAAAGGTTAAAGGTTAAGTAAACTTCACGGACATACAGAAACATCCACTCCAACTTTTATCCTGGTGCTGCTCGTTTCAGACCCTTAATACCCATTAAAATACTGTATGTTTTTCTATTTAAAAAAGTGTCAAATGAAAGGTCTTCTGATGTACGTGGCAACTCAAACGAGTCTCGATGCTGGCCTATCCTGTGTTGTAAAGACGCAAAAACACTATACACAAAGCGTTGCGCAGCCAAAAATTCCCTTGCACCTGGAAACTGATGATCCAGTCTCCACCAGTGAACTGTTAAACGGCAGCACCCTTTCATCCAGCACGTACGCGCCTACTTTGTGACCAAGCCACAGGGTTAAATTCTAGAAATTCTTTCTAAACCCCCCTCCCCCCCGGCTGTCCTGCTCCGGTCCCTCCATTATATCTTTCTGGCTGATTGGCTGCAACGTGCCTTCGATTGCACTGCTCTGACAGCCCTGACTAAACCAAACCCCCTGGAGTGAAGGAAGGAGTTTTAGCTGTGTGTGTGTGTGTGCCCGTTAGGCCAGAAGCACTGATGAAAAGCAGGACATGCTTTCAAACATATTAGCAAATGCAGACAGAGAGAGAGAGAGAGAGAGAGAGAGAGAGAGAGAGAGAGAGACGATCCATATTCGCAGGCGGGCAGCAGGAGAGCATTTCAAACAAGCACTGCACATTCAATAAACCAGTCAGACATCTTGGAAGGTTGCTTTCGAGGAAAAAACAGCAACATCTTCTCTAATTAGCCAAAAATCATGCAACACCCCCCCCCCCCGACTTCTCTGATGGACATTTCTGTTTTGCAGTAAAGGTTACAGTAAAGGTTACAGTGAGGCTGAGAAAGAATGCAGAGCGGGGAGGAGGGTGCAGGGCATGCTGGGTGCAAAATTTACTCATTGCCATTTCCCGTATGGCCTCCCCTTCCATCAGCTCATTAATGTCTCATTAGTTTTGATAGACATGATAAATAAAAGGAGGGTTAAAGCGGATATGAGACGCACACCCTCCTCCTCCTCCTCCTCCTCCTCCTCGCCGAGCCCCCGGCTCACATGCTGCGAAGATGGGGCTGCGCTTATGACAAAATGAAACACAGCTCTGTTTTCTCTCAACTGTCAGGAGTTTTATTTAGCGTCAATCAGCTGCTGCGTTCGCCCACCGCAGTGAGCGGTGAGGCTGCGTCTACCTGGGCTGCAGCTAGCGCGCTCTTGTGGTCTTCCAGCGTCAGTGCCAGCTGGCTGTGGGCTGCCTTCAGGTCCTGATGCTGAACCTGAACACAACAAGCACAGCAGGAACGAACCATTTGCATTGATGCTGATATTTTATTTTAAAAAAAGGTCACAGTACATTTCAGTAATTTTCACTAGCAGGTGTTATACGTTTAACATCTCAACTTACTGGGGAAAAAAAACTGAAAGGCCAAAGACAAAAAGAACACGTGCTCTCACCTGTACATCCTGCAGTTGTGTGTGAATGTCATGGTGGGCTTTCCTCAGCTGTTTGTTTTCCTCTCTTAGGTTATATACATTGTCTGCAGTAACAAACCAGCTAACACATTAACAGAAGGCACGCGACTAAACACAAAACACAGAAATCAAGAACAATATTCTGCTGCAAAACATGTGCAAACACGATTGAAACCACTGGATATCTTTATGTTTATGGTATGACTTGCAAAATACCAAGTGAAATCCACTTGTTTTAAATCAATGAGCTGTGTGCACAGGATATTTCACATGCTGTATGGTACAACATGTTTTTTCCAGATCTAACAGTCTATACTAAATCAGGAGCAGGATAAAAAGTATTTGAAATCCACACAGAAAGCTACGGTAACCCCGTACCTTTGAGTTGAGAGATTTCCGTCTCTTTGGCCTGCTGCAGCTTATCGTAGCGCTCCTTGTGCTCGTCCAGCAGCCGGCTGTGGTCCTCGCCCTGCACTTGGTGCTGCTCCTGCAGGCCGTAATACTGCTTCTTCAGGTCCTCATGCTGGTTCTGACAGAGAAGAGCAGCACCTCCGTCACTGTATGAGCGTGTAACAGATCTAACCATCCCCCACCCGTGCAGAAAATTTTCACCAAAAAGAGGAAGGATGTGATGCTGAAAGGTCAGGGACAGTGCGTGTTCAAACGGACAACAGGAGGAAAGACGGTTTGTCTGTGTTGATGACAGGAATATGGAAACCTGCATGGCAAACACAAGTGTGCGTGCGTGTGCGCGCGCTTCATTCATACCTTTAACATCTGATGTTGCACTTGTAAAGAGTTGAATCTGCTGCTGGAGTCTTGCTGTCTCGGCAGAAACACAAAAAGGTTACACGACTCAGTGACTCTGCAGCCCAGGCTCGCTGTTACTGTCACAACAGATGAAGGTAATTGGAGCCGGTAGTGTCAGTTACAGCCGTGCTGTTTGTGCTTCACTGTACAAAACGCAGCAAAGGTTACGCCGCAAAGCTCGGTAAAAAAAAAACAACTTTAAAGCAGATGGAAAAGTGGCAGCAACTTGAGATGGGATGGGTCAAACAATGTGTAAAGCTAATTCAGCCAGAAGAAATGGCAGTTACATGTAAAAAACAACCCCATACCTTCTCCTTGTTGAGTGACTGTTGTGCTTCCAGTTTGTAAACCAGAAAATCTAGAAATCAGAACAGATCGGCTCGATTGTCAATTTCATTTATAACCGTTGGAAAATTGGGTAAAAAAAGTTACAACAACAATCATTATGATTTGTTCTACCGCCACACGGTGTGAAGTTACTTTTCTCACCTTCTTTGGCCTTCTTGTGCTCCAACCGCTCCTTCTGCAGAGACTTCTCCAACCTGGAGCGATGCTCGTACACCACTAAGCAGAGACGCAGAGACAGGGAGGAGGGTGAGCATGAGAGAAGGGTTCCGTGAAGGGTTTGACCTCAGTTTGGGCCAGGCACAAGGTGAACTGAACAAAAAGAAGGCTGCAGAAAACATACGCACTTTAACGTTTATCAGAGGCCGACAGAGAGAGGGAGAGCCGGCTGTGATGTTTATTCCGGTGGTCTGAAGTCGTTTACACATAGTTTGCTTCAAGCTGCTCCTGCGCCTGCTGAGTGGCGTCAACCAGCCTTGAAACTACGATTTGATTTCATTCACATTTATTGTCCGACCGTTCAGCAAAGTCCCCCAATGCTCACTCATAACCCTGCTGCTCCGTATCTGGACCGAGAACCCGCTTCAACCCGACACATTTCTCATCTGTGTCCTTTTTTTCCCCCCTCACCCTCCGTTTTTCACCTTCATCAGATTCAAGATGAACTCAAACCAAACGGAAGTAATCCCCCCGTGGGGAGCCATGCTCGCTGGAGCTGCGGACTGCAGGATGGAGATAACACGGAGAAGTGCGTCACAGCGGATGCAGCGCTTAGTGGACGCAACATGTGGAAAGTGTAACATCAGGTTTGTACAATGAATTTGCTTGTTGCCCCTTTTTTGTTCACACCTTGTAAATTATTATTATTTTTTATACGAAGCAATTTGCAACTTTGTTTTGACTGAATTGACAATTTTAAAAAACACACACATCCAACACTTTGGTAAGATACACTCTTTGTCCCCTCTATGATTTGCCTGTCGTTCACCCATCTCAAAAAAGAAGTTCAGGCTGTGACTGCTGGGTCATCATTTCTTCCACTTTCTTCCATTTCCCCCGCCTGCCCTGGGGCGGGCCGGGCGGTCAAACCGATGACGTGGCGGTTCTCCCCTCTGAGAGCCAACTCAACAGATTCCAGGATAAACTGTGAAACAATCCGGCAATAACGTCACCGCCTCAAAGAAAACGGAGGAGGAGAAGGGTAAGGGGGAGAGGGAAACGGGAGAGAGAGAGAGGCAGACGCAGCCACAGAGCGTCTGCGCGAATGGAGAGTTCGCCCCAGTGAGGCAAACGCAAACAAGCTGTAAGATGAGTACACAAACCAGGAGAGGCCGACGGGAAACACACAAACCACAACAAGAGGGTGAGATGCAGCCTCGGCGTCCAGGTGCATCACAAAGTGATGGAGGTGCTAACGGCAGCGCAGGACAAACATGACGTTCAAACTGATTAAGTAGCTTGGTGGTGGTTTAACGGACCCGTCTCAGCCTCTAATAACGTGGAAGACGTGTCTCTGCTCGCGTCATTCGGTTACGAAACCAACGCGCCGTTCACCGCCAGCGCCTCGCAGGTTCGACCACGGGTCTCATGTCAGATTAGGGTGGGGTTTTACCCGGCCCGCTGGAGACGCGGCACCGTCTCGGTTGGGCCAAAGATGAGGCCGCGTTGCTCGCAGCTCAGCTCAGCCCCTGCTACACACACACGTGCACTTACACACACACACACACACACACACACGCACGCAAGCGCACACACGCCCTCTCTCTCGGGGACGCCACGGACAAGTTGGGCAGCAGTTACAAAGACGCTACAGTGTGAGAACGGATGTCATTTGAATGTGCTTCTGAATTATTAAAAAAAAAAAACAACACTAATATTTCCACCCGAGCAAACTCATTGCTCACGCAGAGCGTTTCGTTCAGCAACTGTGTTTGTTCCTCAAAAAAACCCAAAGCTGCAGGTTACGAGAAAAGCGGGGTCAAATTTGTTGCTCCAAGTCCATGTTCCGGCACTTCCTCTCTGTAATACACACACACACACACACAAACAGTCAAACCTATACTTTACACCTGCTCTTCAAACTACAATGAGCGGGGAATTGAATGTTTATTGTTTCAGCACCCCCCACACACACACACACACACACACACAAACACACCCGCGCGCATGCACTGGAGACCCATTCAGTTTTTGAGGGGAGTGAGATCCAAGTTCCGTCGATGCAGAGGTTGCTGGTAGGACTGGGTCATAGTTTGCTCCCACCAAAACATGTGTGTGTGTGTGTGTGTGTGTGTGTGTGTGTGTGTGTCGGGGGGGTTCAACCCTTCCTCCACTTATGGCAGCTTTCCTTCTGCCTCCTCACTGGTAAACACCAGCCCACACAGGTACCTTTATACCCCGTAATTACACATTTCTACTTGTGTAAACGAGACAAAAAGTAGGGTGGTCTGGTGGTCTGGGTGTGTGTCTTTCTTACTGAAACCTGGGGGGGGGGTCCTCCTCATTGAGCAAAATAATGGACATCAAGCTGAATGCTGAAGGACAGTCCTGCGTGTTAATGTCAGTCCCACTGATCTAACACCCTTTACCGCTCTAATATTCACACACATTTTGAGCGCTGTGTTCTGCTGACATATGATTCCCTCTGGTTTGGAGGCAGCCCTTACTCTCCCCGTCGTTTGCTTCTCTGACATTATCAAGCACTCCGCTTGTCAAAATCAGATTTTTATCAGGAAATACAGGAAGAAACCAGAACGCAGATGTTTACTTCCTTCCATCACACGAGCGAAAAAAACCCTGCAACGTCGAGACTTGACAAACAGCAGGCCACGGGGACCGAAATGTGAAAAAAACTCGAAAAACTCAGTGGGCGACGGCTGCAATCACTCACTTTGATGCTCGTTGTGCCAGTGGCACAGAGAGCTGATGTATGTGCCCAGGAAGTGAACGGGTGTAAAGCGCCAGTGAGCGGCGGGCCCGACCGCAAAGTGCCACTTGATGCTTTTAAATGACTCGCAACCGGCCGGCCCCGCGGTCACGGTGAGCCACAGCTAATCGATACGGCTGCAGCCTCCACGGGCCTCGGCCCACCTCTAAATATAGGACGGCAAAAAACAAAACAAAAACAGCAATCAACGGTGGGACGGGGCTCTCAAGTGGCCGGCGCCTCGTCGCTCGGGGGGAACGGTGCACGCTCACTTTGTTCCCAGGTGTCACATTATGCCGCAAGGCTCTCGGTTTCAGGATGTATCAGATTTACTGCATCTTTACAAAGAAGACGCAGACGCTACCTTTGTCTGAGAAACTGCCACGGGTTAAAAAGTACGAGAGGAACTTTGCGTAACGGAGGAAAGCGCTCGCATTTAACACATACGTATTTGGAAACCGGCAGCTCTCCACCGGCACCCGTGAAGTCTAATTCACAGTTTTAGCCGTGCAGTTTTGTCAGAAGCTCCACGCGGCGACACAAACAACAAAAGGCCTGAGCCAGCGTGCAAACATCTCAACACACACACATCCACCGTGTGAAAGCTTAAGGGCAACCCCGCCACAGGTCTGAAGGGCCGGGCCGCGGACGGTGGGGAGATGGTAACTGCTGGTTAGACGGATCAAAGGCTGCATGAAATTATGAGGTCCAGAGGCCGGCCTAAAACCCGGACGCGCTCCCTGACTCCCTGATGTGGGCACGCGACTTAGTTCTGAAGAGACGAGGCCGTAGGAACAGGCTCTCTGGCCGCCTCTTAATTTTAAACTCAGGGGCATTATGGCATGACCCAAAGCCCTCACATCCTGTCTGCATGGCAGAGTGTGTTTGTGTGCGTTTGTCGGACACAACTGTGTAATCTTTTCAAGAGGTGGGGTGTGTAAGAGGCTTCTTAAGCTCGGCCTCAACACAAAAACCTTCTGCTCGTAAGCAGAGCGTGTTACTGTTTTACCCCGCGCAGCAATAAAGCGAACAGATCAGTCGGTATCTACGGAGCGCTCCTGTCGTGCTTGTTCCTGTTAGCTATTACTTCTCTCGGCTGTTACTAAATAACCGGTGGCTATGGCAACAAATCTCGACAGCCGCTCCACGTTTTGAAGTGCAGCTGCGCGCACTTTTACTGGAAAACCTCTTATTGGAGCGCAAACAGTTTGGTTGACCCGCCACCAAAAAACTGAAATAAAATGGACTGGAAGCTTCTTTCGGACTCAGTTCCAAACGTGTCATAAACACACAACTCGCTGTTAGCTGTTCATGTGTTTTGGTCAAACCACTGAATGGGTATCTAACTGGAGAAAGGTGTTAGGTGTTGCGTGCGGTGTCCACACTGGAAACAAGCGCCACACTGTCCGCTGTCCTCTATAAAAACACGGCCACTATTAAGAAAGCACAAAGCTCCTGGCTGTTAACAGGTAGATTAAAAAGGCATGTATGTATGATGTGGCCAGATTAAATCCAAAACGGCTGCAAACAATACCTCCTTGTGCGCTGGACGTCTCACATTGGTGCAGCCTGACCCATTTAAACTTTAACTTACATTTTTTTTTAAAAAGCGTGATCTTTGTGCATCTCAGCCTCATCTTAAGACTAAGGTGACTGGATGCCCTGCACCTCCTCTGTACCCCCAGCTGTGTGTGGCAGAAGCAGATGTGCTGGCTGACCTCGTGACTTTTAAGTACACTTATCTGCAACGTGTTGAGGTGAACCCGGGGACACGGCGACTATAACCAGGTGTTTGTGTGTCTGTGTGCCACTGCCTCCAGTCTGCAGTAAACCTCACTTCTGGGAAAGCGTGGCATCTAATTTTACTCATTACAGCAGAGCGATGCCGAAGGGCAGACCTGTCCGGCCCAATGAGCTCCCTGCTGAACTTTCAAGACCAATCTGCTCAGACCTTAACCTGGTTTGTCACAAGATTATGGCCACCTGAGGTCAAAAGTCACGGAGAGGCTCTTAGCAAATCACGGACTGGCTACAGTACCGTTCCAGTCCAGTTAGGTCAGACAAACTGCTTCATTGGACTAAATCTCTGTGGACCTATTCTCGTGTTTGAAACACACCCAGTTCTCAAATAGGCGTTTATTATTTGACAAGGTCTCAACATTCAAGACAGGAAAGGACTTTAAACCTTTGGGTTCTAACTGGACGTGGAACTTTTCTATGGTTGGAAAATAACTGAAATGAACATTGTTCATTAATTGCTTATTATGAATAGGGGGAGCTACCCAGAAAACACTCAAATTGCAACTTTATTAGTGGAGTCTGGCGCGCCGTTCGCTCCCCAGTTCTCACGCTCACCTCCGTCACCTGCGCGCAGACTGGCAGTCAATCACAACACCGTCACTGTGTTTACCTTGGAGCTGTGCCGACAGCGACTCTTGATGCTGCTGGTACTTCAGCGCCATCGCCTCCGTCCTCTTCAGCTGCTTGTGCACCTCGTACGATATCATCCCCCCGTACATCATCCCGCAGACCACCGTGAGCAGCAGGAGACACTGGAAGATCCTCCGCTGCCGCCGGGAGCACACCCCGTTTCCCATGTTGGACCCGCAGCCCTCCCAACTGTCTGAGCGAGTAAGCCCCGTCTCTGCTGCTGGAAACTTCCGACTGAACTTTTTTTAACTCCCGGTGAAGGCTGAAGAAGCCCCCCCTCCCCCTCTCCCCTCACTCCCCGAGCATTTCCACGCAGAATAAAACACGGGTTAAGCGCCGATATGTCCTTCCGTGTACATAATCTCAGTTTAGCCACATCCACTTACTACTCTCCCCTGTACCTTCAAAGTAGCCGCTTAGATTTTCGCTTGACTTCACGTCAAACTCCGGCTGTGCGCCGATGAAACGTCGGACAAACCGAGACTGATTGCTCCCGCTTCCGACTCCTCTTCCCCTTGCAGACTTTCGCCTTTCTTGCACAATTCAAACAAGATCATGGGAAAGAGCAAAGCCTCAAGTCCCCGACGAGGCCTCCGTATCACCTTTAACTTTAGTTACGTGTCAGCCCCGGAGCTGCCTGCTGCCATCCAACGGCAGCTCTGCCGGAAGTCCCGCCTCTGAACAGTGACAAAAGTCTCTAGGCCCGCCCCGCAGAGGAATCTATCACACCGATTGGTCGCCAGAGAGATCGATCAGAAAGTGGACAGGAACGCGAGGGTGGAGACTTCAGAAACTTGTAGTTTTCCCAAAGACCTGTTGTAATCCGATGATAACATCTTAAGATACTGTTCAAACAGTCTGTAATCAAAGCTACATAATAGCTACAGGACTACAGTATGTGGACCTACAGCAGATTTGAGTCCCAAAAAATCTGAGGGCCAAAGAGCCTGTGGCCAACGAATTACAAATTTGGATGCAGCTTCTCATCAAGTCAACGCTGACAAACATCTTAGCTGTGGGTATTTTTCAGTTTATTTAAGTTTTGTACAATAAACATACAGTTAATGTTTGTGTTTTCCATACAGTAATTATTAAAAGATAAGTAAAAACATCCTGGCATGGAGCTCAGAATTTAAAATATAATTGGCCATGTACAGTTAGAGGAAAAAAGAACATTATGCTTAACTAAAATAAATACATCCTAGCAATAAAATGTCACAATTTAAGTAAAAACTACAGTTTTGTAAATAGTACATGTTCTACAGTATATAGAGGCTAATATACACTAAATAGGTATATTTTTCCACTAAAATGAAAAAGTATACCAGACATATAGATGGATTGAAGAAGAAAGCAAAGTAAAAATTGTTCGATATAAAAATAATTGGCAAAAACCAAGTTTATCAGTGAACAAATACTCCAATATCTACATACAGGAAATTCACATTATTGCATCACTTAACTGGCTTGGAACAGAAAGAAAGGTCAGTCATGTTGCTCTGGTTATTATAATAATTATGACCAGCATATACATAAAACTTGGAACCTGATGTCACAGAATAAATGTTACATTTTCATTTTAATTTTAAAAGTTTTGAAATGCAACACTAAGTTGATTTCCCCTTCATGTGGAGACAGGCTGAGAAGCATTGTGCTCCAATTACAGGCCAGCTCATTGTGCACACTGGGAGTAATAAATCATGTTCACACTATAATGAGGTAGAGAAAGCTGCAGATTTCTGCAAGCACAGTGCTGTGGCTATGCAGATGACCACCACATACACACTGTAGCGTGTAACAAAGTTTGGCACAACACAGAGTAACTATTGGTTCTGCAAATGATCTTAACGATTATTTGCACTACTTGAGCTGCTTGTCAATAAGACAACTATTTGTTCTGGTTTGTTTTTGTTCTCCTGTGTTGCTAGCCATTTGTTTTGAGTTAGTCTTTAATGAAGGTAATGTGGGAGAGAGTCTTTTAAAAGTAAATTTGACTTGGCATGAGCAGCTTCTCTGCTTTAAAACCTGACGACAGAGCAGAAACACGTCTTAAATGTGCAAATGTATTTTGAAGCTCATTGCTTTAACAAGCATCTCGACAACTTCCCACTAATGTTCCTATTCTAAGATCAACCTTAAACTACGTAGTTGAACAGTCATTTCTTTTTGAGTGAATGTCAAGAAAACGGGACAAAAGAGAATGTCATTACAAGAAAAACTCTTTGTCAGAAATAAAGAGAATAAAAAACGGTTTCACTTGATAAATCACTGCCAATAGTTCAGAAATCTAACTTAATTTAATTTTAGTATTTTGAATAATAATAATAATAATAATAATAATAAACAATTTAGACTTGAAATGGATATACAGTGCATTTAGATTAAGACTGAGTTTAGTTTAATAAAGGCACAAACAAAGCCATTCCTTAAACAAAAGTAGAGAAATGCAACTTCCCTTTGAAATAGCAATGAGGCCGTTGTACACCTAGAGTCAAATGCACATCTTTCAGGTGGAAACACGGCCCCTGCAGACATTTGTCCTGTCTATTTAATGTCATGCAAACCACGAGTCTAGTGATCTAATGTTTTGCTCATGACAAATTCCTGTTAGCCACAACTGACCACCCAGCAATGAAAACCAGGAAGACATAACTATCCGTCACCTTCACATAAAAACAATAGTGCTGGTTCCTCTATTACTGTGCTCTCACTCAAACTGTGTATTTTATGTCACTGAACTACAAAATAAGGTGACCCCCCCTCCAAAAAAAAAATTCTAGTATAATGCTGCAAGATGTTACAACTACATTTACCCTGTCACAAAATGTGTTTATATAACAGGCACTTTGTTCTTCCATAAAGCTCTCATATGTGAGAAGACATCTGGCATGAAGCTTCCTCCTCAGGGTGTGAATGCTCCCTGATGGCAAATAAAAAATACAGCTCTTCCAAAACCCAAAACAAAATCAAGAAATCCCAGTCGAACAATTAATCAAAAACGACAGTGCTCATAAAACCTAAGCCCTAAAGCCTCGAGTGATGCCAACACGCCTGCCTGAGGCGAATCCACAAAATGTTTCTAAAGTGGTGCTTCATTTAACTTTTAATCTCCAGTGTTGAGGAAATGTCTTGACCTGATCTTACTTATTACCGCAGTAAACCACAGGAGAAATGATCACGGTGTGTGTCCTTTTATCGACAAAAAACTCAGACTGCAAAGGTGCGCTGGAACTACCCACTGGTTCCCCGTTTACAAAATGCATTTGCAGTTGTCTCCGTTTTCATAGTTTTTTTTATGAACAAATCATCAGAAAGAAAAATGGTCCAAAACAAAGTGCAGACTAAGCGCCCCCCTTCTTCTTCTTGATGAAGTAGTCCAAGTTGGAGTCTGTTCTGTGTCCTACAACACTGACAGTTCCTCTTCCTCACACAGAAGAGGTTCCACCTCGGGGACCCTGGGTAGCGCACTGCTTTTAGCAGAGTTGTTCTTCCTGTACATGACAAACTGGGCAGTCACCTGACAGGGTTAAGGCTCATACTGACACGTGCACAACATATCCTCTGCAACCTGAATGTAATACCCTCCCTGTCAATCAGGAAGTTAATTAATGCTGCCATTCCTTCCACGGACCTAAAGTACACAATGGCAGCGTGCAAACATATTCTGAACATGCTAATATGATGTATTTGATGAAAACTCTCAGGCACAACAACTTGTAATGAAAACACATTACTTCGAGTGGCTGGCTGCCTCATCATTAAGACCCGTTGTCTGATGCAATTCATGATTTATCATGTGATATGTATAATAAGTTAACAAGTGTAGCAGGTACAGTGACTGCTGAATGCAAGGACACAGCAGGGACAAGATGAAGGACCTTACAAGCAACATCTATGTCTGGATATGGAACCAAGTCAAAGTTTACAAGTAGTAGTCACGACCGCCAAAATCTTGAAGGGAACGTAACTCGTAACAGATTCAAGATTTTAGCAGTAAACTTGTGGCCAGACTGATGATTCAAAGGATACAAAGAAGTCAAGTATGAGGACTCCCAGGCTGCCGATAAGCCAGGCCAGATGTTTGATGATGAAGGTCTGCTTGGAGCCCCTCAGTGCAGGAAGGACCACGATGACGCTCAACCCATACGTCCCGTTGCCCATCATGGCCAGGGCGAACAACAGGTAAGACGTCCCCTCCGTAGACTGTCGCTGGAACTGGAATGGACGGAGTTTACAGTATTTTAGAACCAGACCAGAAGAGACAGAACCTGCACTGGATTTGTGGTTATCACCTCTTCTTTACTTTAGCGTTCTTCTACTACTGGAGCCGTGCCCTCTGGCACACACACGTGAAAACCCGCAAGTCGGTGAAAAAGGAAAAGGCCTGGTACAATATGTCAACCACAGGGCAGGTTTCTGTTTCACTGACAACAATATATTTGTGTTCTGTGCACTTGCGCTCTTAACAGATACAGGCAGCCATAACAAGATCACAAGTTACAGCTGGTAGTATGTTTTTTATCTTTTACTGCTATCAACCTGAAAACACAGTACCCAACAATTCGTTAATTCTGATATCGAGAATCCAGAGAAACATTTTAACCTTGGCTGAGTAATGGAGTTTCATACTCATCTTTCTGAGTTTCACCTGTTCCCGACCAAGTGAAATACTGAAATGACGCATGTGAATGCCCTGTAGATTACTACACGGGCTGGACCCAAGCAGGACCTGGAGGCCAGTAAGTGTTTGCATTAGGAAGTGGATCATAATAATAGTGTGCCACCTTTTATTTAGTCCTTCACCAAACTGTAACCTGCCACTAGGAATGAAATGATGACTCTTTTTTGGGGGGGGCCTTTCAGCTGGAAAAAGCGAACACGTTTGAACATGCAGAACTTTCCCCAGGGTAAATCTGACTTGAATGATGTGTGTGTGCATGCGAGCGTGCACGCTCAGAGGCTTCTCTTGCACTGGCAGCCTACTGAGACAACCCCCTCCGGTGATTAATCGCTGCATCTGGGCCAGGAAGTTTCTTCATCACAACAGCACCATTGTCTTGGATGCCTGGTTCACATTTTGACACGAGCTCCAGATACACAAACACACAAATCCCACCCCCGCCTTCAAACACACATGCTGTTTATGACTACGTGACTTATAGTGAGTGCAACCCCCCCCCGCCCCGGGTTGGGAGCCTGAGAAACGCTGTCCAAGATCTCCCCTCAAGATGGCACCACTCACACGCAAACCATGGAAACAAACGCCACTTCTCAGCTGAGCCAAACAAATAAACTGTCACTTACGTTTTTATAGAGCTGTGGGAAACGGGAGCAGAGGTAGAAGACCGATGCCAGGTATCCACATATATAGCCAGTGACTTCCACTGATTTTGAGGTAGATCGACTCTGGGAAACACAGAGGGAAGGTGGAGAGAATCTCATGTCAAAAGTGACGTAATGTGTATCCAACCTGAAAATATCACAAGATCCAATTAATGAACAAGTAAATGTAACCCCTGCACACAAATGTATACCACACACACACACACAACACACAAGCTGCCTACCTGGGTGTTTAAAGTTGCACTGTTGTCTATGATGAGCTTGGGTAAAGCCAGGAGGACTAACGTAGCAGCACCGCACCACATGAAGCACAGCCACTTCAGCAAAGGGCTCTCTAAAGAGGACAAATGCACGCACGCACAGTAAAGAAGTGACAGCACAGACATGCAAAGAAGCAAAGTCAAGTATTTGCATAAGTTGTACGTTTAGCTGACAGTCCTGCACAAGGTGTCTGTGCCTTTTGTTTTGCACCGAGCGCCACATGTAGGATTTAATTTTTGCTATATCAGTTGCATTAAAAGTGGCTAACATACACATGGAGAGCTGTGTGCAGTGTAACAATTCCTAAGTACTGTATGTAACAACTGGAACCATCTCTGTCACCTCTGAAGTGACTTCATACGGCTGCACCAACAATTTTCCTGTTTGGCCTAAGTGCTCTGAAGGTTTTCAGGTTCATCACAGTAACATCAGCTTCTGTATCGATTCTAAACCCAACTGAAGTGCGTGCAGCATTTATTTGTTCTGTCCTCAGCGCAACACCGCCCTGATCTACTTTAATTACTGCTCCAAGATAAAGGTTCTTCTCTGTGTCTTTACTGGAAGTTACTTCTCGTACAGACTTGGAGAAACATTTCTCTCCCAGTTGCCTTTTTTCGTTGGGAGAAATTACAGAAACGGCCAGATTATCAAGATGAAAACACAAGAATTGGCTGAATTGTTCTCTCTCCTGCTGTGGGCTCACTGTCACAACAATAGAATAAACTCACAATCATATTGTTTAGGTCTTTGTGAATATTAGTTATATTTAGCTGTGATCCCAGACTGGCTGGTTTTCATTTTCAAATATCCTGTGTGTAGTCTATATGGCTGTATTTATACACAACTGAATTCAAGTTTATCATGACTTGTGGTCAGTGTGTTAGTCACTAACTGTTTTCACGTTTTCATGTCATGCGGTTCAAATTATAGTTACTGACTCAACGACCGCATAGTCGTGTTTTTCATTAATCAACATTGTTGGCTCACACGGCACAGAACAAACTCACCGGCTCCCTTACTCAAAATAAGAGATTATGTCAGAGGCTTACTTCTGCTGGAGCTGTTCTTGATCTTGTAGTAGAGAAACTGGGAGATGAGGATCAGGTCTGTGAAGATGTAGAACACCACTGTGACTACCTGAGAGAGGGGCGGGGCAGGGCGGGGCAGGCCGGGCAGGTGACAGGAAGGGAGAAGGCAAACAAACATGAGATTTTCAAGAAACCAAAAAGGTGGAGGAATGATGCACTGGGTCAAAAGTCAATATTTGATGGTAATGTTGAAGTGAAAAAAAAAAAATCAAGTGCTCAAATGAAAATACAAAAACATAACGAAAACTGGAGGGTGTTTATGGTATCCTCAGGCAGTCTAAAGGGAATCTGTTACTGAAGTTATTTAGTCATGGATAAACTGAAGAAAAAACTATTTTTTAATCTACCCTTTTGAGTCAAAATGCATAGTCTTTTCCCCTTGAGTTATCCGCGGTTGAATGCTGTTACTTTTCAATCCGGGTGCCTTGGATTCCTTTTCGACTGCCTAACAACACCAGAGAACTCTGTCCTAATCGATTTCTTGAGCAACTGTGAGTGACTTGAATCAAAAAACAACAACAGCAATAACAGTGTTCATAGTACATGGGGACCAGGCTGGGCAGTCGTGTGCGTGTGTGTCTGTGTGTGTTCACCTGAATGGGCAGCTGGCTGGTGAGGTAGCAGCCTGCAAAGCTGGTCACGTCTCCACTGAAGAGAAAGAAGAGAAAGCCAAAAGACATGGCCTCCTCCACTTTACCATTACGATAGGCCTCATAGACCTGCCTGTATAGATAGATAAATAGAGACATCACACACTTGGATTTGAGTTTTACCTCATAATTTCCCCTTTTTTTGGGGGGGGGGGGGGGGGTGGTAAACACAATCCTTACTCACGGTAAAGTGGACAGCAGGAAGCAGAACATGGATATGAGTCCGATCACCACGCTGCAGTACTCCCAGACATTATCCACACACTCCTCCAGCAGGTACAGGATCCACGGAGTCCCGTTGACACACAGGGGCCTGCCCGGCGCCGGAGCGCTCCAGTTGGCTGCGCTCGCGCCCGCGGCCACGCCCACGCTCTTCCCGGGGAAGCGAGCGGTGGCCATCGGAGAGGTGGTGGGGTTGGGGGAGGACGGTGGCTGCTTCTGCTGCTGCTGCTAGCTATGCTTCTAAATTGCAAGTTGACGCGCGTTTATTCTTGCAACAAATCCCAACCCCGATGAGAGCATACTTGACAGCTCTGCCGACCTCATGTGTGATGATGTGGTCCTGCACCTGAGGAGTCTGCAAGAGTTGGAATGAATCAGGCACGGGTATGATGCTGTCAGTCACAAAATCAGCAGCGAGAAGTGTTAAAGATCCCACAAGTAATTGGGCAATCATTTCCGGGAATACCTTCAGATGTCCTATTTGCACACATTTCATCTTCTAAACGATATGCACCAGTGGGTGGATTTTAGCCTAAATTGCATTTCTTCACACGGTGTCATTGTTTGGGCAAATGTGCAAGACTTGAGGAAAGACATACGAACAAACAAACAAACGCGGGTAAAATGAGCCGCCTGCTGCCGCTCACCTGACAGCGTGGACCCGGAACGGACCGCAGGCTGTTCGCGGGTCTGTGCAAACTTCCCCCACATCCTCACACCTCACCTGCCCAGTCTGAGCCCCGACAGAAGACGAGACGTTAGCTGCTAATGTTATCTTCCATCACCGGCGCTCCACCGCTGTCAAGACACCCTGAACGACTCTCCCATATCCTGTGTCAAATTTCAAAATAAAATTCGCATGCGCAATTACTGCGGGTTTTTTTTTACCTCCAAGAATGCTGTTTAGAAAATGATAAGGAACTTAGTTTGCGATAAGATAATATTTACTTCAATGTGTCATTCAATAGATACCTACAGCTATGCGCAAAAAGAACTTGGCTCCACGGTGGTAGCACCAGGAACAACCACATCCGTTTGTAAAAGTAAACATTAACAGTACGGGCCTGTACGCCCCATGATAGAATGCGATTTTGGTGTCTATTTTACACACGTAATATCTATCTTATTTTAGTCTAATAATGCCGATATCTCAATGGAGGTGGCCAAGCTCCTTTCACTATCCCTTAAAGGTGACATAAACGTGAAAAATCCGCTTTTACTTTGAAGGCAAATGTGCCTCTACTGTCTATATCAAATTGACAGGGCGGAAACTGCGCAGGTCTTCCTGCTTCACTTGCCATGGAGATGCCCAGTACATCCAGGGAGATACCTTGGGATATACCACCACCTACTGATCAGATAGGACAACAAACAGACAAACAAAACAAAACACACAAATAAATGCCACTATGGTACAGAGTAGATATATAGATATATATTGTTTCCTTCATGAGCCTAAATTTTGTATGATTTGAATGATATATTTCTTACTGCCACTGCCACCACGATTACCACTTCTACTGACAATAATAGTAAAAACAATAATAGCATTGTGTTTAATATGTTTAAGAAATAAAGTGTATGTTTGGCCAGATTAATAACTAACTAATGTATGTGTGAAACCCATAGAACTAAATGTTTGCCTCACCAACCTTTCTTTCTCCATCCTATTTGGTACCATGCTGCCTTTCAGATTTTATTTGAAAGGAATGATTTGTTCATAAATTCAAATATCGAGGGACCAAAAGAAGAGAGAAAGGTAAACAAACATTGTTTTAAAAACTATTTAAGAAATCAGTCACAGAATTGCTACCAGTGGGAATGATGCATAGATGAATTTGTTAAAAAAAAGAAAAAAAAAGAAAAATCACTTACATGATTGAAACATACTCCAATGAGTTTTTGTTTTGTTTTATTTCATTTTATCTTATTTTATTCATACCATGAGTTGTGAGACCAAGCAGCCTACACCATTCAAAATAATTCAATGGAGACATATCTATGAAGATCCTCAATCATCCAGGTCATTGTCAAGGTCGAAAGAGTTCTGTAGGACTACAGAACTCTTCGACCAATTCAGTCGAGAATAAATTAAAGCTGTCCTACAGGTTTGTCCAGCCTACATATATGTTATTTCTTTGCGTGACAAAAGTGATCCTGGTGGTTGCTCGAGAGAGCCCGAGAGTGCTTGAAGACAGCCTCCATGCCTCCATCCACCTGTTGCGCTGCGCGCTCTGGTCGGCCGCACGATGGCGCGCTCTCCAACGGTGGCCAGCCGGGATGAATGTGCGGCTTGCTATGTAAGGGGGGAACTTGAAGCTGTGCAGGGGTTATTTCGTGTTGCTATGTGCAGCGCTGGACCGAGGTCTGGAGGTACCGAACGGAGCTTCACGTTCAGCGTCTGTCTACGACGTACTCGTCGTGTGCGGAGCAGGTAAGCTGTGCGACGGCGTGGGTGTTTCGAAACGAAGTAGGATTTGGGCTGCTTTGTTGCTGCATGGCATTCTGACATTAGAGACAGAAACGCGTTGCCGGGGGGGGGGAAGCGTGAATGCCACCCACATTCCTGGATGTCGGGAAAGTTGATTGGATGAGGCGGAAATGGTGCCTCAGCTACCTTTTTACTTGAGAAATGTTCACAAGTATACACGAGGAGCGCGCAGGTGGATCGCAGAGGTGTCTTCGTGGGCTGTTGCCAATTAGCTCTGAATATTGGATTAATTGTTATATATGCTGGCAGTGAATTTGCAGAATTCATATAATGTCCTTACAGTAATGAAAAATAGTGAACTGTAGAGGATTATAGGTGCGGTACAGAAACACACGGAGGTGAATATTTTTAGGAGACACGATGTCATCCCAGACGACTTATTTACACCATGCAGTCAGCCTCTCTCTCTCCCACTGCCTCGGTGTTTCGATGTAAATACAGTGGAATGTGTCCTGTGATCTTGAAAGGCAAGTTCAGTCGCATTACTCACAGTGAGCCCGTGTGCATTTCTTCTCTTAATGCTACTCTTTCCAAGTAGAAATCTACTGTTGCTCCACCTCTGTGCGTGCATACAGTAGGGGGGGGGCTCCTCAAGGTCACAGACTTATGAGACAGACAGATATCCCAAAAGGACATTCTTTTAAAGCTGATATTAAATTCTCTGTATGCCGACATTGTGAAAAGAAGTTACTGTGTGTGTAACACTGCAGTCCCTGCAGCCTGCAACCCTTCCAGTCATTCATGTTTTCATTCATTTTCTTCTCTTGTGAAATCTCATCATGTTCACGTTTTGAAGGTGCCTAGAGAATCACAGGGCGGGGACAGATGAATGGACACACACACACACACACACACACACACACACACACACACACACACACACTCTAAGTCACAGTTGTGTGTCCTTCAGTGTGTCCAGTTGACCTCACTAATTTCCTTTCAGCCTGTGAAGTCCTCTGAAGAATACTTTATAGTATCATGCCATTTGTGGTGCATATTCATGTAGTTTACACTAGATTGCAAGTCTTTAATTTGATTTGTGATTTTGCTTCTTAAAAGTCACATAGGTTGTCCTGAAATGAGTACACTGGCTTTATGTGAATTCATCCTGTGTTGATGGCATTGCAGTGATTGTCAGCTACCAAAAAAAGGAAGTGGGGTATATTTTTAGGAAGAAATTGATTATTAAGACAGTGTTTTTTCCATGTTATACACCCACCAAGTAAACGCTGTGATTCATTGATTCAATATAGTTTCTTACTCAGGACACATGAAATCTGGGTAATGTGGAGGATGCAGGTTATTAAAAGATTTCTTAACTTAGAAACATATTAAACATGTATTGAGGATCTTTGAAAGCAGCTCACCAGTAAGAATGAGGTCTTAACATTTTGTGCGCTGAATGTATTCCTTTAAGCCTGCACTCCTCTACAAGACTCGTACGCTGAAACCAGAACCTGCTTCCATTCAGCTCTCAACTCAAGACGCCGGGTTTTTCGCTGCAGAAGGCAGCGGGGAGTAATGAATAATGGATGGCTTTAAAAATGTGTGTGAATGTTAGGTGGCTGAGTGTGGCATTAAGACACAATTCTAACTAGTACTGTTCCTCTCTGCTGTGGAAATCCTCTCTTAGCAGCCATAAGTGTCAAAGTATAGAAGAGAACCCCCACACGCACACACACACACACACACACACACACTATTTACATCCGTACATATGACAACAAACACACAAAATGAAAAACAGAGAGAAGTCAGTGTAGAGCTTCCATTAGAAGGAGATCTTTTTGTTGTGATCAGTTTTCCAGCTGTCAAGGACTGAAGCTAAATTGACCTTAGAGTCCAGCATGGTGGGGTCCAGAAGATATTTATCTATGATGTATCTGGAATAAAGCTTATTGGGGTCTGGAAAATTATGATGGTCTTTTTAAAAAACTTTTAAGAACAAGTAAGAGATCAATTTAGAAAATAGATGAATCAGGTTTGTAACAAAAATAGGGATTAGATGGATTCTTGAAATTGGGATTTTTTTTCTGTTGAGTGACTTTTAGACGCATTGATTAATCAACTAACCATCTCAGCACCACATGGACACAGCGAAGGACAACATGCAAATAGATGATATCATTCTGTTTGTGTGTGTGTGTGTGTGTGTGTGTGTGTGTGTGTGTGTGTGTATGTGTGTGTGTGAGCCATTTGTAAGCTATCTCTTTGATATTCCTAACATATCTGCTCTTTCCATCCGTAAGTAAAATCACATTAGGTGTTCCTGTGGTCTGGCTCTGCTTCCTCTTATGGGTAGACCACTCTAAAAAGAGAAACAGAGATATTAGCTCCCATGCTCTCCCCTCACGGTCTTTCTCTGCTTTCTCACCCTGTCTGTCCACATTTCCCACCCTGTCATTCCTCATCTCTCAGTGCCTTGAGTGAGTTTTAAAGTGGCTGTTTTTTTACAGCTCCTGTCATACTGTAACTCCCAGTCATTGCTCCACAGCTGCATTACTGCAGGGCATAAATAATGAAGAACTTTCCCTTTCTTCCATACAGTCACACAGAGACGCACAAAGACACCCGCTGGTATAATACAATACAATCCCACTGTATGTTCCAATACTAAACCTCGGGGGTGAATCCTTTGAGAAGTCTTAACTGACTTCTCTGCGGCAATGTGGACCTATTTCTTCTTTGTGACTTAATCATCTTACTTATTCATGAAATTCATGGCACCACTTACATAACCAATTGGCCCAGTTAGGGAATAACTACCAACTTAACCAGCCTTTATACCGATAAAATGGAAGGTGGATTTCTGCCTAGCATATGATAGGAAAGTATTTGTTTTTTTTAACCATTTGGGAGCTTTTTGGATAAAAAAATTGAAGTCTTTGTTCTGATATAAATGCTCATTCTGGGTACAGTGGACTGTGACAGTATTTTAAGGGGAACAGGTGCAGTGCAGTTTCCTCAGGAAGGTCCATTAAAGCACCAGATCATTCATCATTCAGATCAGCTGTGTATGTGCATTACAAGCTTTTTTTTGTCATGCTAGCATCATGGCTCTGGGGATGGCATTGTCAGCCTGTTAGTGTTTGATCTAGACACAAAGCAAAGTTTGATTAGCTATTTAATACCAAAGTTAACATGCAATTCAGAGTATAGTTACACTGTCAACAACACACAGAGTACCGAACCGTGTAGCCTTGTTCATACAAATATAACTCAGTAAAAATCCAGAGGATTTGTTTTGAAAGTGATTTCAGGCTGCAGAGTGATGGCCAGTTTGGCTAGAATAAAATGTGAGATGAGGAACTTAAAACAGTTTTTTGAAAAGCAGCTTTCCAGCAGTGTTCAGGCTGCCTCTACCCCCCCCCCCCCCACACACACACACACACACACTCACTCTCAAATCCACATAATTGTAATGCATACATAACAAAGGAAATGAGATGAGAAAGAAAGAAAGAAAAGATGAGAGAGATGTTTCTTTCACACTGTTCTTAGTTCATACACTGTGAGATATCATACAGTAAGGTAGAGAAAACAGTGTAAAACAGTCGTTCTCTTCTGTGGTCTCCTCCTGTCTCTCCCTTTCACCCAGCTCCCAGTATTTGTGTGTGTGTGTGTGTGTGTGTGTGTGTGTGTGTGTGATGTCTTGTAGGCCGAGCAGGTGCACATTACACAGAAGGATAGGGCCGACTGAGCAGAGAGAGAGAGGGAGAGGGAGGAGTGGTCTGTCTTATAGGTCATACAAAAGAGCCAGTGTTTTCTCCCTCCTTCTCTTCTCTCTCTCTCTCTCTCTCTCTCTCTCTCTCTCTCTTTCTCTCTCTCTATCTCTCTCTAAGACAGTGGTGGGGTGTAGAAAGTGAGTGAGAGAGGCCCTTTAGTCACATTGTCCTCACATAGCCCCTAACCCTCCCACCGGCCTCCTAGTATACCCCCCCCCCACACACACACACACACACACATCACTCTGTCACCCCTCACTCAGTGGCCTTCTCCCAGCTCTCCTGCAGCCTGCTGGAGCTTTGCATTCAGCTGGATTCATTGTGTGTTTGTGTGTGTGTGTGTGTGTGTGTGTGTGTGTGGGGGGTAGTAAGTATTTGCAGAAGTATGTCAGACAACATACCTGCAAGAAAATATGATGAAAACGTAGATATGCTGTCCAGTTAATTGTGAAGCATTTGCATTAAGGTATGTATCAGCACAAGCAGGTAGAGCTGCTACCTAGAAGCTGGAAGCATTTCACTGTCTGGTGTGTGTGTGTGTGTTTAAGGCTGCATTCCTGAGCTTGCTGAGCCGTAGCTGGGTGATTAATAGTAACTAACTGATTGTTTAAGAACTGAAATTCCTCAGGTCCATTTTTTTCCTCTGCTTGTACACACACACACACACACACACACACACACACACACACACACACTCACGCACACATGCAAACTGGCACTCAGTCACTCCGTCTTGCTGTGGCAGGGCAGGTTACAGTAAATAAACACAACATTTCACTGGTGAAGAGAGAGAAGATGGCAAGATGGCATAATATAGTATTGGTGTGTGTGTGTTTGAGGCTTTCAGGTAGAATACTGGAAGCTCAGTGTGTGAATTGTCTGCAGGTTACACAGGGAATTCAGGACACTGAAACACTATCCATTCTGGCTTTCTCTCTCTCTGTAGTTCTCTGTCTCCTCTTCTGTGGCTGTCTACATTTCTCTTTCACTCTGAGTTTGTGTGTCCAACTCTCACTTCTCTCCTTTGACTTTGTGTGGCTTTGCCATGCCTCCACACTCCCGACAGATGTGGCCAAAGGCATTCTGTTTTTGATCATGAATGCAATATCTCTGGAATTTCTTCACATTTGGCAAAAACATTCATTTGGACTCAAAGATGAGCTGATTAGAATTCAGTGGTTAAAGGTCAAAAGTCAAGGTCACTTTGACCTCATAAAACATAGCTCAAGAATCCATAGGAATTGACAAAATAGCTTTATCTTTTTTATTAAATCACATCAAAAGTCCTTACTACATATATTGTATCAGTCTTGGACACACTTATAAACTGGAACTTGAGTGGTTGAAGAGTGTGGTGGTAATTTTACTTTCTCTCTGACTTTCTCTCTTTCTTTCTAACTTTGAGTTTTCTTGAGAGATAGTTATAGTATAGTAATGGGTAACATTTGAAATCTTTCAATATTACTTCAGATGTGAAACCAGAGTTTTGGCACTAAAATGCCTTGCTGAGACAGATGTGATCATGAAACTTCTTAAACATTAAATGCTCTGTAAACACATACAGCCACACATTAACATGGACCACATAAAAACCCATTAAAAGTGGATAGAATAATTAAAACAGAAGCTGAAACTGTAGACACATTTAATGTCGAGCAGGTAACTGATAATTGATACCACGCAAAAACACAAATCCTATATACTGTATGTACTGTAGCACCATCCATGGACACAAATAGCTCTGATTGTTGCTCTGATTACACTAAAGTACTGAGTGCTGCTCTACACAACAAGGATAATAGGTGTGTGTGTGTGTGTGTGGGGGGTACTCTGTCTGTGACAGCTAAATCTCTGCTCTGCATTTATGGTTGTTTTGTTGTTTTGGTCCCCGCGGCCTGGCTTGGACCAATAAGAATTCCTGATGTGGTATCCCAGCAATGGGCGGGTTTCCATGGTCATCGCTAGCTTGGCGGGAGAGATAACAGTCTCCCTAGTGCCGTGCTTTGTGCTTTCCTTTGGTCTTGCTCCAAATGTGGCTCCCAGAGAAGTGGTGTGAGGCCGAGATGGTGTCTGATTGTGGAGGGCAGCGGGCGCAGAAAGCAGGCAGTGACACAGATACATGCGCTTAGCGGCTCATCCTCTGAAAGAAGCAGAGTTGCAGCACTGAACAATGTCATGATGATTGCAGGCAGCAGGCAGCCTGGGTGGCTGCTCTGAACAGAAAACGTGCTTCATTTCCTTTTTGCAGAACACTTCTGCAGCATCACAGGAAACAATCGGGTGTATGTTTTTAAGTTTGTACTTCTGTACACGTGTATATCACACTTTGAGTATGCATTAACTGTGCATCTATGTTTGTGTGTAATCCTCTCTCCGTTTGGTACACCTCATAGTGTTAATGTTTTAATGTTTAATTGAGGCTGACAGGAAGAGCGATAATGGCAGGTAAATGGTTAACTTGGTGCACTTGAGATCCCACAACTCTAACTCCATTCATAACCCATTATGGCAGTATTTTTGTTGAACCATTTGAATTATTTTTATTATTAAAAACTACTTTTTAATCATTACCAACAGGCATAGTTAGAATATAACAAATGATACAATTTTAAAATATATTCACAAAACATTGTGACTTCACACATAGACACCATGACTTTAGTCAATATTATTTTCACCCAAAATACCACTAAGGCTGCACTATTAAAAACAATCCCCATGTGTCCAGGAAGCAGTAGTCATACATTCCCAAAGTACACGCATGTAAGTGTGCGTTCGGAAGTTGTGAATGACTTGGTGGCAGATATGTCACACATTACCAAAGAGTGCTTTACTTCACATCATCACATATTAACTTAAACTTGGTGCAACTGCAGAAAGAGAACAGAATGAGGGAAAACAGAAGGAAAGGAAAATTGTGAAAAGAGAGAGTTGGGCAAGGGAGAAAAGCAGTGGAGGAGAGCTTAAGTTACTTTTAACATTGTTGAATATGATGCACCAGTTTAACATTTTGACTTATTTGCTTTCTTGCTGAGGGTTACATGAAGTGTTTGGATGCCATTCTCATGTCTGTGAGTGGACATGTGCTTGTAGGCAGATTGTGTTACCTATGGACAGAGCCCGGCTTGCAGTTTCCCCGTTTACGGTCTTTATGCTAAGCTATGCTAACTGGCTACTGGTCATAGCTTCATACTTAACAAATAAGAGAGTGCTATTGATCCCCTCATCTAACTCTTGGGAAGGAGGTATAGAAGCTTATGTCCCAGAATGTATGTCTAAACTGTTCATTTAATAATGACTTGCAGCCACATCTGTTAACGTGTTAGTCAAAATCTTTTTTGGTTGTCCAAAGTCAAGTCAAGTCTGTTTCTCTTACTGGATCAAAATGGATTTTGTCACTCTCAGCTGCTCAGTCTATTTGTTGCCAGATTATTATTTTGTATACAAAATTAATTCCCCAGCATTTCGTCCTGTTTAGTTCATTTCATTTCGATCCTGCTCTCTTTCTCCTCTCACCTTCAGGACTCTGCTTCAGAAAGACTGCGTTCTCCAGAATATGCCTTGTCTCCATGGTAACAGGCCTAAGGCAGACTCAGAAAAACACCAGGTCAAACGGGTCTGACTTCATCCAACCTACCTGATCCTGAATTGCACTGAAGAGGATTTTTTTAGGAAAATATTATAATTGATGATGGCTAATCAACTATTCATTGTCCTATTTTTCCCCTCATATATATGATATTTTGCCAGTGAGAGTGCATTGTCAAGACCCAGAATATCTAAAATCATGCCTGAAAATGTGCATCTGTTTTAACTTGATGCCATTTTAGACAGTATTACTTTCTACCGTTTTGGGAGCATGATGGAAACGACTCAGTATATTGTTCAGATGTTCTCCTGATCCAAAGAAGCTGCTCACTGCAATTCAAGAGTTTCCTAGATTATGTCAGGAATTTACACTCTCTCAATCAAGACATCTTACACTGAGCAGCAACAGTCCCAAACTGGGCTGTCCTAAACCAGGACCAGGATGCATCAGCTGTTTGGTCAGGTGCTGGGTCAGAGGGATCTGTCCAGAGCGGGGGATCTGTTCTCTCTGGAGGATGCAGAGATCGAAGACTGCCTGTCACAAGCTCTGGACCAGATCAAGGCCATCTCCTGCTCACCGGTGAGCAGGCGTGTTTAGACAGGAAGAACCAACACACATAGATGACGTTTGCCATTGTATCCTTAAATTTTACATCTCATTACTGTCTGCTGGCTGACAGGATTACTTGACTAATGACAACGACCAGGCGGTGGTGGAGATTTGCATAACGCGCATCACCACGGCCATAAGGGAGACGAGCTCCATCGAGCGACACAGCATGGCGCTGGTGGGGCTGTGGGAGTCGTGTCTGGAACACAACCTCACCCCGCAAGGTGAAAACACAGAGGACACGCCACATGCCAAGATAGCCTCCGACATCACCAGCTGTATCCTGCAGGTACATATACACACATACACACACACAGTAGATGTTGTTTTGTAATCGGGGGGAGGGGTTAGTAGACTGACCCATGAGCAGTCTTGCATCCGTACAGGTTTGTTATGTGACCTGGAGGGGTACTGACCCCCACGTTGGGAACTGGTTTAAATCTATGGACAAATACCAGCAGTGGAATTAGTTTTTTCAGGTCAATTTTATTCTCTGTGGTATTTTTCATAATGGTGTAGATACAAGTCCAAACATAAGGTACAGTTTTCTTTAATATTTAAAACGTCAAAGGTCAACATTAGGTTGAAATTCTGGGTATTCAAAAGTAGATGCATGAACTTTACAGATTAATGGTACATCATGTAACATATCCAAAGGTGAATTTTTGCCTTGGCTAGCAAATACGCTTTATGTAATCATCGCCAAAGGGCTTCAAAATGTAAATCTGAAACTGCCTGCTTTCCCCATCAGCCCACCACAGCTAAAAGGCTTAAAAGCAGAGGGGACTCTCTCTCTCTCTTTCTCTTCTACCTTCACTGTTCCTCTGTCTCTCTCAATTTCCCTGGTGGAATGACAATGTGCTTAATACCACCGTAATGAGGCTGACACACACACACACACACAGAGCGGTGAGAAACTTCTGACAGCGCTGGCAGCAGTGTCTGACTCTGACGTCTTAAATCAAGCAGTGATCTGGGGAGCACGCCTCCCTCCTGTTTCCTTCTCCATCTGTTTTTTAAAATTTTGTTTATTCATTCTGCCTTCTTTTCCCATGTCACTTGTTTTTTCTTACCTTTCACTACCATCCAACTGTCTTTATCTCCTCTCTAATCTCCACTCTACTGTCTCTGCCTTCCTGTCATTTTGAATCTGCAGATGCTCAAATGCTCTTCTCACCCTTCCACCGAAGCTCCCACAGAGAGGAGTGGAGAAGTTAGCAAGCAAGAAGGGTTTTTTAGTAGGACTCTTTCACGTTTGCAACACACACGGAAAGAGACATATGCACACATATTCATGGCCTATGATGAGTTGAGAGTTTTTTTTAAGTAGTCCTTGATCTGTTCTGTGCCTGACATTAAAGTGACTCCCCTGGTAAGATGAAAGCAAGAGAGATGGGCCAGATAAATAAATCTGTACATCCACACACAAGGATCCTGCTAAGGGGCAAAAATGTTCTATTTAAAGGTTCTGTCAACTTACATCCACTGGAATTACAGACTAAGCACAGTGTATACCCTATCATATAACATACTCAAGGTAAGCAATGACAGGCAGTGCTCAAAGCTCATAATAATAACATTTTTGTCACAGTTAGACTATAACGCTGGAGTTTAAGGCTTTTTAAAAGTTAATTTTACACTGACATCATGTGGCAGAATAGAGACATGACAGAGAGGTCGATGAAATGCAAATTTTCAACTCGAAAATATTAACAAAAAACACCAGGATTAAAGGGCATTCTGGGTATTCTGAACTGAAACTAGTTTAGGAAGGTTGGGGTTGAAAGTGGGAACACAAATATAGGATATATAAAGTATTATCTCCAAGGAGTGCAGTGAGCATCACAGATTAATCAAATATGAAATTTAGATTAGATTTCAGAGCAAAAGTACTGCAGTCAGTACCACTGACAAGGGGCTTTGAAATGTAAATCAGTTTGTAAATCAGATGCTGTCTCTTTTTACTGTCTCCTTCACACTGACTCATGTTCAAACATGCTTTGTATCAGACTCTCCAGTTGAGGGCGCTATTGCATTTCAAATTTATACATTCAAACTTAAACCAGCGTCCTCATCCTCAGTAAATGCAAACAATGTAAGTTTAATGGGTTTCATGAGTTTGCTACGTACTTACAACTACCACTTGATGCTACTACGTATAGTTTGAAATTACTTAAAATCTATTTCCTGCATAATTCACTGTTAAAAAAATATATAGAATATTTATCCCTCTGTGCCAACAAAGAAAAGGCACCTGCTATTTTGGGATACCGTACGAAATAAAGGCTGGAACCATCAAGTAACCAAGTCAAGTAATCTTCATTGTTTATATTACAATCCAGTGGAAAGGACTGATTCTCCATCAGACAGATCTCAGCATCTGTCAGTGCCATTCTGTCAATTCAGTTTATTCTCTGCTCTCTTGTTCTGCATTTTCGTTGGTAACTCCATTATGTTGCTTTGCAAAATACCCTTTAACCATATACATGTACTCCATACCCCCATACCTTAATGCACAAAAAACTTTCTGCTAATATGAAAATGGGTGTTTGGCAATGTCCTAACTAAAACCCTCTGTATTTCCTTCCTTTCCCTGAGTATGATATGAATGACCATTACTGTCTCCTGAAGTTCCTCTCTACTTGCGTCCCCTCAGAACTACAGTTGCCCCTCGGTCATGGTGCTGGCCGTCCCAGTAGCAGTGCGGTTCCTGCAGAGAGGGAACAGGGAGCTGAGCAGGAACATGTCCAGTTATCTCTCCCTGGCCGCCATAGCCGAGGCTGACCTGTTGGCTGAACACACAGAGGCCATCACGCGCAGCGTTCTGGGAGGTAGGGTGTACTTATGCAAACACATTCACATACTATGCAAAAAAAGGAAAGAAAAAAATATGTTTCTCTAAATGTGCACGCTTTCCATACATAGCATCATACATACATGCAAACACACGTGATTGAACTCTTGATGTCCTGCCAAAGATGAATATCTGTTGCTGTTAAAATGGGGAAAGTGACAAGTGCAGTATGTTGTTTCTGTGATGTGCAAACTTCACTTTGGCTCACTTTTTGTCTATAAATGGGATTTTCGTCTGTGTTCTTGGCAAGATCTAACCTTTCAAATCCAGCTCCTCTCCTCTCCTCACCCCTCCTCTGTGTGCGTGCGTGTGGGCGTCTTTTTCGAGACGATAAAGTGCTGAAAGAGCTTTGCAGGAATGCACATTAGAAGGTTTCTCTAACACCTTCGTAGGCGTCATTGCGTTTATTTAGCTGCTCATGGCTGACTTGTGGGTTTGGCTTGTAGAAATAGCTCTTGTTTGTGCTTACTGTTAGCAGACAATGGGATCAACTGTTTTACTGAAGTGGAAAAAGGAAACACAGATTAGTAATCATTAGCTGTAGTAGCAAACCACAGTCTCATCCTGTCATAAGCCATATTGAATGCTGTTAATAATGATCACCAGCTCACTCACTTGGTAATGATGGTAAATAAACAGCTGTTACAACCATCTTTTTCCTGATTGAACTTTGATACAGAATGGAAGTTCATTCGTAAGAGGGACTTGTAAAAACAAAAGGACGTGGTGTTTTTTCTTGTGCACTTTAACAACATTTTGTCTGTCTGTCCTGCATAAACAAATTTTTCCACTTTGGTTCTATTTTCTCTACTTTCTGATCCGAACATATGAAACAGCTTCAGTGTTTTGCTTTGATTTGGCCCACTGCTGCTGTACATCTGCTCCATGTTTCCCACACTGTGTGATTCTATTAATTAATTGATATTACTGCACACAAACATAGATTTGGCTGTTCACACTGAAACATTCAACAAACCATTTGTGCATTTATCCACACAAGGAATCTCATTCCAACTGAAAAAGAAACTGTCTTTCCGATGACCAAATAACACTGATCTAGCTACAGCTACAGAGGAAGTACATGTAACCTCTAAGAGCAGAACTAATGTGACAGATACAAAATCAGGTGTGAAGATTTTACTTTAGGATTGAAATCTTCCTCAGACACTGATCTGATCACCACTTTCTTTAAATTCCCTTCTTAAAATTTCATTTAAGAGAGTGGAGCCCAGCTGACCTCTGGTCAGTGTTTTTTCTGTCCTTTTCTCAACACACATTGTGTATACTAATGCAGTATAGACATTTAAAAGCCCAGAGTTAGCACTGCCTGTTGGACATCTGTTTACCCCTGAGGCCTTCTTACATACACACACACAGACACGTGTGCGCTCACATGGAAATGAGGTGTGATGTGTAGGGGCTCAGTTAAACTTTCTCCAGCGATAACTCAGTTGCACATTATATGTGTGGTGTTTTTTCTGTGACTCAGTCTACATGTTTTGCAACAGGCTGAGCTAACAGTGCACACACACACACACACACACACACATGCACACAAGCACGTGGCGCTAATCACCTCACGCAGCACCAGAGTGAGCTGCCCACCATGGTGATGCTCCCACAGAGCATATTTTCTGCCAGCAGCTCAGCACATGAAACAGCTTATCTCTCTGCTGCCTGGTTCATTTTTCAAGTGAGGTGTAGCCAGGTTTGGGGCTTGGAGCATCAGCTTTTTTGGGTTCTTTTGATTCATAAAATTGTGGGTGAGAATAGAGTTACTAAGAGGTCATCCAGGATAACAGAAATCAAGTGTTTTTTTCTGGATTGTATGAGTTTTGGCTGCCTTTGGATTTTCAGGCTTGTCAGACAAGTATTAAACACAACTCTATGTTTCTAATGGACATTTAATAACTACAGATTCACTGACGTTTTTGTTTGTTTTCCATCAGTTTCTGCCAATTGCCTCCTAAGGCATTTCATTGTATGGGCTCAAACCGAAAGGTGCCTCAGACGCAATCTTTGTCCTGATTTAACTTTTCATTTATTACTGCTACTACTCCCCCCTTTGGATAACACTATACAGTTACTATTTTGGCTAACATCATCATGGCTAGCCGTCCAGTGTTTTTGTCGTGTTGCTTTGAAACTGGCTGATAATGCACAAAATAATAATGTAAGTTCTGTATATTTTGTGCCATTTGCCCTTACTCTGTGACATGCTTTTATGCTCTCAATGTTAGGCCAAAGTCAAATTCAGGTCATTTCATAGACTGAAGAAGTGAGTTGAAAAATATATCAATGTGTCATAGTAATGTTTACACATTGTGGTCCACACACAGGTATCAAATTCCTGAATGTCAGCCGCTCAGGGGACATAAAGTCATAATGTTTATTTCAAAACTTTGACCCTGGAATTACGTTTTGGTAGATTTACAACACCCTCACATGAAATCACTCTATGTGACAATTGTTGAAATCACACAGTGAAAACCTGGCCTTGTTTGTGGGCTGTGATGGAATAACAAGGGAGAGAAAAAAGGAGAAAAAGCTGGGACAGACTGAAAAGTTCTTTGCAAATGTTAAAGTAAAGCTTCCAATTGTTGGCACCCAGATTGATGAGGGGCAGAGAGGGTAGGCCTTATGAAAGCTGGAACATGTCACACAAAAACACATACACGCACATATTCTAAGAGTATTGAGAGGATGAAAGTGAACAAGGCTCTCCGGAGGGCTTTATTACATCAAGTTCAGATTTATGGTTCCTTGGGCAGTTTTTAATGCAGCCATGGCAGATTCAAAGTTGTACCCCCTGCTGCAGCTCACTGCCGATCTTCTGTGCTCTGAGATTTTCAACCTCATGTTGCCTTCTTAACAAGCCTGAGCCCTCTTCTTCTCTCTACTCCCCTCTGAATCTTCAACATAAACACAACAAAGCATAAACACAAGACTACAAACACATCACACCGCACACGCACAGCTCGTTGAACCAACAACAGATGACCTCTCTTTTTCTCAGCAGGAAGCGAGCTGATGCAATGGAGTTTTGGTGATCTTGATGATAGGGTTGTGATGGGGTGGTTACATGAGCTAGCACGATGGTTGGACCATGCGTATGTTTGTTAGTATGAGGTTGCAGCATACTGGTTTTCACTCATTGCATCTACTTAGTTGTGTTCTTTTGTAGGTAGAGGGTTGGAACATGACTTTGCTGCATTTTTGTACTATGTTGTATTTCTATGATATCTCTGTCAGTTCAGTGTATAGTGAGTTTTATGAGTATGAGTGTGTGTGTTTATTATTAACAGCGGCAGAAAAGTGTGAGGCAGGGGTCTAAGAAAATGATGATACACTTGTTTATGACAGTATTATGTCATGTGATACTGCATCGATTCTCAAAAACACTGTCTTGATTTTAAATTAATAGTTTACATGCTAAGATTCATATGCAGGCAGTCGTTAATTTTGTGTCATGTCTACACCCCCAACCACGAGATAATAGTGTTGTAATCTCTCTTCAGCCGTTAAACTCTTGCTCTCTTCTCAAAATGTAAACAGAGAATTAAGACTACGATGATATGGTATATTTGTTTACCCGAAATCCTGCCAGAACTTTTATTTAATTTTTCACTGGTATAGGCAAGTGTTAATTCCTTTACTCAGAGTGAACAAAAACTAAGGCTATGATGTTTGGTGTGATTAATGCAAATGCAGATCTCACAGCTCTTTTATTACTCCAGTTTCAGGCATATGGTAGTGTCTTTGATATACTGTGTCAGTTTTCGTACCATTTTATTTAAAAAATCACAGTATATTGCCTTATTCGCAGTATCAGCAATATATTGAATTGTAACCTTTGCATTGTAATATGTATTATATCACAAGATTCTTGCCAATACACAGCCCAAGGGTGAGGGTTTTATAGCCAGTTACAGTAAGCCTTTAACCCAACTCGAATATCATCAGACATCACACACACATTCACAACATATGGCATTGCTTTGACTCCACAGGGATTTAGAGCCAACAGTTCCTTCCTTCTCCAAGTAAAACCTGATCTTGAGGTAACACTGAAGTTTGGTTTGTGTCATCTGTCAAAGTTATATGTCTTCTTTGGCTCCCCTGCTGCAAAACATATGTAGGTACTGGATGGCTAAAAGAAGGCAGAGTGAGGAGAGTGAGGAGGGCAGGTTCATCGGGGTAGAGCGTGAAGGATGACATTTCCATTTCGTAACATGTCAGAGTTACAGAAACAGTCGGAGACTATGCAGTGGTTGTAGCTGCAGGAGAAACCTGTTATATTTCACTCGTGGGCCTGTAGCAGGATGTTCCACTGTAAACTATGAGCATATGTGAGCAGCAAAAAAGTGCTTGCTATTTCTCTCCAGTTGCAAATGTGTTTTCAGTGTCAGTCTAATTTAACAAAAGTTTTACACAGATAATGAAAGCATCTTTTATTACATTTATATTGCATGTACTATATATCATAATATCAGTGAGTCAGATTTTGCAATACTGCTCTCCAATTTAAGCTTTTTCCTGTTATATTGTTTGAAAATCCAAATATACTGTAGTAGTGGTAACTTTCTGATCCTCAAAATTTTCCTCTTCACTGTGTTTTACAATGTTGATTTAGTGCATTCCATTGCCATCTGTACAGCACCTTTACTTGCTTCGGTGTTTTAAAGGCTTTACACAGATATAGATACATGCCACCTTGAAAGTTTTCTGTCAACTCACATTGTAACTGCTGGAAGCTTCATAAGAAAAATATGGTAGCTATTCATATTCATATTTAAGTGTTGAATATGCATTCCTATCAACATATGTGATTATTATTTTTGCAACATAGATAAAATATTAATTTTGCTGCATGACTCTTTGCTCAACTAACAGTGAGATGCATGTGAACAAGCAACACCAAACTGTTAGACAACCCTCAATTACACACTAATTTGAAGTCCAAGTGTCCCAAGTGTACATGTAAATAACAAATTAAACACTGTGATTTTGTAATGACAAAGGCACTGATTACCCAGCAAGAGGATATACCATAGCTTGAAATGTTTATTCGTAACTCACTCACCACTCATCCAGTCATGTTATGCAAAATATATTTATGTACAAAATACATTCAGTTTCACCTTTTCACAAGAAAAAACAAGGCAATTTACATTATAATACAAGACAACTTAGTTCAGATAAGATAAGATAGTGTAAACATTGTCCTTAGTTTCTTTCAAACTTGAAAAAACAATCTCAATCTCCAATAACAAATATAACAGTTACTCTTCTTACTTTATGCAGTATCAAAAAAGAAAAGACACATACAGTAAATATTACCCTAACATTAAATGGGACCTAGTGACAAAACAACAACTTAAAAAGCAGAAGTGGAACTATATAACTCATATAAATGTAAACACTTTGATGAGTGTAGAGTGAATTGGGAAATGTAAGGTCTTAAAAATGTGTAAACACTTTTACAAACACTAAACACTAAAGCTCAAGAAAAATATGAAAAAATATGATCATTTAATTTGAAGCTATTTCTAAAGTCACTTTTTGGCCAGGCTTAAAATGAAAGCAAGTACAGCAGTTTTCAGTCACACAAGAATTTCAAAAAGTCCATAACATACATAATAACACTTCCTTAAGGCACAAGTATGATCCCTCTCCTTTCAGTTAACGGTGTAGGTTACAGTTAGTCTTCAATCTCTAATAACTTTAGCTACAAGAGTGCTAAGGCAGAAAAGCAAATTTTTTAATATATTAATGTTCCCCAGTAAAATGCAATGGGGAAACAACTTTTGTATTGATAGAAGATTAACTGCACACAAATCATGATTTAAAAAAAGAGGGAAATGCATCACTACTCTAAAAAACACATTATTGCAATTACAAAATAATCTCTTGAAATTGTCTGTGACTCTTTGTTCCCCTGCATGGCTGTCTGGTGATTACTCTGTTTACTGGCTCAGAACCCATTCACTTAAACAACAGACTCTTTGTCATTCCATACAGTCTAATTTAGTCTTTGGTAAATGCTGCTTGCAGCATATTTCCTACCACAATATGAGTTTTCAAAGCTAAATGTACGTCAGCGTGTGTGTGCGTGCGTGTGGCAAAGAATGGAGCATGTGTGTGTTATGGCCTCAGTTCAAAAGGTTATGATACAAAATAAACTTCAGTCTCTCACAGCATTGGCATCCTCTCATTTAAACATGTCCAGTAGAGTTCATTGCAACATTAGCATTCATGTTAATAGTGATTGAGATGATAAATAAAATAGTTTTCATAATTGCAGAATAATTAAAATATTTAACTATAGGGACAAAGATGATCAGGATAAAATTCATGATTACGTATTACAATGTTGCTGAAACTAATGATGATGTTTACAATGACTTTGTTGGCATTTACAAAGAGTAGAAGTCTGTTAGTAGATGAACTGAGCGCCTCCATGTGGCACCATCTCAGTCATGCCCCACGCCACCAGGTTTCCTCTCTGCTCACAGCCCTGGCCCTTCTGCAATGCCAGCTGGGAAATCTCCTCCTCTGACAGCACCCTGTCCCACATATTGATTCCTGTCATCTTCCCAGCGAATGCCAGTTTGGGATTGAACCCTCCTTCAAACCCTACCACACCACTCCCACTGCTTGGAGAGAGAGGACAGCAGCCATTCCTTTCCTGCCCCAGCTGTAGTGAGCCCCCGTCTGGTATGACATGTCCTTCAGCCACTCCAGGTGTGGAAGCCACTTTTTTTCCACCTGACCACAGGGCTGCCAGGCCTTGCTCGGAGGACCAAGCCCCACACAAGTGGATCCACTCTCCTGGTTTCACCACACCTCGTGCCTCCACCAGGTGAGCCTCTCCTCCAATGGTAAAGAGCACAGAGGCTTGACTGAGCAGCAGCTGGATCTCATATGGGTTGCGGCGGTGTCCATAGGAGAACAGCACAGTTTTGTTGGAGAGAACAGTTGGCTTCACCCACATGCAGACGGTGAAGGAGGAGAGAGAGAGGGGGACATCTGGTATGATGGAGGTATAGATTCGACGGGAACGCATCGGGAAGAGGAGGGCCATCTCACAGCCTGTGGAATAAAAACATGTCTCTGAAGTCACAGAATGAATTGAGGACTCAAAAAGAATAAGAACAGAAGAAGAACAGAGCAGTACAAACAATAATGGAAATAGCTGAAAGAAAAAAACACACCATGCTGTTTGTAAAAAAAAAATAATATTATTTTAAACTTTGTGATAAAGGGAGCTAATGATGAGAGGCAAGAACTGTGTGATCTCATCTAAATGTGAAGACAACAGACTAGCAGCAGTCAAAAATGATGCTGAAGCTGGTTTCAAATGTTAGTTCTGGATGATTCATATTCAAGATTTCTTGAATATGACCTTACAGAAAAGCATAAGGTGCCCAGATTTGGTGTAATAAGGTTGTTTGGATTTTGAAGTCTGTGGGCCTGAAATTGAACCTTGTGGGACTCCTCATAAATTGAATAATTAGAATGAGACTTAGAATGAGAATGAGACACGCGCATGCACTTTCCTCCCCTCTCTGGGTCATCTGGTTGATGGTTGATCGGTTTGTTCTGCTTCATTTCATTCTTTTTCCTTTTCTTCTCTCTTTTCACTCTTTCAAAAATACTCTCCCTTTCAAACTCTCTGCATTTTGAAACCTACATTTCATGATTACGTTGTGTTACATAAAGCACAGTAAGGCCTTTCAGGGCATTTCATTCTTTATTATATTATGCATTGTAAATGGATTTTGTACAGACTTCTTTTGGAGGTATAGAACTCAAAATATGTATCTTTTATTTCCTTATTTAATATTCCTCTTCACTCTCTTTTGAGAGTGTTTTGTCCATTGGTTTCTCTCTTCTTCTCTTTCTTGGTTTGCCCCCCCTCCTTTTAAGGAGAATAAACACCCCCTTCCAACTAAAGCAGGAGATCCCAACTATTGATATCACATTTGTCTCAGGTTTCTGCCACTAGGAAAATAATGGTGAATGTGTGTGTGTGTGTGTGTGTGTGTGTGTGTGTGTCTCCATGATGGCTTCCATCTGGTTCTACTTTCCCAGGGTGCTTTGGTGTGGTTTGTGTGGCAACAGGCTAATGATTACACCTTTCTCTGCTCTGTATGTAGGCCAGACTTACATTTGTGAATTGTAAATGTGTGTGCTCTCATGTGTGCATTTGTGTGTGTGTGTGTGTCTATGTGTGTGTGTACATGAGATGAGTAACATGTTTTGTGACCTTTTTATTTGTCCCAGGTTTACTTAGTCACTTAATCTTTCAAGTTACATTGTTAGTCATTGTTTATTTCCAACCAAGGCAGTAGCTCTGCTAACTTAAACTGCAAATGATAGTATCCTGCTGTATTTCTGTAGGAGTTGTCCAAAGACTGTTTGTGTATTATCCTATTTTTATGCTGTTATTTGCTTCTATTTTTATTTTTTAAAATCTAAAATACCTTTTAAATATCTTTCATTAAAAATAGCTGAAGGTAAATGAATGGATCAGTGGATGATGTCCCCATCTACCTGAGGCCTAATCAGAAAGTGGTTAGTAGATGTTAAACAAAAAGAAATAAGAGGCAATAAAAGAGCTTTAAACAGATTGTCACATATCTGTTTTCTTCATGTTTGACTTGATTGGATAACCTGACATTAATATTAGTAACTGAAGTGAAAAGGATAGGTTGCTACCTGAGAGGGACAGCATGCCTGGAGATAGACACAGGAAGTGGAAAAGGTATTTAGGACGAACTCAAGATGCATGATTAGTTGTTGCAAGCAAGGCCCGAAAAAGGTGGGGGGGGGTCTCATTCTTTACTTCAAGTCTGACCTGAATGTGTCAACACAAGAAGAAATGAAGGTTGTTTGGGTGGCACTTTTGAGAAAGTTGAAGAGAAGTAAAAAGAAAAAGAAAGCAACAGGTTGAGACAGACACAGATTGCTGATGGCAAGATGGATAGCTTACCTGCAGGCAGGTATCTTTGCCTTGATGACCTCAGCACCTCCTCCAGCTCCATCGTCGTCTGTTGCAGCGCAGCCATTACCCCATCTAGAGCCACCTCTTGTGATGTGACCTCCTGCTCCCCGTGCCCAGCCCCTCTTCTTTCTGCAAGCTGGAATCCAGTCTTTGTATTCCTCCCGGTCCCAGCTCCAAGACTGCTGAAGCAGCTGGTCTCCAGTTTGGTGAGACGGGAAGCTTGCATTCGTGCTGCAGAGAGGAGCTGCTGTAGCATCACCTCTAAGTTGTTGGAATTCCTGACAGAACTGCCAGCAGCAGCAGAAGTATGATCTCCAGGTTTGAAGTGCTCCAGGGTTTCTCTGAGTTGCATGGCCATCCTCCTTCCTGCTGTCTCCACTGCAACCCCACAGGAGCCACCATACTGGGCTACGAACCTGACCAAATGGATTGATGTAAAAGATATTAACTGGAGAGCTGTAATCCTCTGCAAGCAAGGCTCAATTTGCACCAGAATTTTTGAAAACAAAATGTGCTCCCAATTCACTCCTTCACTTCATTCCCTCCATTAAAATGAACCAGAAAAAATCAGGATACCTGCCTTATGGAAAATAATATTTTGTAATCCAGTAGATTAAAGAATATTTAGAAACAACAGTTCATTGTTTCAGTAATTTTCAAAGAAAAAAATGGTTTTCTTAATCTTCTGTAATGGTAAAATGAATATATTTGTTTTTCCAGTGTTCGTTAAAACAAAATGTAAAGCTTTGTGCTGTAGGAACATGTGATTGACATTCAATAATGAAAATGTAAGTTGCAGCCCTAGTATCTCAGTGGATCAAGGATAACATATCACATTTGCACTTCAAGGTTGTAAACACTGTTCGCAGTACACTGAATTTCAGTCTTGACTTCTTAACATAATGATGCTCAGCCCTTTGGCAATGTTGAGCTTTATTTGTGCAGCTATCACAAAAACCCATTTCATCTCCACGTGAAACCGTAATTACTGTGACCTGTCATTCCTCTGTCCGACCAACCTGAGCATTTCTTCGCGCAGTGATCCCATCTCCACTTTGATGATGTCGTCGGCGTACTGAAGCAGCATGTTCTCCCTCATCTGACTGTTCTCCAGCATTGAGAAGACTTTGTCCCACTTGGTCAGGTCTGAGGAGCTGCAGGGCGCAGAGCTGGGTGTGGCTGAAGAGTGGGATGGTGGAAAGAGGGAGAAAAAGCATAAAGTTAAGACATCTAACGGAAGATGCCCCCCCCCCTCCCCCAGACAAAATTGTTCCCGCAATGCTTTGGGTAGTTGCCAAGGTTTCAGCTAATCGGTGATGGATTGCAACTAGCTACAAATGTTTCTGGCTGTATTATTTGATTGCGTTTTGGCAAACTGGTGTCATTAAAAGTATGCCAAATTAGCTATTACTAGTTAATGGTTTGCAGTTCACCCATGCATCTGCACACTCATATATATACACACACACACACAGACAACTGTCACTGGATACTTACTTTACTTTGATACTGTAGGAAAGTGAACAGCATGCAAAACCTCAGGCAAGTTCTGGAGACACCAGCGACACCAGCATGACTCTCCACAACCCTCATTTTGCTTAATAAAGCACAGTAATGGAAAAATGCATTTCTGCTTATTTACCAGATGGTGGGACAGGTGTCACATCAGAGGGAGTATGTAAATTAAGGGTACAGCTGGAGACAAAAGAAGAAGTCAAGTTGTCGGGACAGAGATAAGAACATGGGAAATAAAAAGGACAGCTGGCTCATAAACCAAAAGCTCTTGCTGCTGTTTTTCTGGCGAGATCATGGGAATTTCTGTGTACATGAGGAGAAAGGAGGAAGGACAAGGTAGGGAAGGATCTAGTGAGGGGTTTCTTTACTCCACAAGAGTACAGAGAAATATAGGGAAGGGGGGATAAAGAAAACAGGGGGTATCCACCTTCCAGGAATGAGAATATGTGTCAGACACACCGTTCTGATTAAGGTTTGAGCCTGTTTATACCTGCGAACGTATTCCAGAGGGGCATTATCACAGGAGTGCAGGATTTGTTTTGGCTGCCTGTCCCCAAGGTTCAAAGTAAATTAGGCAGAGGGTTCATGCACTCTGCTCCCTCTGACTTACCAAACTTAAAGCTCAGGTTTGACGGGGGTTTATGAATGATTTTGATAGATCTGGGTCCGAGTAAGTAGAGTGCAGACAAGTAAGATTTGATTAGCTTGGATCTTTGACCCTATATGGTACTTTTTCACCTGCTGTGTTTGAGGCCTGCATAAAGTTGATTCTACTACTTCACTTACCTCTTGTTTTGATTTCTTTAGTACGTCTTTATTGCTAACACTAAATCTGCTCATTTTTATGAATTAATGAAAGAATGGATGAATGAGATCTAAAAGAGATACTTAAATAATAGTTTAGTCAGTTAAAAGGTATATTTAATGCTATTTTGATAAGTAAGATTGTTTTGTATGTTTTTAGCCTGCCATTCACCTTCAGATGAACTGTGTCATGGCCTCTCTCGTTGCCCTCATTAATCTAAATTCCACTCAGAGATTCAGAGAGTTGAGCAGGTCAGAAGCAATGATCTGTGTCCTCCTCCAGGCTTTGACCTCTCCATTTTCCTAACTCACCTGTACAAACACTGTACTTAACTCACATGATTTGACTTTTTCCATTTCACATCCTGCAAGTCAGTTATTCATTTTTGTGTTTCTTTGTCATTTTTGCCCCACCCCTTCTATGCTTTGGCAGGCAGAAACAATCTTTTTTTTTTTATAAAGCACTATAATTGATGTGTTTGTATTTTAAAATTCTCAATCATGTGTCTGAGTCACTCTCTTTTTTTTTGCCTTCCATCACGTGTAATCACAGCACATGCTGTGCACTGAGCAAAGTTTCCTGCCTGTTAACCATTGGTGCTTCAATTACAGCTCCTGCCAGTTTTAAGAAAACAAACAAATGCAGGCTGTGAGGGGTTCAGGGCCCGTACAAAAAACATGCATGCACATCACACTTGAGCACATTCTTCTCTTTCACACATTCACACCCGTCATTTAGACGGTCCAAGCACACACAGAGAAACAGTAGTGGTTTCGAAAACAGCTGGGAGAAGACAAGGGTCATCGGTCATGCATGCTGTAATACTGTACTGGTACAATGTATTGGCTCTCCACTCTTCTGGCTCAGCATATTCATTGATGCAGTTTGTCTCATACACAAACTCTGTCTCTGCCAACATGCTGTGCCACATGTTTTCTGGTCTCTCTGTCTCTCTTTGTATTTAAAGTTGTCCTTTTAGCCCATGAACCATCCAGGTATCCGCTTTCAATATCTCGCAGAATAGGAGCAGCATTATCAGCTTTATAAAACATATCAGGCACCTCAACAGTAAAACTGATTAAAGGCAGCAAACCCAACCTGCTCACCCTCCAACTGTTTTCTCTACACTGAAGTGGCTACATTGGAACTGGATGCCAACTGTGTCAGATTTTCAAGTGTTCTTCGCCATCCCACAGATGTATCTGCTCTCTTTCATTTCATGGTGATGTTACCAATCATAGTGGGAAAACAACACAACAACCTTCTCAGTTTTACAGATTCTGCCCATTTTTTGGTGAATGAAGTCTAGGAGTTTCTGCTTCAGATTATGGGCTAAATTAAATGTTTTTCCCTTTCCTGCCCTCCTGCAATGCATTCCTATTGACAGAGGCTGAACGTAAACACAATGCATCTAATGTCCTGATCTCACCTCTCACCTCACGCAGAAATTGATTTCACACAGCAGAATTTGATTAACCTGCAACTATGGACATATGAGGGTCTTAATCAGATAACTCTTTAGCTTCACCACACACACGCAGACTGATACTTACGTTCTGGTGTCTCTCCCTCGATGATTTCATTGTAGTAGTTGTCCGCGAAGTTGACCTCGATATCATCCTCATATGCGAGAAGCAGACACGCACATGCTGACAGCACGCACACAGCCTGGGGGAGCCTCCACTGAAACATGCCGCTGCTCCTGCTGACTGAGTATGTGTGTGAGAGAGAGAGAGTGTGTGTGTTGTGACAGGAGGTTCAGATTGACTGCTTTTGCCCTTGCTGCTTCTCTCTGTCTGTCTCACTTTATGCAGTGCTGCAGGTCCACCACTCTCTTTTTCAACCCTCATTCTCTCGTACAGTATTTGTCCCTCCTCCCTAATGACACTCCCCCCCCCACCGTCTTTCTGTTTTCATTTTTTCTCATCAAATGCTGAGCAATCTTTTGGCATGAAGCCTGACAGTGTAACAGAGAGAGGGGCTGATTGGGCTCTAAACACAGACATACTTTTATATACAGCACTCAGTAAAACATTAAATTGTTTTTACTGTGTTTATCCATAATCTCTTATATTGCAGATTGTAACTCTCAGCCCTGCATACTTATTACTAATGGACAACTTTCTTTCAGCTGAGGTCTTATTTCTCTGGTTTTTGTCCATAGTTTTTGCTGGCTCCTCAATGCATACAAAATTATGAGTTTATAATTCTGAAACAATTTTTTTCCCGTTAATTTCGACATGTTTCACTAATCAAAAAAAGACATACCTATGACCCATGCTTTAGTAAGTGCAAATTTAACTGCTTCTGGAATATGAAGTGATCGAGTTTGCCAAATGGGCCACAGATGTCAACGTTAACCTGGATGATTATGAAGAAGACAAGAGCCAAATCAATAAGACATCAGAGATGTAATAAACTGGAATAAATCTTCATCTTAAACTAAATTAGTATAAGATTACTAACCTCAACACTAAACCCTAAGCACTTACTCCATATGTTTTATCTCTATTCTGATCTGAACCTAATCTTTATTGAGTCTAACTTTAAAGCCCTGTGACCCTTAAACCTGGTTATTACACAAAACTGTGAGTTCAAAAACATGGGGAAATTCCTGTCAAAATTTCCATCCCTGTGAAGACACTTCTCAAAAGTAGAGAAATGTGAAGGTAGAAATGTAAAGGCAGTGCTCCATCTCCATCCTGTGAGTGAGGCGGTGAGTAATGCGTCGTTGGAGGTAGCCTCTATGTCGTAATCAGATATAACTGCAGCTCCTGCGACTCAGAGAGAGAAAGGGAGAAAGGGAAGGAGGTAATCGAAGGGGGAGGAAGCAAAGAATTTTGCCCCATGCAGAGGTGTGTGTGTGTGTGTGTGTGTGTGTGTGTGTGTGTGTGTGTGTTTGTGTGTGTGTGTGTGTGTGTGTGTGTGTGTGTGTGTGTGTGTGTGTGTGTGTGTGTGTGTGTGTGTGAGAGAGAGAGAGAGAGAGAGAGCACATGCTCAGGAAAGTTTGAATGGAACCCAGACATCATTGGTTTCTAAATGGGTTTATTGTTCTCCAACTTTGCTCTGTTTATTTATTTAATTGTCAGCATCACTGAGTTTGCATGTACATATTTGTGTGTATATTGTATATACACTGTACATGCCTCTGTATGGGAGTGTGAACTGCCTACTTTCATGTGTGCATGCTTGTGTCTGTTCTTTGAAGGGAATGGAAATAATGATTTCCTCATGAGATTTGCCCCCTCTCCCACTCCCCTCCCTCCACCTTTCTGCCTGCCTGCGTCTCTCTTTCATTGTGTCTGTTTTCTCTCCCTCAAATACCTACTGAAACTCACACTTGTCCACTTGTTATCTGAGAGGAACAGCCGTTTCATTCACACTGCTGCAGAGGGAGTTTGTGAAAAAAAACTGCTTCAATGAGCTCACAATCCCCATGTGATAGGACACAATTTTGGTTTTCATTCTGCAGCAAGTTCATTAAAGCTATTACACTGTGTTGAATTGAATTCTCTCTTTTGAATGATTTCATTGTTTTCAAGTGTGCATATTTTTTCTTAACTAGTAACCAGTAAAAGAAAGAAAATCCTCTAATGCACAAGACCTGATGTGTTTTATTTTTCCTTCAGCTGCTGCAGTGATTTGATTCATTGAATAGGAAGTGAGTAGTCTGTAATATAGTCAAGAGTCACTGACAAATAAAGCACCACCACCAAGACCCAAAGTTTATCATCTGGATACTAAAAAGAAACAGACAGCGTGATTTACAAGTGATTTTGTGGTGGTAGCACTGCAGAGACACTTAAGCAATAATAGCAAGTCTTGTTTTTGATTAAGTACATTGATCTACAAAAAATAATTAATAACATTACAGAACAACAGAACAATATAAAAACCACAGCACTGTAAACAAATTAAATATGTTAATAAAGCAAGAATAAATTTAAAGTGACTGCAAATTGAGGGTAATTTAGAGATAACTTAATAGCTAATCAAACTTTAAAAATTGACAAAGTACTGAAAGACCATTCTTACATCAGAGAAATATGATTACATCATATATGGTAAAAGTTTAAGGAACATTAATGAAACTGAAAATGCCACATCCTAATTGTGCAAACATGGAACAGAGCAAGAATAGACAGGTATATGTCTCATAACTCAAAACACAAGCAGTAGCAGCCTGATGATAGCCCAGATCACAATATTTCAACTGACAGCACTTTGAAGTCTGGAGATCAAACAGTGACCGAGTCATCATTCCTGGAAATTTGGCAAAAAATCTGATAGAAATGACACAACAAGCAAGCACAAATACACACAGAATGTGGGGGAAAGGCATATGTGCATGTGAGTGTGGTGTAAATGTTTCCATGTTTTGACTTATAGTTGCTACCTGAGATTGGCGATAAACCAGCTGGAGACACATCATACATGTTCCCTTGACAGACCAGTAAAGAAATCGCTTCAGTGTGTGTATGTGTGCATGTACAGTATGCACGTTTGCCTTTGTGCCTTGCACATTGTGTATGCTTCCTGGGATAAATATTGATGAGTCTGTAGAAACCATAAAATAAAATAGCATTTTAAAAATATATATTATTTTAAAGGAAAGTGTATTTTATTTGGATTTGAGTCTTTTTTTGGCTCCGCTGCCAATTTTATCGCCAAACCATTACATCAGGTGTCACTACAAATTGTCATTACAGTGTTGTATATGATTTAACACCTGCAAAGGCTCAATCAAGTTTGTCGTCTGGAGAAAAGGGGCATGGTGCCGAAGCAAGAAATAGTGTGACATTTCAAAATGCAATAAAAAGTCATGTGGAGGAGGTCTGACCTGGGATGAACAGATGTGTTTGACTTCAGTAGAGTTTTTGACTTTGACACAGGAGAATGTGAGTTTGCGTCTCGTTTCTCGTCTTGCTGACATGAAGGTGACCCTTCTTAAAAATTAACAGAGGTTATAAATATTAAAACATACCTTCACTTTGGAAAATGCTTAAGTAATTTTTGGCATGCAGTAACAAAGGACCTACACTGTTGTTTAAGTATGACTTGAAATGACTTCACACCATTGGATTATTTGATGTCAAGAATGCAAATGTGTCAACCATGCATCAGCTGCACATAATTTCTGCTAAATCAGCAGCGAAGGTGAAAGAAGGGCTGATTGATGCGTGTGTTTGGGACTTTCCATGAATGTGTAAGGAGAAACTTTAAGTTCAGAATGGATGGGACGTTTTGTCTGTCATGCATTGACAGAGTGTGGAGAGTGATGTTATGTAGGTGAAAGGGCAAGATGGTCGCTGAGTTTAAACTTTGCAGGAGAGACTGTTTATGTGTGTGTGTGGATAAAGATCTATAATTAGCACGTACATCTGGCGGGCTCTCTCTCTGAAGCATTTTGAGTCATGTGTATGACTGATGAAAATCCTCACGTCTTTCTTTGCGTTCTGGAAACTGGATCCCTTCCAGAGAGCTGAGAAGTCGTGTTTCACATGCGCTTGAATTCTTAAAGTTATTTTTACTGTGTTGCAGGGGGGGATTTGCTCATGCAGCAAAAATGCGTAAAATCCCATAGATATGGGCTTTCTGGGACAGGTTTGTCTCCCGTCTCTCACATTTTGCTCTGACAGTTTCTCCCCACCCTTGCCCACCTGAGGGTTACTCAAACGGCGTGATACGACTTGAGGGACATACATACAGTACATGAAATGAGTGGTTAGAAGATACAGTGAACATGTCTGAGTCATAAAGCTCCCAAAAACATCCCTCTGGACATCATTTCTGCAGAGCTTTGCAGATTTGTGCAATAACCTCCCTTGCAAAGGAGTTCAGTGTATAGAAGTTACTTTTGGCAAATGATGTACGTTTTTGTGATTTGTGATGTTTTATGATGATTTGAATGTTCTTGTCTTTGTCCTAAAATGTAGTTAATTAATAGAGAAGATCATTAGTAGATTTTTGGTAGATTTGTTTCCTTTTATGTAACTCTTTTTCTGCACATAGGAAACTGGACTTTTGTTTTGGGAAATGTGTAACACCTTGTTTTTGCTGTTCAGTCATATATTGCATGTGCTGCCCCATATCTCATTTTATAAGTGTCTTGGGGTTTACAACAATGGCTATAAATAAATAAGCATTGCATCCACAGTTCAGATCTTAGAATGTTCCTCTGATTTAGATACAATGGTCCCATTGCTTTTAGTGATACCTTCACTTTATGGTTTTGTCATTTACCACCACTGACTCAGACTGGTTTAGTGTTCCCTTAGGAGCTTTATGGAAGTATTTTTGCACAGATATTTTAATATAGTAGGGACAATGAAAGAATATTATTTTTCAATAGCCAACAGCTTTTCAGTCATGCCATTTTAGTCAAAGTTGTGCGTGTGTGTGTGTGTTTGTGTGTGACCCATCTTTGGATTCTAATGTGACATTTGGAAAAAAACTGCACACTAAAAGAGAGCCATCATGTGCTCGCCTGCCTCTTCACATAAAGTTAACAATAGTTTGACAGATCAGTGAACAGATTTACTTTTTTTTCTTCTTCAAAGAGAAATGCTTGGGCAGCTTTTGAAAAATGTCGCCTTTGTGTAGAGAAGGACCAAAGGTCATCACAGGATATTTTACTGAGATTTGTAAGTCATGATGATGGGTTGGGTGTATGCTGGAATGAAGGTATGAAGGTCAGATACTGTACACAAACACACACACACACACACGCACGTAGAGAGAGAGAGAGAGAGAGAGAGAGAAAGAGGTGAAGAGAGAGAAGATGTAGGCAGATAAAGTGGGAGTCAAATATGGTGGTTTACAAAACAAGTATAATTAATCATTAATCAAAAGAGTATATTTAGTCAAGCCAGGGTGTGTCTCACATATGCTATCTGTGTGTTCAGATATGTGTGTGTTTGTGCCTGAGGGTACAGTATATAGGCTGCTGAACCCTATAAATCCTCCTCAGTGTGTTTTTGTGCAGACTCTCGTCTCCTCCTGCCTTTTAAAATTCCTCTGAACAGACCTGTAAATGCTGCAGCCTCAGCTTTATGGTTATTACCAGCCCTTTCTTTCTGTACATCAACTCTTTCTCTTTTTAGTGTAAATTTTGTCGTAAGTGGAGAGATGCTGCGTTTTTCTTTGATGATAGACAATATAATCGAGGATTAAAAGGGAGAGAGGATATTAGTGTCAGTGACCATCTTCTAACTATATGTATAAATATGTATACACTCTTCTCCTTCTGACTTTGCTCTGAACAGTGCAGAGTAGTCAGTTCTACCATCCAACATCTACACCTCTCAAGTACACAACTTGTAGTTAAGGTGGTCTATATAGCCGAGTGTTCCTTGTTGTTCTCAAACCATTTATTTAGGTTTCTGCTGTGAGGTTTTATTAAAAATGACTAAAGTGCACCATGTGAAATTCAAATACATTCACTTTTTTCAGCTACTAGCTATTTGACATATCTTGGATCAGATGTCAATATTAAAGCTACTTTGCTGTTACATATAACATTTTTGATACAGTGTTGATTTATTTAGTATCATCAATTTCACAAAAAAGATCATGAACTGAAAAAGTGAATTGGACTAAGGATAGCAGGATATTTAGCTGGTTTAAAGTGAACTTAATTTTGGCCCGATAAAAAAGGTAATTTAGCATTTTCAACTTTTTGCTGATACATTTTGGACACACTTTGCCAAAAAAATCCAGCAACTTACCTTTTTATATTCTGATAAAGCACTTCTGGTTCCACATCTAAGCAGTCTCCCAACATCAATAACAAAAATTATCCAATCCAATTTATTTCATCATCAGATGGGCCTCAACCTGAAATGTTCTTCCTGTGTTGTTTTGAATAAATCTGATTTCAAAGAATAATTTGAAATCTGGGGAAATTATTCTCATTCGCTCTCTTACCAGTGTAAATAAGAAGATACAGTTAGTGAGCTTTACAGGTGCTGGTCAGTGTTTTGTTTTTTTACCTTCAGACAGAGCCAGGCTCGCTGTTTCCTCCAGTTTCCAGTCTTCATGTTGTCAATCTTCTGTGTTTTTCCCGCAGTGTTGAACAACTCCTTTAACCATCCAACATCAGCTCCTCCAACATCCATCTACTTTTCTGTCTTTTTGACATGTTCAGACTTTCTGCCTTTCTTCATTCTCATCACTTCCATGTGTCTCAGCCTTTATCTTATGCAATGTTTATCTATAAAGTCTCACTGCAGTTAAACATTATATTGAGAAATATCTCTTTTTGTCTGTCATTTGATCCAGTGAAAGACAAAAAAGACATTGTTTGAAGTCTTGAAATGAACCTAGCCTTTGAAAACAAGTGTCTTTGTTCAGCAATGTGAATCATTTAAAGATGTTTCATATGTGCGTCAAAGGCTGTTGGGTAACGCTTTGGGTTTTGTTGGGCTGCAATGCTGATTTACAAACGCCTTTATGTCAAGTCAAGCACTGAGTCAGCATCAGCATCACTGAAAGAACACTGACAACAAATACTTTTATCCCTTGACACAGATACATTTTGTCAGGGAGTCCTGTGCATATTTTCTTACAAAAATAGCAGTTGAGTAACACAGAGCTTAGAACTACACCACAGACAACTGCCAGGGAAATTCCAGTTTCATACAACCTGGGTCTTATTTTTACTTGGTAGCAGTAAAATTATAGACACCAAGTTAATTGTTGAGATCTGGAAATGTAGCACCAAACATCTGATGGAGCAAGAAACACATGCAGTGAGACAAGTGTGTGAGTTTTACAAAACACAAGGTTCATCAAACTTATTGAGAGGAGAATGCAAAAAGTGAAATTATTTCACAGGCTATCCAGTGAAGGTATTCTGCAGGACACAGTTTATCATTTGCTTATCTATACAGATAAGTTATGGAGAAAGTGAAAAGCATTTTCCTAGCAGGACTTTGGTTCCTAATGAGCTAGCAAATAAGTACAAGTATAAGTACATATGAGAAGTAGAAATTTTGAGGGTTCATTTGTTATTATGTTCTCTCTCTCACAAAATTCAAATTTGCATTTGCACACTTTATAATTTGATTTAGATATGGGACTTATTTAAAACATCTCAGTCTCTCACTCTCTCTGTGCCAGGTAACCACATGCTGTTGCGAGTGTTGCCATCAGTTTACCCCAGACAACCGGACACCATCCACCGTCACCTTGGCAACCTTACTGCAATGATGTCACAGTTGGAGTCGCCCGAGCAACAGCACCTGATCAGGCTCATTCAAATGGTTGCAGAACAACATCCACTTGTGCGTGTTTGTACAGTTTTCTCTTTTTGTTAGAAATAAAGCAAAATCTAATGTGGAGTAATCAAACTTTTATGACTATGTTATTTTTTTAAAACCACATGGGTTAAAGTGAATTAGCCAATTTATATGCCATCACCATCAGTTTGCCAGCAATCTAAATACCAAGTATATTTTTTCATATTTTGAAAAAACTTTTTGTTAGCACCAGTGATCTGATCAGCCCTAGAATAACTATTTAGAGAAGCTATAAACTAGTAACACATAAAATGAGCAACCCTCCAGTAGTTGTTACAGTAGAACAGCAATGTGACCTTATCTGAAAATTATCTGACTTAATCAACTATGAGTGTGGCTGCGGCATAAATGTATATTTAGCTTGGCTACGGCTTACAGTGAACTACACAAGTGTGTGGCGTTTTTCTCAAATTTCTGCCTATGAGTCAAGATGAATCAAACCTTATACCATTCAGCTTTGCTGTAATCTGTAATGGTGGCAACATGGAGAAAAAAAAATTCACCTGGAACATATTCTGAAGTGAGCAAACGCATCAATGAATGTGGAGTAAACATTTCTCGGTAGGACAGTAGGAATTCCCTAAATGCTGCGTGTCTTGGAGACAGGGCTGCTGATGTTTAACACGATGGGAAAGTACCACATAGCAGCCAACACAGCACATAGCGGTAAAACATGGATAGTCTCGCTCGCATGTGAAGCACTGGAGAAAGCCACACCAGCCATCTGGAGTTATTCTGATCTCCACCCCCCACAAAGACGCACAAAATACTTCTGTTGTGACCGTAGCTGCATTAGTCACAGCAGCTGCCAGCATCCTAATGTTCGCTCCCTGGAAGTGAACTTTTTTCGGTGGTCAAACCTCATCTCCCTGAGGAGCAGATGCTGTTTGATATTAATATGATTATTCAGAACAAGTGACTCAGCAGCCGCAGGAGGGCTGCGCTGGTGGGCATTGTTAGTCTGATCCAGTGCAGCCCAGTGTGGCCAGTACGGATAATGATGAGGAACTGTTCATTCACTCAGTTTTTCCAGACAGTGGTACAGTCAAGCTTTTGTTTATTATTAGTCACCAGGCTCCGCATCTTGCTCCAAGGTCGCTCCTCTCACATCCACCCTTCAGTAAAGACACACCCAGCCATTGTTTGGTAGTGACGGTGCCCAAACAGGGACAGAATTTCTTACTGTTATCTGCAAAACCTGTAAATCATGCTTTATTTTTGTTCTGTGTACAGATGTTAAGCCCTCAGGTGCCTGCGATGGTTGGTTACCTAGGTGACCAGACTCTAACTGAGGCCCTGCTGGGCTCGCTCGTAGACGTGTCACAGGCCAGCCCCTCCTCACTGGTCAGCTTCCTGCCCGCGCTGAGGATTGTGGGACAGCAGTGGCCTTCTTTCCTCGGACATGTTGCAAAAATCCATGGAGCTGTCGGCATCATCAGTGAGGTACAATTGCATTCACTGACACAAAGTGAGACATTGAAACAAGTATACATCCGTTAGCAGCTTATTGTTTGTTGTGACTGCAATCAAATGGCAAAATGGGAGTGAATGCAAACAGATATCATTTTACTCCAGTTAGCTAACACATCTGCACAAGCTGAAAATGGTCAAACTTAAAAAACTTAAAAAAAAAATTGCTTGTCTGAATAGCTATTATTTCCAATTAAGGAATGTGAAGAGACAAGAGGAAAAGTGGTGAGTCTGAAAGACATTACACAAACAATTGGAGTTCCTTAAAATCAGTCCAGCTCTGAGCTCATTAGCTGTCACACAGTTGGTGCATGTGCAGCACATGTCTGATGCCGGTGCAATGACTAAGCAGAGACAGACACCTCAGGACAGTGACGGCCTGACAGTGAGTAATCACACAGACACACTGAAACCAGCAGGAGTCATTATTTTAATGACTGGGGAGGAATGGTGCAGTCTCACGTGACTTGTTCTCTGTTGTCCTGATAAATCTAAAACACACGCTCACACACCGGACATGCCGGGCAGAGCTGAAGCTTTTAAAATGCTGTCTTATACACATCAGTATTCAGTGGGAGTGTTTCTCCTTAACAAGTGAGTGCTGAGTCATGAAGACTCAGACACTGCTGCCCTGGTGACAGAAAAAAAGATTTAAAGAATATTTAAGGAGCATTTTTTTTGTTTTGATTGAAGCAAACATTAATGTCAGGAGAAGTACTTTGTCCTACATGAGCTGACAAAGGTCTATCATAAGCAAGTTGAGTGAACTTGCTTTGCCTCCATCGTTAGTGTATTTCAATAATATGTACATATATATTTTTAGTATGTGTACTTTAGTATTATCTACATACATTTGTTTTTAAAATTAACACTAATTTAATAAAGCAAAGGCTGAAACTCCTACTACAGTTGTACTGATATAGTATTCTATTCTTTGTGAAAATTTTGAATGTCACATTTTGTTTTGAATGAGGCTAAATTTGTCCCATGAGCTTAATTTTGGCCAGCCCCTGGTTAAACACTCAGCTGTCCTGCAGAATTGGCTGCTTGATTGTCTCTAATAGCACATCCCCCTTAAGTGAGAAGTGTTTCAGCCATTACTGACTGTGACTGGAGCCCTCTGCTAAAACACTTGAGCTGCTGATTATAGGTTAATTAGCCTAGCGACTGGAGCAAACCGCAAAGTAGCGTCGCTGTTGACTGATGGGGTGGACAGGGAATAGGTGCCGAGGTTCTTCAGAAACACGTGGACTCAGAAGGCCAGTCATTCAGTCTTGACTTAATAGCTGCCTGGCTCGGTTCCTCTGAAGTGTTCACGTCAGTTGGCTGGCCCTCCAATTTAGTTAAGAGTAAAATATATCAACAACTATTCAAATAATTGCCTTGGAATTTGCCACAGATGTTCAAGATGCTTAGAGGCTGAATCCCAGTGACTTTGTGATCAACTGACATGCCCAATCCCACCTCCTCAAGTAGGCGGGGCATATTGTGTCTTGTGACTGGACAGTACAGAATGCCCTGAGTCTTGTTCAACTGGTGATTTTAAATGAACCCTTATCATTCTTTTGTTTATATTGTCTTCCTTTCCTATCTGAAATATGTTTTCAATAGTTCCTTTTGATGGCCTGGTTTGAAAAAAACTGGAAAAGATTCTGTTCCATAGCAAATACTTGCAAACCTAAAAAGAAACAAGACTTAAAGTAAAGGTAACACAAAGGACAAGACATACATCAGACAGTGTGCGGTGTGCATCACAGCATCCACACACCCACTGGGTCAGCGTGCCTGACGTATGTATTCATGGTGCAGGAGATGGATGTGTTAAATTGTGCTGTGTAGACGTAGTGTGTAGTACACGACTGTCTGTCGTAGTGATAGGTCAGATGAAGTCCCAGATTACAGTCACTGTAAATGTGTGTGTGTGTGTGTGTGTGTGCAGAGTGATGGAGGTGAGAGCACTGGGGGTTCCCACTCTCTCTTTTCCTCTGGGTCCATTAAAGGAAGTTTAACAACAATTTGGGAAAATTAACAAAAGGGGAAAATACATCATGACTACATGAAGTGCCCCCGCCCCCATCCACACACCCACACAGATAGATAGATATATACACACAAATCATGGAGCTGGAAAGTTTTCTATTACTCCAGGGCAACCTTTCCTCCAAAAGTTCCCTTCCTCCTTAATCTTCTTGTCGAATAACCCGCCAACCCAGCTTCAGCACATACACATGCTCGCACACACGTACACAAACACAGAGTTGGTCGGACCTCGGTGTCCTGTCTTTCTTCACATTGGAACCATTTGGAAAATAACCCATGTTTTTCTGGGAAATGCCTCTGCACAGGCCTCCTGGTGATGGCAGTGGAGAGTGCCTCCTGTGGGCTCGTGTTTGTGCCCTACACACACACACACACACGCACACGCACACACACACACACACACGCACACACACACACACACACACACACACACACACACATACACACTTTCTCACTGGGATGCATTTGTATTTGATTCTAACTTGATTGCACAACTCGCTCTCTTTGGCTTCCCTTACCTCCTGAGGGGAGTTAGTCTATATTGTGTTTCTGAGCTTATTGTTCCGTAGTTCAGAATATATCACGATTCTCGTGAAAGATGTCTGATTGATAGAACCCCCCCTACACTGTACAAGGCTTGTCACTCCAACATTAAACACTCCATCTCATTAAGTGATTCATTTTATTTGCTGTTGATTCATAGAGGCACTGATTCAAACCAGGCCATGGCCAGGTTTTAGGCTGTAATTAGTGGTGATCTGTAATTAGTTGTATTGTTAAGTCTTCTTCCAGTTTTTTTATCCTGTATGTGTTTTAAGTTAATTAGGTCAACAACATATCACAAGCAGCTTTCAGCTGAAAAATGTCTGAGCTTTAAGTACCATGCAGCAACGGTACCTCACTAAGGGCTATGGTTAGGGTATGGGCAGTCTTTGCTGTTCCCCTCTGATAAACACCCCTGTTCATAGAGAGTCATAACCTTTGACAAATACTTGCAAGATGACTTTCTATTTGTTTGCGGGATCACAAACCAAAAAGGGTAGAGTCACATAGAGACCAGATATGCATTCCGTAGGGGTGATTTAAAACTATTTAAGCCAGTGTTAATGAGCATGTTCAGAAGTAAAAGATAATTTATAAATTGTTCTTAAAACGTTTGTGAAACATCATAGCACAGTGGAGACACATGTACAAATCACTGTAAAACTGTAGGACACACTGTAGGTGGATGACAGTGGCAGAGAGGTAATGTCACACTACTTGTATTATATATATCATATATTAAATGAATCAGTTATAGTGCTAATATTTGGTTTTGATTAGGGGAGTTTAACATTTTTGTACTGAGGGATATCATTTCCGCTGAAATATCAATTTGCTGGAATGCCTCAGAGTCGCTCAGCTCCAGTAGCGATGAGCAGATTTCAGAATTTAAACAACTTCTCCCCCCTTACATAGAATGTAATTGTTGTCACAAGTGCAAACATTCATGCACACAGCAATATCCCCACGGGCCTTGTTAGGGAAAGAGTTGGTGGTTGAGAGCCAGACTCCAAAGGAAGCAGGGAGAGATCAGTGTGCTGATGGACTCTCAGGAAAAACCAAGCAACCGTGCAAACAACGAAAGAAAAGGCAGAAAAAAACACTAGATTGAACAGAGAATGAATTTGGCATGTCGATGGACCGGTGCAATGTTGTCTTTTGTTTCTCTTTTTTAAACTGTGAATCATCCAATATTCAAATGATTTTTTTAAACAGACCTCTCCGACTCACAGGCACATGTGCTACTGCCGGAGGAGTTTGGCTCCCTTTGTTGTTGCAATTATGATAACAGCATGATGGAAATGTTCGGGCCAAATTGTGTCTTTCTCAGTGGATGTGTTTATGCGTGTGTGTGTGTGTGTGTGTGTGTGTGTGTCAGTTTGTGCGTTTGTGCACACATGAGGCAGAAATAATTGATTTCTCTCCCCAGATCCATATCTGTCCTGTCAGATGTGCACTTTGGGGGACTGTCTGGTCCTGTGCCATTGTTTTTTGGAGAACATGAAAGTTTCTAATTCAATACAACGGTTCATTCTTCTGTAAAAACATCCTGTTATTATCTGCTTTTGCAGGATTTTACATTTTCTTTTTTAAGTCATGAGTCCAACCTGTGATGTGTTTATGACACCAAATCAAGGCCAAGCAATTTTTCCAGACAATTAAACATGATCTGCAATGTTTGATGATCACAGCTCCTTCATGATCTGGCAGGCCTTTAGCAGTATTACTGTAAAATGTCTCACTTGCAAAGTGTACGTTATGCAAGTTCTGCTTATGCTGTAATATTTGGAAGTAGGTAGTCAGTCCTCAAAAAGTAAAATCCTCTCGACAATAAAAGCCTGAACTGTGGTGCAGAAGTAGCACACATGTACCTGCACATGTACCTGCAGCCTGACATGCTTCTGACTGAAGTTACAACTCTTAAATACCTGCTTGGCATGTTGTTACAGTATAAAGTCAAAGTTCTACCTTTTCTGTTAGTTTTAGCATCCTCATATGAATTAGGTATCCTGCAGAGAGCTTGTGAAACATGCCCTGCGCAGTAACTGCATTCTTCTCTCCTCGTTACAATGGTGTGCTTCGCGAGCACAGGTTGGCTCTGCTTGTCTTTATTGCCCTCCATCAATCAGTCGTAGTTTGTCTTCACTCAGAGGGGGAGAGGGCGCGTTTTAAAGCTTTCATTTTTTCAGTCTAAGCAATATGAGACTTTACAAGCTGAGAGTCTTAAGTTAGTTTTTTTATAATCCTGTTTTTCTGCTTATTATGGGGGGATTTGGCTTTGATTCTGCCCCAAAATGCTGAGAGGGCTGCTGCTGAATCATGTCGTGTTTGTGCATCTGTTATCACAACAATTATTGTGTTGACTGTTTTACACCCCTTGAAATCATGACTGTTTATGTTCAGTAATGTATCAGGATCCAATATGAGCGAGATTAAAGTCTAGCAGTTTAAATAGTGATTAAATGGAAGTACACCCTGCATTTACATGATTATGTTGGTTATGATTGTTACACATTACAGGAACCTGTACATATAAAACACAGGCTTGAAATTGCCCTTGGAGACTACAACAAATATCCATAAGAAAGCGTTTAAACCTTGCTAGATATTTGTTTGTGTCAAAGCTGAGTAGGTCATACATGCTCTGGACACAGTTTATACGAAAAGCAGGCCGTGTATGTGTGTGTTATCACAAAGGCCCGTGGGAAAGTATTGCCTTTTGGGAAAAGAAGAAGTTTAGTTCTGCCAAGAGCCAACTACATGTGTTTGTACTTATTGTTTTTTGTTATTAATTAGAAGCAAATATGCACAAACCCCCGCCCCTGTTCTGGAAGTGTAAAAAATAATGTGTGTCACATTAGATGAAAATTGCTATTTCTTCACCAAAACACATGTAGTGAAACAATACTTCCATTTTTTTCCATAACACATCACTGGGCCCGTTGCACTTACAGACCCACAACATTAGGAAAACCACATGACTCATTCTTTCTTTCTTTGTATATGTTTATGTCCGGACCAGATATTTTGATATATTTCTCTCTCTGTGTTTTCACCTTTCTCCAGAGCCACGCTCACAGCTCATTGGTCTACCTGGTGTCCCTTCTGGGCAGCATGGAGCACAGCTTTCACCACACCCTGCTGCTGGAGATCAGGGCCCTGACTGATCGCTACCCATCTTTACTCGGAGGCTGCGGCAAAGACATCTACAGGATGAGCAACTCTTTTACGGCTATAGCCAGACTATTGGGGAGGCGGCTGGAAGAAAGCATGGCCACGCACTGCAGGTTGGGAAAACAATACAGAACATTTTGAGAACCCTTAGAGGCAGAAACCTGAAGCTGAGTGTTCAGACAAAACCAGGAAAGTTAAATATGGAACTGGGCACAGGTTTGACTCACAGCTTAAATACTACTCCTGTCTCCATCCCTCTCTTCTTGTCTTCAGAAGACAGTGTCACCATTCTTGCAATATGGGCACCTCACAGCATCATTTTCCCTCGTGGGTGCTCACAATAAATAAATCAGTAACCTTCTAGTGAGTGGACTTAAGGATACAGGTTTGAACAACAAACCTAAATAAAAAACTTCTTGTTTTGTACACATTTGCAATGAACTAGTACATCTATAAGAGCAGAGATAAGCATCAACAAATGTTAATGCTCATATTGGTTATCAGTTCTTGTGTATGCTGTCTTGTTCTTTAAGTAAGGGGGTTGAGTTTTTGCACATTGCATAATAATTATGGTAATTTCAACACAGATTAGTATTTGACCAAAAGAGTCCCTGATTTATCTGAACGTTGATTAAAACGTGCTCAAATCCAAGCGAACTCCCATAATAAGCTCACACATTTTACTGATTTGTGAAACTAAAACCTTGAAAAGTCTGGGTCATTATTTTTTCCAGTCAAAATGTTTTCTTTGTAACACTTTACATACTGTTCTGCAGCGACTTTTTTTCACACATACTTCATTCACAGCGAATGACATGTGCCAAGAAATGAGCTTGAAAATACAGTACGCTTGCACAACATGTGAGGACAGCGTGCGCGTGTGTCTGTGTGAGTGCACGCGTGTTCCATGTTAATGTGCGTGAGCTGAGTGGGACTCATTTGGCTGCAGTGTGGGAATGACACGCACGTCTCTGTGAAACAAGAACATTGTGTGCAGGGCTGGAGGATTCCAAAGGCTTTGCTTGGGGTCTTCTGGAAGAGGGATAGAGGGAACCAGGGACTGAGAGGGCTAGGATGGTTTGTTAGTGAAAGCCAGGGGTGAGGACAGGAGAAAAACAACAATGGGGGCAGTTTGAAGTCATCTGTTAGCAAACAAGCAGAACGTTTGATGACGTTTTAGAGTTCAGTGTGGAAAACTAAACAGGGCAAGAAAGAGAGAAAGAGACCGAGGTAATAATTAGTTAAGTTATAGAGCAAAAGAGAAAGACACTTAAAAACTAATTCAAAGAGAGAGTGAGAAAGGGGGACACAGTGGGTGAGAGACACAGAAAATTGAGCTCATCGTGAGAAAGTGAGAGTTACAGGAGAGGTAACCAGAATAGCATGGACGGTGAGAGTGAGGCTACTGAAATCAATCCAAACACGTCTGTCCAGCTTCATGCCACATGTCCAACCACCAGCCACACAGCCATTTGTTTGTGTGTTACAGGGTGGACGGGGCGTGCCCGCCCTCTCCCGTGCATCTCTTCCACGGGGTGGAGGGGTGTCAGAGCAGCAGCTGCAGGTGAAGATCCAGGCCTTCGAGGAGAAAATGGTGGAGGACGGGGCGGGGGAGGAGGTGGAGGGGGAATCTCCTTCCTCCCTGCGACGCTACAGCCTGAGCCACGCCGTCAGGGAGGAGAGACGAGACATGAGATTCAACAGGTGGGTTTGTTTTTTACATGAACATGGCCTTGCTGAGAATCTGCTCATACAGTATCTCACTCGTAAACATTTGTCAGTGAGGAATAGCTTATCATCACTGTCACAGTGTCACCAATATAGACATTAGTCTGTCTGTCTACTGACAGAAAGTCAAGCCTCTCTAAAGATAGAGAATAGAGAAGCCCAACCTTGTTCAATGTATTTACATTTTTGTTGTTTTAGTAACCTGAATTAGTAAAGTATTGTGTTTGTAACAGTTATATTGCCATCACCATCATTGTCCTACTGTGTCATCCTAAACTTGGCTATTATGTGTTAAAAGAGCTGCAAGGCCTACGCTGCCTCCTCAGTCGGCTTTTGAAAAGCCGGTAAAACCCATAATGAAGGCCACAGGCTGAAACACGTTCTTCTGACAGTAACATGGCTCTTTATGCTGGAAGATTTGCTGGAGTTTTGACCTCTGCTGACTTTTCCCCTCCTTTGTGCACCTTGGACAGTGAAATTCCTGCTCTAACACCTTTAAACCTTAAATTCTCCAAGCTGAAAGCCAGCGCTTCAACCCAAAAGTCATATACTGTAAATTGCTTTTGACTGCGTCTCCAGTTCTCCAGTGCAGAGCTACATGGATAATATATTACATTTATCATGTATATAATCATTGATATATTTATCATGTAATAAGAAAGATAATAAACAAAGACACTCTTTGAATTGGGATGTCGGCTCTCTCGTTCACTGATTTACCTGCTACCTATTAAGAGGTGAATAGTCTTTGGGTGTCTGAAAATAAGGGTAAGTGTGTCTAATCTTAGATCTTCTCAGTGGAGGTAGCTTCAGTAGCTTACTGCCAAGTCACTGAATTGCAACACTATGCAAGTCTAACTGGAACTAAAGTACAGAATCATTTAAGTGTATTTCACAACATTAACAATAAAACTGGATACAACTCAGTAGGTTTAGTAAAAACATTCTTGTGGCCACAGTTTTCCAGAAGTTGGACATTTTTCTGTTAAATGCTGTTTTGTTAATGATTACAAAATGACTGGTTTCCCCACAGAACCCTGGAACCAAACCAAACCCTGTACTACAAGGTGTCAAAAACAAAGAAGTCTCAGTGTGGAGGAAGCAGGCAGACCCTGAGTTGTTTAAACTTATTTCCCCCTTTAGGTCAAAGAGCCTGGCTCTCCACGCCGTGCGCTCACGCTCCATCACCTCCGACACCGGCGAGGACGGTGACGGAGTGGAGCTAAGTCCAGACAGCATCTCCTCCGACGCAAACCAGGAAGCGACCGGTGAATGCCCCCTACCCATCACCGCTGCCCTGGTGAGAGGGGTCAAAGAGGGCGAGAAAGGTGAAAGCAGAGAGATGGCTGGAGAGAAGGAGGAGGAGGAGCAGGGGGAAGCTGACAGACTCTTCATCCATTTAAGAGACAACATGGAGGCGATCACAGAGTTCTGTAAAGACATGGTCCGGCAGATCCCCATACCAGAGCAGTGCGTGATAGAAGGTAACGTGAGCAACTTCGTCGGTGGACGTGTTCCTCAAGAAAAGCACTAAAATTCATTTGATGACAGCGTTCTTGGATCATGCAGTACGCAAACAATAAAAAAGGTTGTACACAGAAAGAGGCGGGGGCAGTGTTTGTGTAACCTGCTGAACCTAATTGAGATTACAGTCAGATGTGGTGGCTGGGGTTGATTAAAGGTGCAGTAGGAATAACCCTCCTCAGTTCCTATCCTCCCTCCTTCCCCCTTTTTCCACTTACAATATTTCTCACAATCACACACACACTGATGCAGCCTTGCACAGCAGTCAGTAGGAGTTGATTGGTGTCTCTTAAACTTTAATCAGACAGGGATTTATTTTTCCAGGGTCATTAGTTTGATTTCAATATTGCATGTGCTGATGAGTAATCCTATCTGGAGGACATATGTGTGTGATTTTTCTCCTTCTATTCCCAGTATTAGCCATATTCTTGAACACCTGCTGTTTTGTTTTATAGTCCTGCCTTAATTTATGTCCCGTTTGGATATAAATTAAGTCTGTCTATATAATCAACAGTATATTTTCTCTCTGACTTGTCTTTGTGCCTTTTGTGACATCCGCTGGTGCAGGGGATTGTATGATATTTTCAGTTATATCACTTTAGTTACTTAGGAGCATTTTACATTCCTCATTTATTTTATAACCCACAAGGGTAATGGTCCTAATAGGGCCTCAACATGTTGCATCAAATGGTATATAACTGTATACAAATCTAATGAAGACAGAAACAAACAATATAGTCTTCACAACTTTCTGATTTCCCCTCATGTACCAAGCACATTTTTTCCTGCTGAAGAGGTAAAATAGACCGGAATAAATTTAGATTTGATACATTTTAGTATGTACAGAGGCTGAACAGTTTATGTGGGATTACCTCAGAATACACTATAGCACATGGGTTTTATCATAATGAAGGTAGAAATCACTTAATACAGTTGTGTAGCTCACTGTGTGGTTTATAATAGTTATTTGACATGTTTTCTACACAGGAGAGAAACAGGGTACATAGATAGTAATTGTTCATGGAATATTATTCAGATAAAGACTCCAATGAATGTGCAGTTGTACTTAATCTGGAGTGAAAAAATGTGCTGTGATGTAAAGACTGAGCCAGACCTTATGGGGCATTGTCATGGTGCGAATTTGTAAATAGAAAAATGAATATCAGGAATTTGATATTTTATTTAGACATTCATGTCTAGTGATTTCTGCTTATTTTCCATTTCTCCATTTGGTTTGCCTCACTTGAGTTAAGACTTCATTGTCATCTTTTTTGCAGCTCCTGTCAGCACCCTTTCTATATAGAATCTGATTTTCTTTCATTTGATGGAGCCTCTCCCAAAATGAAAAATAATTTTATGTTATATTAAATCATTCAGCAAAATTTGTCCCACACCAATATAAAATATGCAATGGAAAATATGCGTTGCACACTGTGTGTAGAGATACCCCAGTCTGACACATTTAGACATAGAATACACTGAGCTGAGCAACACGAACTCTGGGACCTTACACGCTTTTGTATGTGCAGATGTTCACGAGCTCAAATTGAACAATACACAGCAATGAGTGCGCACTCTACAACACACTCATACTTATGTAAATATGCAATCTGACTTTCTGTAGTCCTTTGTCTGAGCCATCTGCAGCAGTGAGCTCCACCTATATGGACATGGCTTCATGCTTTTGAACATATTGAGGAGAGACAAAGCTCACACACACACACACACAGCACCAGACTAACACACGACACGACTCGTGTACTTCAGAGGTGATGATGTTTTGATTGACAGGAGAGGATGTTATTTCTCTGCCTTTGGCCTTAATGTCATTTTAACTGAAAGGCAGCCAGGAGTCATACAGCAAAAACACACATTTACACACATGTCTGCACACACAGGAAACAAGACGAAAAAATAACAAACTCCTCCTTTGGCCTCCTTGTAATTGGTTAAATCTGCAAATGAATGTAAATATATGACTGTGACACAGACACACACACACACACACACACACACACACACACACACATAAACTCCTCATCCCATAATTGCTTTGCATTTGCTGTCTTAGTATTAAGTCTCTTAATGAGAATCAACCCCAAGGCACTTAGGATATGATGTCAAGGGCGATCTCAGCTGGATGATGTCATCATGCTGCTGGCTGACTTGCACATGAGCTGCTGACCCTCAGCCTCCAGGGACAGGGATTACAGAAAAGAGTACACACACACACACACACAAACGTTGACCCATAAGGGAATAGCTTGATTCACTGAACCATTTTGGGAAATGCACTTAAACACTTTTGGCAGAGAGGCAGATCAAGAGCATGCTCATATTTGTCTTGTGAATTAAATGATACAGCCAGCAGACAGTTTAGCTCAGCAGAAACGATGGAAATGGGAGGAAACCGGGGTTGGATGTTCACACTAATCTCAGTCTGTGGTTTATTGTTAGTGGTATCAATCTTATCATTTAACCTTCTGTCAGAAAGTGAGTAGACTTCTTGCCAAAAATATCAAAATTTTGCCTTAACTGTCAACTGTTTATCATGGAATTCATTTAACATTCATTTATGATGAAATCCTAAAATTAAACTTTCCAAAAAGAAACCCATCATTTCATTATTATCAGGACTCATATTATCGGGATGTAGTGTTTGATTTCCATGTGAAGCACAGACACTGTTCTCTGTCTCTTAACTGGTTTCTTCTTCTTGGTTGGAAGGTGGATGTTTGTGTGAGGAGGTGGTGGAAAGAGGAGCTGTTTTCTGATGATTGTAAGATGCGTTGTCCTTGCAAGAGACATAAATGTGCGAAGAGAAGAACAAACTGAGAGTGGATGATCTTAGGAAGTTTCAGATGTGTTTTTGACTGATGTAAAGATTAATAGTTTGATCATTTTTGCCCTTTTGTGTGTGTGTGTGTGTGTGTGTGTGTGTGTGTGTGTGTGTGTGTGTTTGTGTGACAGATTCACATCGAGGCTGTGTGGCCAAGCTGTCATTCTCTTGTCCTCTGAAGGGCCACTACTGCCTGTACGCCAAGTCCTGCTTCAACATGGCCAGCCGACAGCCTCATCTTTGGATTCACATCATGCTGCTGCATCTACAGGTCCCCCCCCACACACACATAATCACCTTATAAAACATGTTGTCTACAACAATGACTCTTTTCTTGTCCAAACATTACAAAGTAAAAGTGTCATACCATTCTGTTTTATGACATACAAAAATCTAAAATTTCAACATTACATCATTGAATTATATCTTTCAATGTGGTTTGGAGGCTGCTTTAGTTTCACATTCATTAAAATTGTATCACATTGCAGAGAAGCGTCACAAACAATTTTATTGTCCTCTTGACAAGAGCGAAACCTGAAACCGCAAGTTGAACTTTGTTGATTCAGAAACCCTCCTGTAAATACTTCTCGAACTTTACAGTTGAGGGTATCCTGGAATGCAGCTTTGTTTGCCAATTTTTTTTCTCCATCTTGCCCACATTTCTCCTTGTACTCTATCCCAAACATACTTTTGTTTTACGTTCTTTTTTGCTTTCCCTCTTGACCAGGGTAAGTCCAGTGTCCCTCTGTGCTCCCGGGACCAGTGTGTCCAGAGACTGGCTTCTCTTTGGGAGAGGACGCAGCTAAAAGGAGCTCACAGTTTTCCCATGGCTATGACACAGCACATCACCCCACACAGGAAGGTACTGGGCCACAGTGTGTGCATGTTGCTTCCTACTAAAAACTATCTGTCTCCAGCAGAGAGGATTAAGTCATTGGCAGTCAAAAAAAAGAAAAAAAAAGAATAGCTAGGAAAGCGTCAGAGTTCAACATCCACTTTGTTTAAACGTGGAATGCACTAAATGGACATTTCTATATACAAGGCCCCTGCTCGCCTTGACTCCTCATTTTTATCATCTGTGTGTGTTCGCGCAAGGCAGTTTCAGACTGTTTTTGTGAGTACTTGGATGTGGGTGGTGTCCCTCGTGCTGCCCCCTTCATAATGTGACAAGCTAAGTGGTCGCTAGGAAATAATTAGTCAAAGAAAACACAGCTGTCGTTTGTCTTTCTCCAAACGTGTGTTGTAGTGGCGGCAATGGGATGGACCGGCTATGGTTACCATATGGGGCCTGAACATACCAACACACACGTGGACGCACATTCAGTCTCACTGACATGAAACCAAACAAATATGCACACATACTGTTGAAGGAGGGAAGGATAATGTCCACTCATACGGTTCAAGCTTATCGACTGCAGGACGGGAAGACTCAATGTTTCAAAAGTGATGATAAACTTCTACCTTTACAATCTTCACCCAGTCAGACACGCTCATGTCCGTTAAATGTGAAGCTTGTGTTTCTGATACTCAAATTCAGTTCATCAACTGACGCTGAGCAGTAATCCAACCCCCATTTTTTAAATGTAAAATATGTGAACCTTTCTGACTAAGAAGCATGAGGCTGTAAAGGCGGATCTCTACTTAGCCATGAGTGGAGCCACTCATACATCAGAGAGCTCTTTAAGGCTCATGAAAATTGCATCTGTGGTTGGTTAGATGGTCCCTGAAACTGCATCATCACAATGCATTTACCTCATAACAACACATAATCATGTGATTGTCTTAACACAGTTTGTGCTGCAGTATCATTATGTGCTACTTCCATCAAGGCTATTACATGCTACTAGATTTCTTTTCCAAAGCACTTCTCAAGCATGTGTTGTGTGTATTGCCACTGAATAGGAGTCTCTCTACAACATTTTCTCTCCGCTTATTAGGCTTAGGCTGTCAGAGAGGCACAAACTGCGGCAAGAGCACGCAATTCATGTCCTCGGCTGTTCTCCATCATCAGAATTCATAGATCATGTAATAAAATGTATCATGCCATGTTTCAAAAGAACCTCATGGCGAAAAAAAGTGAAAAATAATCGACTACTTTTGGTGCTTTTATCGAATCACAAACCACGAGTAATTGTCAACACAGATTTCACAGAAAAGGCCTCCCACTGCCTTCACCCTAAAATGTATTTACTGTAAAGCCCATGCAATAAATTGTGAAGTTGTAGCAGCAGCTTCAGGTATGTTAGTGTACTGCTACATATTACCAGAGCAGAATAGCGTGAACCGGATCAGTGATGTACGGCTGATACCCAGTCAACTTGATAAAGACAATTTTCGCGATGTTGAGCATTTATCGATGTTGAGCCAACACAGCGTAGACTAACAGAAGGTCTCTTAATGACTCATTTTTCTTTCAAATGAATTAAGTCTCATTTTCAGGGTTGCACTAAGTAAAACCTCAGGAAAAAAGAGGATGAGATTTAACAGGGAAGAAGGGGGAAGAAGGTCATGACCTTTCCCAACATTCATATGCACTGCATTCCCTCTTTGCTTTCTTTAGCTCTTCATCAGACCTACAGCTTCACTCCTGTCACCATCAGCCAATCAGAAACACATGTAGTGGAAGACGAGGGGCGAAGAGATGCCGAGGGCTGAAAGCTGTAACATACTGTATATGAGACTGAAAAGGTTCCCAATTACATCTGTACTGACAGGGAGATTTAAAGGGAGACTATAGGACTTTATGAGGCTTCAGAGTTTTAAGAGGGGCTTATGCATGGCCTCTGACAACTCCTTTTAGTAGTTTTATAACACAGAGATAATAGAAAGCTGGTGTGAGGGAAGATGTGAGGGATGAGGGAGGAAAGGGAAAGGAGGGAGGGAGGCAAGGTCTGAAAGAACTCAAAGAAAGGTATGTGAGATACTGTGGATAAAAAGGCTGGCAATGGTGACAAGGGCATGGAAGTAATATAAAAACAAAAGAACTGATCTGTCAGGGGTTAAGAGAGAAAGATAAAACTAAGATTAAATCAGCTTTGTGAAATTGGACACTTGTGTCATCAATGTAAAACAGGCAGGACTGTCGGAATAACATGCAGGGATTGAGTGATAAAGTTTAAGCAAGAGATAAAGGGGAAGTTTCAATTCCTAAGGAGGATAAGAGGAGAGGGGTGATGATGACAGAGGATGGTCTGAGAGCCATGAAGAAAAGGATGACTGGAGAGGATGAAGATGGTTCAAGAACTTCTAATCAAGAGCTGCACTAGAAGGCATTTAATATGTAGAGATGGAGTAAATATGGGATAGTTTGCAATTTGAAAAACTTGGCAGAATATGAAGAAAATATACAGGACACAGAAAAAAAGACAAGATGATGAAGGGATTGTGGAATGAGGGAACATAATGGGGGAAGCTGGACATGGATGACATGTCAACAAATGTAGGTGAAGACTGTGAAAATACAGGAGGAAAAAGGTGTCAATATATTGTTAGTAACTCTCACAGAAAAAGAGGATGTAGTGAGAGAGAAGAGGAAGTGAAGCAGGAAAAGAGGGAAGAGGTGGCATGAGATATGATGGGAGACTGAAGGAAGTGGAAGCCTGAGACTGAAGAGATACTTCACAAGTATTGTTTCACCTTTTTTTCCTTCTTTTGCCCCGAGTGAGAGTGTCTGTTGACACAACTGGGTCGGAGATAAAATTTGTTGGAGGAAGAGAAGGAAGGAAGAAGGCTGAAAACCACGAGACAGAATAAAGACAAGGACAGAGCCGAAGCTGAGATTAGATAAAGACCTTTCGAGTAGGGGGTGGAGAGAGCGGGGCAGGATGGAAGGTTGAAAGCAAGAGCTGAAGGAGCGCAAAGACTCAGGATCACGTACATCTGTGCTATGAAAGATAGACATAAATAAAGCTTTGTTTAACCATCTTCATCCGCCTCATCTCCACTCCCCTTTCCAACACTCCCACTTCTTATCCACTCGCCTTTGTCCTGGCCTACACTCCCCTCTTTCTCTTCATCTTCAAGTCTCCACCTCCTACTGCCTTACTCCCCTCCACCCGGGAACCTCCAAATAACTTCTCTCTCCTTTCATCTTCTCTCCTCCACGCATCGATCATGTCCCATGTCTTAGGTTATTTAAACTGTTCAGGTTGGTTAAAAGTATCTTCAAAAAGGATATATCTTGCAGAGTCGGTATGTCTGCTGCAGTCGTCGCCTGCCTGCCGTCAGAGTCATGCGTCATGAGTCTTGCATCTTGATCAAATTATAATTGTGATCTAAAAACAGCGACAGAGGGAGGTTCAGGAAGAGAAAAGGGGGAGAGCATTGAATGGGAAAAGAGGGGTTACATGAGGATAGACGGATTATATTCATACTCACATAATCCAGCCTTTGTTTCTGTGTCTTTATTGAATCCACCTCTCTGGTCCCGATGAATCAAACATGGGGTTGCGTTTGCCCGCATTACCCCGTTGCTCGGCTGCAAATTTGTCACTGAAAACACGGCCTTGTTTCCCTAAAAGCTCATTCAAACCATATACAAACCATTCACCGAGTGCATTATGAGGCTATCAGCTGTATGTTACAGTGTGGTGATTTCTGCTAACGGACTCCATGGAAACAAATGTGCTATCTTACTCGTTTTTTTTCTTCAGTCAGATTTTAGCTCTTTGTTCATTCGACAGGTGACTCACAACTTGTCTTTCTCAAACAATGCCATTTTAATTACCTCAGTATTTGTTTAGGCATGGATTGGATTGTGTAATCCAAAGAAAGGCTGTTTTTAATTGTCTCTCTAAAACAGAATTTATTACGGTGAGGATTAGTGTAAAATCCAAGTATACAATGATGCACCGTTGGGAGCTATTCGTCAGCATCGATGAAAGTAAGGCAGTTTGACAATTTGATGGGTAATACTGATTCAAAATTTGGAAGCAGCATTTTAGTGTTGACTTGAAATATGGTGGAACAAGCTTTAATGGGAGTATTCCTGTGATTTACACTACTTCCAGTCAAAGCCAAAGGGCTTGTGAGAAAAGAGTGGTCAAGATGAAGCAGCGGGGGCCACAATACTCTACTACTGATATTCTAGGCTCCAGAGTTAAACCTTAAACACCCTAAATCCTTCACTTCCCTACAATGCAGCTTGAAAGTATCTGTTTAAAATACACTCTCTGTCTGACAAATGCCAACATAGCTACACCCTCAGATTGTGAGGAACATTTTAGGCCTTAAGCCAAAACTGAGGTTTTCAGACTCGAAGACAAGAACTAGGTAGCTATAGTTAAAGTTATGTGTGTTTCTATTGTGTTTTATAAACCCATCATCATATGGTTATGTTAAATCCAAACTTTTCCATCCACAAAGTAGGGAAGCATAAAGTAGCATTGCATGAAAATACCACTATCGCCATTTGTAGCATCTTTTGTATTCCCCTCCCAACCATTTTCCAAACCATCTCTCTCCGTCTTGTCCTCTTCTTGTATTCTGTCGTTCCCTTTTTATCTCATACTTTAATGGGTTTTTTCTTCTTATTTAACATGTGTCTCCTAGAGCTCACTCATACCCCTGAATCATATCACAATATTAATGTTCATGTAAACCCTCAGATGGGGGTCTCTCTCAGCCACACATGGTCCTGGTTTATCTGCATCCGCAGGCAAGGAAGCCCTCTCACCTCAATTATTCAAGTCGTAAGAACACAATGAAAGTTGAAATGCTCTGCCAGTCTTTCAATCGATGTGTGTGTGCATGCGTGTGCGTGGATGTGTGTCTAAATGCGTGTGTGTTCTTAAAAGTGTGTTTCAGTGTTTCATTATTCCAAATGGGAATACACACTTAAAAACAGCTTTCACATTTACATTCTTGCTCATAAACTTCAACAACTGAAGGGGCACAGGTCAAAAGGTCAAACACATCAGTGGCTCTGCTACCTGTTTTTCTTACATTCATTTGCATCCAGCTTCCCATGGGCCTTTTCATGTGAGGCTGACTCTGCAGTAGTGAGAAATAAAACTCTTGTTCTCAAACGGATCATCAGGAAATGTGAAAGGTCTACAGCAGGGTCAGGGTTTAGAGAAATAATGAAGCCCACGTTAGTTTACAGGATATTTAAGCTGCAAACTCATAAGAGTGAGATTTGGTTGAACCACATTCCAGCACAGAGATATACAGTAGGTTTTAGGTGAATGTATGGATGTAGAATTAAACACACAATGTGAACACTCAAGGCTGCTTCTTTGTCATGAAGACTAATGGAAGTAATCTATCACCTCTTTAAAAGTTCCTGTTTTTCTCCAAAGCAGGCTGAGAAAAATATGTTATCTCAAGGGTTTAAGTGTCACTGGAGTGTGTTTGTGTGTATTTAAAGTGAAGTATAACTCTTACCATGTGGAGTTGGTCTTTAGGGATTTCTAATGGGGGTCCAAGATTCCATTACCTTCTATTCTGAATCACACACACAGATGCACAGTCAAGACTGGAAGGTCACTAAACTCACATTTCTATTTTTCTCCAGTTTCCTCAGAGTGGTTTGTGTAATATAAACTAGGACCAACAGCAGTGATGACCGAGCAGGTTTACAGTGTCACTGATGTAAAACCCCCACAAATAAAGCTTGCTGATGCTTTGTTGGCTTGATCTTGGTATGCACCTCATTCTTTCAACCATTTGAAATGTCTTGGTGTTGTGAGTATGTGCGCTGCACAGGAACCACAGTGTACAATATGAATAAACAGCAGCAAGCAGTTATGCCTTCAAGACAGCAGCCAGCTATGTGAGCAAAGCAATGTGATTTTATTTGCAAGTCATCTGATTTTTTTCCCCTGTTGATTTGAGTTATCACAACTCCTGTTTAAAAAGCCAAGTTGAAAGTAATTTTGTTCAAACTGGAGATAAAGAGAGGCTGTCTGTTCAGATCTATAGTGACACTCCTGTCTGTGCAGATACTGGAGTAAGAGGACACCAGACAATAAGATCTATAGGAAACAATAAAACTAAATATGGGATATGTAATGTAGCCTGCATCACATATTTTCTATTCTTCACTAATGTGATATAGCATTTAATCAGTGTTGATCAAGTGTTTCCCCCCTAGTAATATTATATTATTGGACAGGTTAATATTTGTGATACAAAGTAATTTAATCTGTTTCTGTCTTCAGGACCTGGACAGTCTTCAGATCCAGCTGGAGGATGTGCGTTTCTTCGACCTGTTTGGATACAGTGAGGAAGAAGGGGGTTGGCTTTGCTTCATGTGTAACAACCCTGAGAAGGCCACAGGTACACACACACACACACACACACACACACACACACACACACACAAACAAACGAACAGACGTTTGCATAAAGCCTCCAGCAATTTTGTCCCTGACAGCAGTCTGTTTTTCAGAGATTAGGATAGTTGTTGTTTTTTTTTGGCAGCTTTAAAATGACATTCGGTGTTGTATTGTGTAAATGTGAGAATTGTCATTACAAAGACACAGACAGAGATTGGGAACAGTTCTCATAGGATCAGCTGACGTCACTTCAAAAGGTTAAAGACCCATGGAAATATAAGTATAAATAAGTTCTTGGTGAAACACAAGTAGTAATGGGAAAAAGGATGGAAGTATTGATGGGATGAGCTAATATCTTTAATTATAATTAAACTTTTAAATACAACTTACTGTACACTTGCATCCTCATATATCAACAGACAACAAATTACACTTTACACTTTACCTTATAGACTGAATTCCACCGTGGTTTCCCCTGAATTGCTCTTAGCTCAAGTCATCTCAAAAAGAGCTATGAACAAGTAAAATGGGATTTAAAAAGTGATTCCCTTTTCTAATTGTCAGTCATCCACCTGGCACAGTTTGTGTTTCTCTAGTATTTCTTTGTAAAGCTGCGGGGTAAATTCAGGGTAAATAATCTTTTTCCTGGAACAGTTGAGGAAAATGGGGCAAAGAACTCTTATTTAATCACTGCCAGTCTGATTTTAGTGCTGTCAGGAAGGGTCACTGCCATCATGACTCAGTTCTGATGAGTTTATGTTGGAACCAGCGACCCATATGATGACCACTTTGTCCTGATGAAGTCAGACTTGGAATCGTGACCAAATCTTTAAATCACATTTAGATTACTGTGTGTGTTTGTGTGTGTGATCCACATTAAGATGTTTTATACACCTGTTTCATTCACAGTGACTCCTCACTAGCTCAGGTTTGATTTACACTGTTAAGGATCTCTTGCCTGTTGCCTGTCCCTTCTCACGTGTTGCTCCTCTCTGAGGAGCCCAGAAAGCATAAAGTGTGTCGAGGTGAGTTATGAGACTGTAAATTAAGAGACTCTATAAATCCATGTGTGACAGTTTAGCCTAGGGAGAGCATACATGAGAGCAAATGTGACAGAAGTTTGGGAAAGAGGCTTTAAATCTGCGTCCATCTGTCTGTCAGTCTCACATGGAAGCAGTTATTAGTTACATAAGAGGAGTCAGAGGAGGGCAGTTTGTGGCACATGTGCTCAGATGAAGAAATATTAAGGACAGGGGAGAAAAGAAAAAAAAAAAAAAAATGAGAGGGACTGGCTTTGGAGAAAGTGAAAAAAGTCAAGTGTCACTAATAAGTAGTTTGAGACCTGTGTCCCATACAGGAACATGTTGTTTTCAGGCTCGGCTGTTTGATGACAGCTCGTAAGAAACCAGCAGGTATTCCTCGGAAAGTTACAACCAGAGGCAGGAAATTGTTTGCCACCAGATGGAAACAGGCAGATGGGATGCAATTTAAAGTTTAGCGTGTGCTTATGGGTGTGTGTTTATGATGTTTATGAGCTTTGGAGGACGAAAAGTTCAGATTAGAGATGATTACCACAGTGTGTGCAGGTTTTAACTAATGATCATCAGACAGCAGATGGGGCTTATGAGGAGATCTCAAGAAAACCAAGGATTTTATTTTGTTGTTGCAATGCTACATTTCTTAGCACAATGTACATCACATATATTCAACAACAGCAGTCATTAACATTAACAATCATTAAGCACCAGTTATGAATAAAGAAGAAATTATTTTCACTGAACAGTATGTGTGTTTATAAATGTATGTATTTATGTTTATAGTATAGTGATGCTGGTTATTATTACAGCACAGAAGATCACGTCAGAAACCAAACTAAGCAATGTAATCAACAGCTTGGAGTCACATAAAACATTTTGTCTAAGTTTGAGGAATTGACGCTGTACTTTATGTATGGCTTACTAATAAATTGTAAATTATTTCAGTTTTAGAAAACATTATATTAGTGTTACATAAGTTGACTCACTTTATGTGGTTAGAAAGTAGAAATGAAGCCAAGTTAGTGCTGAGGTCAGCTATCCCTCCTGCGCACACAATCTGACATCCAGAAGTTTACAAGGACTCAAGCGGTGAAATTTCAAAGCATGCGACTGGATTTGTCTGGACTGGGAGGTTAACATACAGCACAGCAAGAGCTTGGAATAACACAGCACAGTCTAATTCACTTACAGCTCAACAGTAATCAGCACACAGGATATGAGATGGTTTAGTGAGTGTCTCTGTTGACTGAGGGAGCGTCATCCATTTAAGTGGAATTAATACTCATATACTTCATTTAGAGGGAAGCAGTCATTAAATTGTGCTCATAGTGCTGCTTTTCATCACCCGCTTCTTCCAAATACACACACTTGCATGCCCGGAAGTAAACATGCCCAGTGGAAGCCAATCATTCCAACTCTGCTGAAGAAACAAGTGTAAGCAGTGCGTGAGCTGGATGTCTGCAAAGAAGAAATGTTTCCTTTTCACATTCAGGCAAGTCTCGTCATTATGGGAAGAGTTGGAAAAGGAATGGTAGTGCTTTACGCTCTGCATGATTAGAAGTGTGGGTGGATGTGGTTACATGTGTTTCTTATATAGCATAAGTGTCTTTGAGACCTTAGATGGCCCCTGTGTTCTGCAGGTCTGTCTGGTATAAACGCAAAGGCTTGGATCAGCCAAATTATAAAAAAAATACAGCGTCTTCGAATGTAATTCTTATAGTATCTAGCCAAGAAAGATGCAGCTTTTGAGACATCAGTCTCTGAGATTTCCGCCTCTGCCCAAACTTAGGGACGACAAATGAATTTTGGAGTGTTGTGCATGACATTGATAAAATGAAACTGAAAATTACACAGCAGCATATCTTTCTAGAAACTATTTCACTCACTCTGACCTGTTATACTAAAATAATTAAAGCAGCTCCAATTAAACTTTTTTAGACAGTAGGTGTTCCGTGTAATTATCTCAAACTTGTACAAACATTCTAAAATTTATGATATATATCTAAATTGAAGTCTATCACACTCAAGTACAGTGGCACTCAACACGCAGACTAATGCAGAAACGCAGTTCTCGAATGGGAAACATGTTTGTACACAAGATCAGTTCAAACTTAAGTTCATGGAGAGGCAGGCAAAGACAAAGTCTGATATCCAGTAAGGGGTCGTAAACTGTCAGACAAAATGATATACAACGTGATATTTAACAGCCCACTTGTGTTAAGTGATACGTCTGTGACACCACCTAGCTCAGAGGTTGTTGTAATTCCCTGTAGTGAAGGGGATTTTGAAAACAGTGTGAAATAAGTGGCCAATGGCAAGTGTGTACCCACTGTCATCTGGTGAGTCAGCCTACACCTCAGGCTGCAGGCATGAACTGAGTGGCCTTCACCAACACTAATTATAGCTAATTAGTCACCTGTCAACAGTCAGCTACATAATTTAGAGGAAAAGAGGCTTCATGACATTTTGATGTAGCACATTTTGTTCATGTAATCGTTGTTGTAAATATTGCAAATATTATTTTGTTGTGACAAAATACGCATGACTATAAAATGAAATATACTAATTATCAGATATTTTTCATTTTTATTGACATTTTGTAACATGCTAACATGAAACACTTCCAGCTTTCATTTTTGCCTTTAATTGATGACATATTGATATTCTGATATTCATATTGAGAATCTGACAGGGATTCTTTAAGATAGAAAAGGGGATGTCATCATCTCCCTGAAACACCTTTCACAATCATATGGTCGAACTTGCTATCATACAATGAATCAAACACCATATAAGTAGCACACAATTTGGGGTTTATTAAGTGTGACTTTGCAAAAATGCATAAAATGTAATAATTTGGAATGTCAGAAAAAGTGGGAAAAAAAGCCATACTATACTATGTTGAAAAATGGAAAAAAGTCAAAAAAATGTTTTTCCTAAAAATGCAACAAAACATCTAGGAATAGTGTCGTATATACACTCCATAGCATAATATGTGTTAAAAATGCATAAAATGTCATAATTTGGAATGTCAGAAAAAAAAAAAAAAAAAAAAAAAAGCCATACTATACTATGTCAAAAAATGGAAAAAAAAAGTCAAAAAATGTTTTTTCCTAAAAATGCAACAAAACATCTATGAATAGTGTCATATATACACTCCATAGCATATTATGTGTTAAAAATGCATAAAATGTCATAATGTGGTATGTCAGAAAAAAAAGTAAAAAAAAAGCCATACTATACTATGTTGAAAAATGGAAAAAAGTCAAAAAAAATGTTTTTCCTAAAAACACAACAAAACATCTAGGAATGGTGTCCTATATACACTCCATAGCATATTATTTGTTAAAAATGCATAAAATGTAATAATTTGGAATGTCAGAAAAAGTGAAAAAAAAAAAACGCCATACTATACTATGTTGAAAAATGGAAAAAAGTCAAAAAAAAATTTTTTTCCCTAAAAACACAACAAAACATCTAGGAATGGTGTCCTATATACACTCCA
>JAFBJZ010000083.1:0-11195 GCA_016785225.1 Psettodes erumei
TGGGCTGTGTGTGATGGGCTGGGCTGGGTTACTGGGGCTGTGTATAGCATGCAGTGGATGCAGATCGGGGGTCCCTGTGCTGGGCTGGGCTGGGCTGGGTTACTGGGGCTGTGTACAGCATGCAGTGGATGCAGATCGGGGGTCCTGTGCTGCTGCTGTGCTGGGCTGGGCTGGGCTGGGCTGGGCTGGGGCTGGGCTGGGGCTGGGTGGATGGGGCTGCTGTGGCTGTGCTGGGCTGGGTGGATGCAGATCTGGGCTGGTGCTGTGCTGGATGCTGGCTGCTGGCTGGGCTGGGCTGGGCTGGGCTGGGCTGGGCTGGGCTGGGTTACTGGGGCTGTGTGCTGCATGCAGTGGATGCAGATGGGGGGTCCCTGTGCTGGGCTGGGCTACTGGGGCTGGGCTGGGCTGGGCTGGGCTGTGCTGGGCTGGGCTGGGCTGTGGATGCTGGGCTGGGTGCCTGTGCTGGGCTGGGCTGGCTGGGCTGTGTGGATGCAGATGGGGGTGCTGGGCTGTGCAGTGGATGCTGGGCTGCTGGCTGGGCTGGGCTGGGCTGGCTGTGCTGGGCTGGGCTGGGTTACTGGGGCTGTGTATAGCATGCAGTGGATGCAGAGTCGGGGTCCCTGTGCTGGGCTGGGCTGGGCTGGGCTGGGCTGGCTGGGGCTGGGCTGGGCTGGGCTGGGCTGTGCTGGCTGGGCTGGGGCTGGGCTGGGCTGGGCTGGGCTGGATGTGCATGGCTGGGCTGGGCTGGGCTGTGTGCTAGCTGGGCTGGTGCTGGGCTGGGGCCTGTGCTGGGCTGGGCTGGGCTGGTGCTGGGCTGGGCTGGGCTGGGCTGGGCTGGGTTACTGGGGCTGATGCATGCATGCAGTGGATGCAGATGCTGGGGGGCTGGGCTGGGCTGGGCTGGGCTGTGCTGGGCTGGGCTGGGTGGGCTGGGCTGGGCTGGGTTACTGGGGCTGTGTACAGCATGCGGTGGATGCAGATGGGGGGTCCCTGTGCTGGGCTGGGCTGTGCTGGGCTGGGCTGGGCTGTGCTGGGCTGGGCTGGGTTGGGACTGGGGCTGTGTACAGCATGCGGTGGATGCAGATCGGGGGCTGTGCTGTGCTGGGCTGGCTGGCTGGCTGGGCTGGGCTGGGCTGGGCTGGGCTGGGCTGTGCTGTGCATGGGTGGCTGCTGGGGGCTGTGCTGGGCTGGGCTGTGTGTGCTGGGCTGGGCTGGGTTACTGGGGCTGTGCTGCATGGGGTGGTGCAGATGGGCTGCTGGGCTGTGCTGGGCTGGGCTGTGGGCTGGGCTGGGGCTGGGCTGGGCTCAGCATGGGGTGGGCTCGGGGGCTGGGCTGGGCTGGCTGTGGGCTGGGCTGGGGCTGTGTGTAGCATGCAGTGGATGCAGATGGGGGTCCCTGTGGGGCTGGGCTGCTGGCTGGGCTGTGCTGTGCTGGGCTGGGCTGGGTTACTGGGGCTGTGTACAGCATGCAGTGGATGCAGATCGGGGGTCCCTGTGCTGGGCTGGGCTGGGCTGGGCTGGGCTGGGCTGTGCTGGGCTGGGCTGGGCTGGGTTACTGGGGCTGTGTATAGCATGCAGTGGATGCAGATCGGGGGTCCCTGTGCTGGGCTGGGCTGGGCTGGGTGATGGGCTGGGCTGGGCTGGGCTGGGCTTACTGCTGGGGCTGTACAGCATGCGGTGCTGTGCAGATGCAGCATGCTGTGCTGGCTGCTGGGCTGGGCTGGCTGGGCTGCTGGCTGGGCTGGGCTGGGCTGCTGCTGGCTGCTGCTGGGCTGTGTGGCTGCTGGGCTGGGTGTGCTGCTGGGCTGTGCTGGGCATGCAGTGGATGCAGATCGGGGGTCCCTGTGCTGGGCTGGGCTGGCTGGCTGGCTGGGCTGGGCTGGGCTGGCATGCTGGGCTGGGCTGGGCTGGGCTGTGCTGCTGGGCTGGGCTGGGCTGGGGCTGTGTATGCATGATGGTGGATGCAGATCTGGGGGCTGTGCTGGGCTGGGCTGGGCTGTGCTGGGCTGGGCTGGGTTACTGGGCTGTGTACAGCATGCGGTGGATGCAGATGGGGGTCCCTGTGCTGCTGGGCTGGCTGGGTGTGCTGGGCTGGGCTGGGCTGCATGGCTGTCCTGTGCTGCTGGGCTGTGCTGGGCTGGGCTGGGCTGGGTTGGGCTGGGGCTGTGTGTAGCATGCAGTGGATGCAGATCGGGGGGTCCCTGTGCTGGGCTGCTGGGCTGGGCTGGGCTGGGTGGGCTGGGCTGGGCTGGGTTACTGGGGCTGTGTGCAGCATGCGGTGGATGCAGATCGGGGGTCCCTGTGCTGGGCTGGGCTGGGCTGTGTGATGGGCTGGGCTGATGGGCTGGGCTGGGCTGGGCTGTGTATAGCATGGTGGATGCAGGCTGGGGGGTCCTGTGCTGTGCTGTGCTGGGCTGTGCTGTGCTGGGCTGGGCTGGGTTACTGGGGCTGTGTGTAGCATGGGTGGATGCAGATGGGGGTCCCTGTGCTGGGCTGGGCTGGGCTGTGCTGGGCTGGGCTGGGCTGGGCTGGGCTGGGCTGGGTGGGCTGGGGCTGTGTACAGCATGCAGTGGATGCAGATGGGGGGTCCCTGTGCTGGGCTGCTGGCTGGGCTGTGGCTGGGCTGGGCTGGGTGCTGGGCTGTGTGCAGCATGGGGTGGATGCAGATCTGGGGTGCTGTGCTGGGCTGGGCTGGGCTGGGCTGGGCTGGGCTGGGCTGGGTTACTGGGGCTGTGCAGCATGCAGTGGATGCAGATCGGGGGTCCCTGTGCTGGGCTGGGCTGGGCTGGGCTGGCTGGGCTGGGCTGGCTGGGCTGGGCTGGGGCTGCTGCTGTGTGCTGCATGCTGTGGATGCAGGGCGGGGTCCCTGCTGGTGCTGTGCTGCTGCTGGGCTGTGCTGTGCTGTGCTGGGCTGGGCTGGCTGCTGTGGGCTGTGCTGGGCTGGGCTGGGCTGTGCTGTGCTGGGCTGGGCTGGGGCTGCTGGGGGCTGTGCTGGCATGCTGGCTGCAGCTTGGGGGCTGTGCTGGGCTGGGCTGGGCTGGGCTGGGCTGGGCTGGGCTGGGTGGCTGGGCTGGGCTGGGCTGGGCTGTGTGTATAGCATGGGTGGATGCAGATGCTGGGCTGGGCTGTGCTGGGCTGGGCTGGGCTGTGCTGGGCTGTGGCTGGGCTGGGCTGGGCTACTGGGGCTGTGTACAGCATGTGGATGCAGGCTGGGGTCCCTGTGCTGGGCTGGGCTGCTGGGCTGGGCTGGGCTGGGCTGGGCTGGGCTGGGCTGGGTTGCTGGGGCTGTGTATAGCATGCAGTGGATGCAGATGGGGTGCTGTCCTGTGCTGGGCTGGGCTGGGCTGGGCTGGGCTGGTGTGTGCTGGGCTGGGCTGGGTTACTGGGGCTGTACATCATGCGGTGGATGCAGATCGGGGGGCCCCTGTGCTGGGCTGGGCTGGGCTGGGCTGTGCTGTGCTGGGCTGGGCTGGGCTGTGGTGCTGGGCTGGGCTGGGCTGCTGGCTGGCTGGCTGGGCTGTGGTGGATGGGCTGGCTGGGCTGGGGCTGTGTGCTGCTGGTGCTGTGCTGCTGGGCTGTGTGCTGGGCTGGGCTGGGCTGGGTTGCTGGGCTGTGCAGTGGATGCTGGATGCTGGGCTGGTGCTGTGCTGGGCTGGGCTGTTGCTGGGGCTGTGCAGCATGCTGTGGGTGGATGCTGGGCTGGGCTGGGCTGCTGGGCTGTGCTGGCTGGGCTGGGCTGGGTTGCTGGGGCTGTGTATAGCATGCAGTGGATGCAGGGCGGGGGTCCTGTGCTGTGCTGGGCTGGGCTGGGCTGGGCTGGGCTGGGCTGGGCTGTGGCATGCAGTGGATGCAGATGGGCTGTGCTGGGCTGGGCTGGGCTGGGCTGGGCTGTGCTGGGCTGGGCTGGGCTGGGTTAGTGGGGCTGTGTGCAGCATGCAGTGGATGCAGGGGTCCCTGTGCTGTGCTGGGCTGGGCTGGGCTGCTGGGCTGGGCTGGCTGGGCTGGGCTGCTGTGCTGGGCTGGGCTGGGTTGCTGGGGCTGTGCTGGGCTGCTGTGGCTGGGCTGGGGTCCCTGGGCTGGGCTGGGCTGCTGGGCTGGGCTGGGCTGTGCTGGGGGCTGGGCTGGGCTGTGCTGGGCTGGGCTGTGTGCTGGGCTGGGCTGCTGGCTGTGCTGGGCTGGGGGTGGTGCTGGGGCTGGGCTGGGCTGGGCTGGGGGCTGTGCTGTGCTGGGCTGGGCTGGGTTGCTGGGGCTGTGCTGGGCAGCATGGTGGATGCAGATGCAGGGGGTCCCTGTGCTGGGCTGGGCTGGGCTGGGCTGGTGCTGGGCTGGGCTGGGTTACTGGGGCTGTGTATAGCATGCAGTGGATGCAGATCGGGGGTCCCTGTGCTGGGCTGGGCTGGGCTGGGCTGGCTGTGCTGGGTGGGCTGGGCTGGGTTACTGGGGCTGTGTACAGCATGCAGTGGATGCAGATCGGGGTCCCTGTGCTGTGCTGGGCTGGGCTGTGCTGGGCTGTGCTGGGCTGGGCTGGGGCTGGGGCTGTGCTGTGCTGGATGCTGCTGGGGCTGTGCTGGGCTGGGCTGGCTGGGCTGGGCTGGGCTGGGCTGTGCTGGGCTGGGGTGGATGCAGATGGGGTCCCTGTGCTGGGCTGGGCTGGGCTGGGCTGGGCTGTGGCTGGGCTGGGCTGGGTTGCTGGGGCTGTGTGGGCTGGCATGGGCTGGATGCAGATCTGTGGGGGTCCCTGTGCTGGGCTGGGCTGGGCTGGGCTGTGCTGGGCTGTGGGCTGGGCTGGGTTACTGGGGCTGTGTGCAGCATGCAGTGGGCTGGGCTGTGGGGGTGCTGTGCTGGGCTGGGCTGTGGGCTGGGCTGCTGTGGGCTGTGCTGGGCTGTGCTGGGCTGCTGTGCTGTGCTGTGCTGTGCTGCTGGGCTGGGCTGCTGGGCTGCTGTGCTGGCTGGGCTGGGCTGGGCTGGGCCTGTGCTGGGCTGGGCTGGCTGGGCTGGGCTGGGCTGGGTTACTGGGGCTGTGTGTACAGCATGCAGTGGATGCAGATCGGGGTCCCTGTGCTGGGCTGGGCTGTGCTGGGCTGGGCTGGGCTGGGCTGGGCTGGGCTGGCTGCTGGGCTGGGCTGGGTTGCACTGGGGCTGTGTATAGCTGGGGTGGATGTGATGGGGGTCCCTGTGCTGGGCTGGGCTGGGCTGGGCTGCTGGCTGTGCTGGGCTGGGCTGGGCTGGGTTGCTGGGGCTGTGTGCAGCATGTGGGTGGATGCAGATCGGGGGGTCCCTGCTGCTGGGCTGGGCTGCTGGGCTGTGTGCTGGGCTGGGCTGGGCTGGCTGGGCTGTGCAGCATGGGCTGTGCAGTGGGCTCCCTGCTGGGCTGCTGGGCTGTGGCTGGGCTGGCTGTGCTGGGCTGGGCTGTGCTGGGCTGGGCTGTGCTGTGCTGTGCTGGGCTGCTGGCTGGGCTGCTGGCTGGGCTGGGCTGTGCTGTGCTGTGGATGCATGCTGGATGCTGGGCTGGGCTGGGCTGGGCTGGGCTGGGCTGTGTGTGCTGGGCTGGGCTGGGTTACTGGGGCTGTGTATAGCATGCAGTGGATGCAGAGATCGGGGGGTCCCTGTGCTGGGCTGGGCTGGGCTGGGCTGGGCTGGGCTGGGCTGGGCTGGGCTGGGCTGGGTGCTGCTGGCTGTGCTGGGCTGGATGCAGCTGGGGTGGGCTGGCTGGGGCTGGGCTGTGCTGGGCTGTGCTGGGCTGGGCTGGGCTGGGCTGGGCTGGGGCTGTGCGGGCATGCTGGCTGGGCTGGGGGGCTGGGCTGGGCTGGGCTGTGGATGCTGGGCTGGGTTGCTGGGGCTGTGCATGCAGTGCAGTGGATGGGATGGGGGGCTGTGCTGGGCTGGGCTGGGCTGTGGGCTGGGCTGGGCTGGGGCTGGGGCTGCTGGCTGGGGTGGATGCTGGTGGGGTCCCTGTGCTGGGGCTGCTGGCTGCTGGGCTGGGCTGGGCTGCTGTGCTGGGCTGTGCTGTGCTGGGCTGGGCTGGGCTGGGTGGCTGGGCTGGGCTGGGTTACTGGGGCTGTGTATAGCATGCAGTGGATGCAGATCGGGGGTCCCTGTGCTGGCTGTGCTGGGCTGGGCTGTGTGTGATGGGCTGGGCTGGGTTACTGGGGCTGTGTATAGCATGCAGTGGATGCAGATCGGGGTCCCTGTGCTGGGCTGGGCTGTGCTGGCTGGCTGGGCTGGGCTGGGCTGGGCTGGGCTGCTGGCTGGGCTGGGCTGGGCTGGGCTGGGGCTGTGTGCTGTGCTGCATGTGTGGATGCAGATGCGGGGGTCCCTGCTGGCTGGGCTGGGCTGGGCTGGGCTGGGCTGGGCTGGGCTGGGCTGGGTTACTGGGGCTGTGTATAGCATGCTGTGGATGCAGATCGGGGGTCCTGTGTGGGCTGGCTGTGCTGGGCTGGGCTGGGCTGGGCTGGGTGTGCTGGGCTGTGCTGGCATGCTGTGGCTGCAGCTGTGCTGGGGCTGGGCTGGGCTGCTGGGCTGGGCTGGGCTGGGCTGGGGCTGGGTGCTGTGCTGTGTGCAGCATGCAGTGGATGCAGCTGGGCTGGCTGGGCTGTGCTGGGCTGGGCTGGGCTGTGTGTGGGCTGGGCTGGGCTGGGTTACTGGGGCTGTGTATAGCATGCAGTGGATGCAGATCGGGGGTCCCTGTGCTGGGCTGGGCTGGGCTGGGCTGGGCTGGGCTGTGCTGGCTGGGCTGGGCTGGGTTACTGGGGCTGTGTGCAGCATGCGGTGGATGCAGATGGGGGGTCCCTGTGCTGGGCTGGGCTGGGCTGTGCTGGGCTGGGCTGGGCTGCTGGGCTGTACAGCATGCTGGGGATGCTGATCTGGGCTGGTGCTGGGCTGGGCTGGGCTGTGCTGGGCTGTGGATGCTGATGGGCTGTGGGCTGTGCTGTGCTGGGCTGGGCTGGGCTGGGCTGTGCTGGGCTGGGCTGCTGGCTGGGCTGGGCTGGGTGCTGGGGGCTGGGCTGGGCTGCTGGGCTGTGCTGGGCTGGGCTGGGCTGGGCTGGGCTGGGCTGGGCTGCTGGCTGGGGGCTGGGCATGGGCTGGGCTGCTGTGCTGGGCTGGGCTGGGTGGGCTGGGTGCTGGGGCTGTGTGCAGCATGCGGTGGATGCAGATCAGGGGGCTGTGCTGGGCTGGGCTGGGCTGGGCTGGGCTGGGCTGGGCTGGGCTGGGGCTGTGTGCAGCATGCTGTGGATGCAGATCAGGGCTGGGCTGGGCTGGCTGGGCTGGGCTGGGGCTGCTGGCTGGGCTGGGCTGGGCTGGGCTGGGCTGGGCTGGGTTACTGGGGCTGTGTACAGCATGCAGTGGATGCAGATCGGGGGTCCCTGTGCTGGGCTGGGCTGGGCTGGGCTGGGCTGTGCTGGGCTGGGCTGGGCTACTGGGGCTGTGTACAGCATGGGGTGGATGCAGATCGGGGGTCCCTGTGCTGGGCTGGGCTGGCTGGCTGGGCTGGGGCTGCATGCTGTGCTGTGCTGTGCTGTGCTGGGCTGTGCTGTGCTGGGCTGGGCTGGGTGGCTGGGGGCTGTGCTGGGCTGGGGTGGCTGTGCTGGGCTGGGCTGTGCTGTGCTGGGCTGGGCTGGGCTGGGCTGGGCTGGGCTGCTGGGCTGGGCTGCTGGGCTTGCTGGGCTGGGCTGGCATGCTGGGATGCTGGGCTGGGCTCCCTGTGCTGTGCTGGGCTGGGCTGGGCTGGGCTGGGCTGGTGCTGGGTGCTGTGCATGCTGTGCATGTGGGGTGCTGGGCTGGGCTGTGCTGTGCTGGGCTGGGCTGGGCTGGTGTGATGGGCTGGGCTGGGTTACTGGGGCTGTGTAGCATGCAGTGGATGCAGTGGATGCAGTGCTGGGGGTCCCTGCTGGGCTGGGCTGGGCTGCTGGCTGGGCTGGGCTGGGCTGGGGCTGTGCTGGGCATGCTGGATGGGCTGCTGGCTGGGCTTGCTGGGGCTGTGTGGGCTGCTGGTGGATGCTGATCTGGGCTGGGCTGGGTGTGCTGGGCTGTGCTGGGCTGGGCTGCTGGCTGGGCTGGGCTGGGCTGGGTGGCTGGGCTGTGCAGGGCATGCTGGGTGCTGTGCAGATGGGCTGGGGTGGGCTGTGCTGGGCTGGGCTGTGCTGGGCTGGGCTGTGCTGGGCTGGGCTGGGCTGGGCTGGGTTGCTGGGGCTGTGTGCTGCATGCAGTGGATGATGGATGCTGTGCTGGGCTGGGCTGGGCTGGTGCTGGGCTGGGCTGGGCTGGGCTGGGTTACTGGGGCTGTGTATAGCATGCAGTGGATGCAGATCGGGGGTCCCTGTGCTGGGCTGGGCTGCTGGCTGGGCTGGGCTGGGCTGGGCTGGGCTGGGCTGGGTACTGGGGCTGTGTGCAGCATGCAGTGCATGCAGATCATGGGTGCTGTGCTGGCTGGGCTGGGCTGGGCTGGGCTGGGCTGGGCTGGGCTGGGCTGTGCTGTGCTGGTGGATGCAGGCTGGGCTGGGCTGGGCTGTGCTGGGCTGGCTGGGCTGGGCTGGGCTGGGTGGCTGGGCATGCTGTGGCTGGGCTGGGCTGTGCTGTGCTGGGCTGGGCTGCTGCTGGGCTGGGCTGGGCTGGGTGGGCTGGGGCTGTGCAGCATGCATGCAGTGGATCCCAGATCAGGGGGGGCCTGTGCTGGGCTGGGCTGCTGGGCTGGGCTGGGCTGGGCTGGGCTGGTGCTGGGCATGCTGGGCTGTGTGCATGCTGGCTGGATGCTGGGCTGGGGCTGCTGGGCTGTGCTGTGCTGGGGCTGGGATGCTGGGCTGGGCTGCTGGCTGGGCTGTGCTGGGCTGGGCTGGGCTGGGCTGTGCTGGGCTGGGCTGGGCTGGGCTGGGTTACTGGGGCTGTGTAGCAGCATGCAGTGGATGCAGATCGGGGTCCCTGTGCTGGGCTGGGCTGGGCTGGGCTGCTGGGCTGGGCTGTGCTGGCTGGGCTGGGCTTACTGGGGCTGTGTACAGCATGCTGGGTGGATGCAGATGGGGGGTCCCTGTGCTGGGCTGGGCTGTGCTGGGCTGGGCTGGGCTGGGCTGGGCTGCTGCTGGGGCTGGGTGGGCTGGGCTGGGCTGGGCTGCTGGGCTGTGTATAGCATGCTGGGTGGATGCTGGGCTGGGTCCCTGGCTGGGCTGCTGGGCTGGGCTGGGCTGGGCTGGGCTGGGCTGGGCTGGGTTGCTGGGGCTGTGCAGCATGCAGTGGATGCAGATCTGGGGCTGTGCTGCTGCTGGGCTGGGCTGCTGTGTGATGGGCTGGGCTGGGTTACTGGGGCTGTGTACAGCATGCAGTGGATGCAGATCGGGGGTCCCTGTGCTGGGCTGGGCTGGCTGGGCTGGGCTGGGCTGGGCTGGGCTGGGCTGTGCTGTGCTGTGCTGTGCTGGGCTGTGCTGTGCTGTGCTGTGCTGTGCTGGGCTGGGCTGGCTGGGCTGGGCTGGGCTGTGCTGTGCTGTGCTGGGCTGGGCTGTGCTGGCTGGGCTGGGCTGCTGTGCTGGGCTGGGCTGCTGGGCTGTGCTGCTGGGCTGGGCTGGGCTGGGGCTGGGGCTGTGTAGCATGTGGTGGATGCAGATCAGGGGTCCCTGTGCTGGGCTGGGCTGGGCTGGGCTGGGCTGGGCTGGGCTGGCTGGGCTGGGCTGGGCTGGGCTGTGCTGGGCATGCTGGGTGGATGATCTGGGCTGTGCTGGGCTGGGCTGGGCTGCTGGCTGGGCTGTGCTGGGCTGGCTGTGCTGGGGGCTGTGCTGGGCTGCTGGGCTGGGCTGGGCTGGGCTGGGCTGGGCTGGGTTGCTGGGGCTGTGTGCTGCATGCAGTGGATGCTGGATGTCCTGGTGTGGCTGGGCTGGGCTGGGCTGGGCTGTGCTGTGATGGGCTGGGCTGGGTTACTGGGGCTGTGTATAGCATGCAGTGGATGCAGATCGGGGGTCCCTGTGCTGGGCTGGGCTGGGCTGGGCTGGGGCTGCTGGGCTGGGGGGGTTACTGGGGCTGTGTATAGCATGCGGTGGATGCAGATCAGGGGTCCCTGTGCTGTGCTGGCTGGGCTGGGCTGGGCTGGCTGGGCTGGGCTGTGCTGCATGGCTGTGTGTGGCAGCATGCTGTGCTGTGCTGGCTGCTGGGCTGGGCTGTGCTGGGCTGGGCTGGGCTGGGCTGGGCTGGGCTGGGCTGGGCTGGGCTGTGCTGGGCTGGGCTGGGCTGGGCTGTGCTGCATGCTGTGCAGGGGATGCTGGGCTGGGCTGGGCTGTGCTGGGCTGGGCTGGGCTGGGCTGGGCTGGGCTGGGCTGGGCTGCAGTGGATGCAGATCGGGGTGCTGCTGTGCTATAGCATGCTGGGCTGGTGCTGGGCTGTGGGCATGCTGGGCTGTGCTGGGTGTCCTGTGCTGGGCTGGGCTGGGCTGTGCTGTGCTGGGCTGGGCTGGGTTACTGGGGCTGTGCATAGCATGCGGTGGATGCAGATCAGGGGTACCTGTGCTGGGTTGGCTGTGCTGGGCTGGGCTGGGCTGGGCTGGGCTGGCTGGGATGCAGATGCTGGGCTGGGCTGGGGGCTGGGCTGCTGGGCTGCATGGGTGGACTGGGGCTGTGTACAGCATGCAGTGGATGCCTGTGCTGCTGGGCTGGGCTGGGCTGGGCTGTGCTGTGCTGCTGGGCTGGGCTGGGCTGGGCTGGGTTACTGGGGCTGTGTATAGCATGCAGTGGATGCAGATCGGGGGTCCCTGTGCTGGGCTGCTGGCTGGGCTGGGCTGCTGTGCTGGGCTGGGCTGGGCTGGGTTACTGGGGCTGTGTATAGCATGCAGTGGATGCAGATGGGGGGGTCCCTGTGCTGCATGGGTGGATGGCTGGGCTGGGCTGCTGGCTGGGCTGGGCTGGGCTGGGTGGGCTGGGGCTGTGTACAGCATGCTGTGGATGCAGGCTGGGGTCCCTCCCTGCTGGGCTGGGCTGCTGGCTGGGCTGGGCTGGGCTGGGCTGGGCTGGGCTGTGCTGGGCTGTGCTGGGCTGGCTGTGCTGGCTGTGCTGCTGGGCTGGGCTGGGCTGGGCTTACTGGGGCTGTGTATAGCATGCAGTGGATGCAGATCGGGGTCCCTGTGCTGTGCTGGGCTGGGCTGGGCTGTGTGTGATGGGCTGGGCTGGGTTACTGGGGCTGTGTATAGCATGCAGTGGATGCAGATCGGGGGTCCCTGTGCT
>JAFBJZ010000084.1:0-10879 GCA_016785225.1 Psettodes erumei
TAGCACAAATAGACACAATATAAGTTCAAAGACATGCTAAACTACCACAAAGAGACATAGGATGACGTTAAAGATGTTCAGAACTAGCACAAAGAGACACAATGTAACTTCAAAGACATGCTAAATTTCCACAAAGATACACAGGATGACTTCAAAGCAGTGAAGAACTAGCACAAATAGACACAATATAACTTCAAAGACATGCTAAACTACCACAAAGAGACACAGGATGACATCAAAGATGTTCTTAACTAGCACAAAGAGACACATAATAACTTCAACGATATGCTCAATTACCACAAAGAGACACAATATAACTTCAAAGACAAGATAAACTACCACAAAGAGACACAGGATGACGTCAAAGATGTTCAGAACTCGGACATAGAGACACAGTATAACTTTAAAGACATGCTAAACTACCACAAAGAGACACAGGATGACTTCAAAGCAGTTAAGAACTAGCACGACGAGACACAATATAACTTCAAAGACATGCTAAACTACCACAAAGAGACACAAGATGAATTCAAAGCAATTCAGAAGTAGCACAAAGACTCACAAAATGACTTCAAAGCAGGTAATAACTAGCACAAAGACACACAAGATGACTTTAAAGACATGCTAAACTACCACAAACAGTCACAAGATGACTTCAAAGCAGTTCACAACTAGCACAGAGACACACAAGATGACTTTAAAGACATGCTAAAATACCACAAGGAGGCACAAGATGACTTCAAAGCAGTTCAGAAGTAGCACAAAGAGACACAATATGTCGTCAAGGACATGCTACACTACCACAAAGAGACACAAGAAGACTTCAAAGACATGCTAAACTACCACAAAGACTCACAATATGACTTCAATGCACTTCAGAACTAGCCCAAAGACACACAAGATGACTTTAAACACATGTCAAACTGCCACAAAGACGCACAAGAAGACTTCAAACCATTTCAGAAGTAGCACAAAGACACACAAGATGACTTTAAAGACATGCTAAACTAGCACAAAGAGACACAATATAACTTCAAAGACATGCTAAACTACCACAAAGAGAAACAAGGTGACTTCAAAAAGACACGCTAAACTACCACAAAGAGACACAAGATGACTTCAAAGCAGTTAAGAACTAGCACAAATTGACACAATATAAGTTCAAAGACATGCTAAACTACCACAAAGAGACATTGGATGACTTCAAAGCAGTGAAGAACAAGCACAAAGAGACACAATATAAGTTCAAATACATGCTAAACTACCACAAAGAGACATAGGATGACTTCAAAGCAGTGAAGAACTAGCACAAAGAGACATAGGATGACTTCAAAGCAGTGAAGAACTAGCACAAAGAGACAATATATCTTCAAAGACAAGCTAAAGTACCAAAAGGAGACACAGGATGACTTCAAAGCAGTTAAGAACGAGCACAAATAGACAGAATATAAGTTCAAAGACATGCTAAACTACCACAAACAGACACAGGATGATGTCAAGGATGTTCAGAACTAGCACGAAGAGAAACAATATGACTTCAAAGCACTTCAGAAGTAGCATAAAGACGCACAAGATGACTTTCAAGACATGCTAAACTACCACAAAGAGACACAAGATGAATTCAAAGCAATTCAGAAGTAGCACAAAGACTCACAAAATGACTTCAAAGCAGTTAATAACTACCACAAAGACTGACAAGATGACATTAAAGCAGTTCAGAACTAACACAAGGACACACAAGATGAATTTAAGGACATGCTAAACTACCACAAAGAGACACAAGAAGACTTCAAGGACATGCTAAACTACCACTAAGAGATACAATATGACTTCAAAGACATGCTAAACTACCACAAAGACACACAGGATGACTTCAGAGCAGTTAAGAACTAGCACAAAGAGACACAATATAAGTTCAAAGACATGCTAAACTACCACAAAAAGACACAGGATGACGTCAAAGCAGTTCAGAAGTAGCAAAGAGACACAATATGACTTCAAAGACATGCACAAAGAAACTACCACAAAAAGATGTTCAGAACTAGCACAAAGAGAACCACAAAGAGACATAGGATGACGTTAAAGATGTTCAGAACTAGCACAAAAGAGACACAATTATAACTTCAAAGACATGCTAAATAAACCACAAAAAGATACACAGGATGACTTCAAAGCAGTGAAGAACTCGCACAAATAGACACAATATAACTTCAAAGACATGCTTAACTACCACAAAGAGAAACAAGATGACTTCAAAGACATGCTAAACTACCAGAAAGAGACACAAGATGACTTCAAAGCAGTTCAGAAGTAGCAAAAAGACACACAATATAACTTCAAAGACATTATAAACTACCACAAAGAGACACAGGATGACTTCAAAGCAGTTAAGAACTAGCACAAATAGACACAATATAAGTTCAAAGACATGCTAAACTACCACAAAGAGAAACAAGATTACTTCAAGGACATGCTAAACTATCACAAAGAGACATAGGATGACATTAAAGATTTTCAGAACTAGCACAAAGAGACAATATATCTTCAAAGACAAGCTAAAGTACCACAAGGAGACACAGGATGACATAAAAGTAGTTCAGAACTAGCACAAAGAGACACAATATAACTTCAAAGACATGCTAAACTGCCACAAAGAGACACAGGATGACTTCAAAGCACTTAAGAACGTGCACAAATAGACACAATATGAGTTCAAAGACATGCTAAACTACCGCAAAGAGACACAGGATGATGTCAAGGATTTTCAGATCTAGCGCGAAGAGAAACAATATGACTTCAAAGCACTTCAGAAGTAGCATAAACACACACAAGATGACTTTCAAGACATGCTAAACTACCACAAAGAGACACAAGATGAATTCAAAGCAATTCAGAAGTAGCACAAAGACTCACAAAATGACTTCAAAGCAGTTAATAACTATCACAAAGACACACAAGATGACTTTAAAGACATGCTAAACTACCACAAAGAGTCACAAGATGACTTCAAAGCAGTTCACAACTAGCACAGAGACACACAAGATGACTTTAAAGACATGCTAAACTACCACAAGGAGGCCCAAGATGACTCAAAGCAGTTCAGAAGTAGCACAAAGAGACACAATATGTCATCAAAGACATGCTAAACTACCACAAAGAGACACCGGATGACGTCAAAGATGTTCAGAACTAGCACAAAGAGACACAACATAACTTAAAAAGAAATGCAAAACTCCCACAAAAAAACACACAATGACTTCAAAGCAGTTCAGAAGTACCACAAAGACACAGAAGATGACTTTAAAGACATGTTAAACTACAAAGAGACACACAAAAGAGAAGCACAATAAGACTTCAAACCATTTCAGAAGTAGCACAAAGACACACAAGATGACTTTATAGACATGCTAAACTACCACAAAGAGACACAAGATGACTTTAAAGACATGCTAAACTACCACAGAGAGACACAATATGACTTCAAATCATTTCAGAAGTAGCAAAAAGACACACAAGATGACTTTAAAGACACATGTAAACTACAACAAAGAGACACACTATGAGACAAAGACATGCTAACTTCAAAGAGACACAAGATGACTAAACTACCACAAAGACTACCACACAGGATGACTTCAAAGCAGTTAAGAACTAGCACAAATAGACACAATATAAGTTCAAAGACATGCTAAACTACCACAAAGAGACATAGGATGGCGTTAAAGATGTTCAGAACTAGCACAAAGAGACACAATGTAACTTCAAAGACATGCTAAATTTCCACAAAGATACACAGGATGACTTCAAAGCAGTGAAGATCTAGCACAAATAGACACAATATAAATTCAAAGACATACTAAACTATCACAAAGAGAAACAAGATGACTTCAAAGACATGCTAAACTACCACAAAGAGACACAGGATGACTTCAAAGCAGTTAAGAACTAGCACAAATAGACACAATATAAGTTCAAAGACATGCTAAACTACCACAAAAGAGACATAGGATGACTTCAAGCAGAAGAACTAGCACAAAGAGACAATATATCTTCAAAGACAAGCTAAAGTACCACAAGGAGACACAAGATGAATTCAAAGCAGTTAAGAATGAGCACAAATAGACACAATATAACTTCAAAGACATGCTGAACTACCACAAAGACTCACAAAATGACTTCAAAGCAGTGAAGAACAAGCACAAAGAGACAATATAACTTCAAAGACAAGCTAAAGGACCACAACGAGACACAGGATGATGTCAAAGATGTTCAGAAGTAGCAAAAAAAGAGACACAAGATGACTTCAAAAGACATGCTAAACTACCACAAAGGACTTACAAGATGACATCAAAGCAGTACAGAACTAGCAAAAAGACACACAATATAACTTCAAAGACATGCTAAACTACCACAAAGTGAAACAACATGACTTCAAAGACATGCTAAACTACCACGAAGAGACACAGGATGACTTCAAAGACATGCTAAACTACCACAAAGAGACACGGATGACGTCAAAGATGTACAGAACTAGCACAAAGAGACACAATATAACTTTAAAGAAATGCTAAACTACCACAAAAAACACACAGGATGACTCAAAGCAGTTCAGAAGTACCACAAAGACACAGAAGATGACTTTAAAGACATGTTAAACTACCACAAAGAGACACAAGATGACTTCAAAGCAGTTCAGAAGTACTACAAAGAGACACACAAGATGAGTTTAAACACATGTCAAACTACACAAAAAGAGCACACAGAAAAATTCAAAAACATTTCATGCTAAACTACCACAAAGACACACAAGATGACTTTAAAGACATGCTAAAACTACACAAAGAGACACAAGATGACTTCAAAGACATGCTAAACTACCACAAAGACACAATATGACTTCAAAGACATGCTAAACTACCACAAAGAGACACAGGATGACTTTGTTCAGAACTAGCACAAAGAGACACAATATGACTTCAAAGACATGCTAAACTACCACAAAAGACACAGGATGACTTCAAAGCAGTGAAGAACTAGCACAAAGAGACACAATATAATCAAACTTCACAAAAACATGCTAAACTACCACAAAGAGAGACACAATGACTTCAAAGATGTTCTTAACTAGCACAAAGAGACACAGGATGACTTCAAAGCAGTGCAGAACTACACACAAAGAGACACAATATAACTTCAAAGACATGCTAAACTACCACAAAGACACACAGGATGACTTCAAGACATGTTCAGAACTACAAAGAGACACAATATGACTTCAAAGACATGCTAAAACTAGCACAAAGAGACACAGAACAAAGATGACTTCAGCAGCATGACAGAGGATGACAACACAAAGAGCACAATATAACTTCAAAGACATTAAAGTACCACAAAAGACACAGGATGATGTCAAAGATGTTCAGAAGAAGTAGCAAAAGAGACACAAGATGACTTCAAAGACATGCTAAACTACACACTCACTCACAAGATGACATCAAAGCAGTTCAGAACTAGCAAAAAAGACACACAATATAAATTCAAAGACATGCTAAACTACCACAAAGAGACACAGGATGACTTCAAAGCAGTTAAGAACTAGCAAAAATAGACACAATATAAGTTCAAATACATGCTAAACTAGCACAAATAGACACAATATAAGTTCAAGGACATGCTAAACTACCACAAAGAGACATAGGATGACGTTAAAGATGTTCAGAACTAGCACAAAGAGACACAATGTAACTTCAAAGACATGCTAAATTTCCACAAAGATACACAGGATGACTTCAAAGCAGTGAAGAACTAGCACAAATAGACACAATATAACTTCAAAGACATGCTAAACTACCACAAAGAGACACAGGATGACATCAAAGATGTTCAGAACTAGCATGAAGAGACACAATACGACTTCAAAGACATGCTAAACTACCACAAAGAGACACAGGATGATGTCAAAGATGTTCAGAAGTAGCAAAAAGAGACACAAGATGACTTCAAAGACATGCTAAACTACCACAAGGACTCACAAGATGACATCAAAGCAGTTCAGAACTAGCAAAAAGACACACAATATAACTTCAAAGACATGCTAAACTACCACAAAGAGACATAGGATGACGTTAAAGATGTTCAGAACTAGCACAAAGAGACACATAATAACTTCAACGATATGCTCAACAACTACCACAAAGAGACACAATATAACTTCAAAGACAAGATAAACTACCACAAAGAGACACAGGATGACGTCAAAGATGTTCAGAACTCGCACATAGAGACACAGTATAAATTTAAAGACATGCTAAACTACCACAAAGAGACACAGGGTGACTTCAAAGAAGTTAAGAACTAGGACGACGAGAGACACATATAACTTCAAAGACATGCTAAACTACCACAAAGAGACACAGGATGATGTCAAAGATGTTCAGAAGTAGCAAAAAGAGACACAAGATGACTTCAAAGACATGCTAAACTACCACAAGGACTCACAAGATGACATCAAAGCAGTTCAGAACTAGCAAAAAGACACACAATATAACTCAAAGACATGCTAAACTACCACAAAGAGACACAGGATGACTTCAAAGCAGTTAAGAACTAGCACAAAGAGACACAATATAAGTTCAAAGACATGCTTAACTACCACAAAAAGACACAGGATGACGTCAAAGATGTTCAGAACTAGCATGAAGAGACACAATATGACTTTAAAGACATGCTAAACTACAACAAAGAGACACAAGGTGACTTCAAAGAAGTTCAGGAGTAGCACAAAGAGGCACAATATGACTTCAAAGACATGCTAAACTACCACAAAGAGACACAGGATGACTTCAAAGCAGTGAAGAACAAACACAAAGAGACAATATAACTTCAAAGACAAGCTAAAGTACCACACTCACTCACAAGATGACATCAAAGCAGTTCAGAACTAGCACAGAGACACACAAAATGACTTTAAAGACATGCTAAACTACCACAAGGAGGCACAAGATGACTTCAAAGCAGTTCAGAAGTAGCACAAAGAGACACAATATGTCATCAAAGACATGCTACACTACCACAAAGAGACACAAGAAGACTTCAAAGACGTGCTCAACTATCAAAAAAAGAGACACAAGATGACTTTAAAGCAGTTCAGAACTAGCCCAAAGACACACAAGATTACTTTAAATACATGCTAAAATACCACAAAGAGACACAGGATGACTTCAAAGCAGTTAAGAACTACCACAAGGAGACACAATATGACTTCAAAGACATGCTAAACTACCACAAAGAGACACAATATGACTTCAAAGCATTTCAGAATTAGCACAAAGACACAAGATGATTTTAAAGACATGCTAAACTACCACTAAGAGACACAATATGACTTCAAAGACATGCTAAACTGCCACAAAGAGACACAGGATGACTTCAAAGCAGTTAAGAACGAGCACAAATAGACACAATATAAGTTCAAAGACATGCTAAACTACCACCAAGAGACACAGGTTGATGTCAAGGATGTTCAGAACTAGCACGAAGAGAAACAATATGACTTCAAAGCATTTCAGAAGTAGCATAAAGACACACAAGATGACTTTCAAGACATGCTTAACTACCACAAAGAGACACAAGATGAATTCAAAGCAGTTCAGAAGTAGCACAAAGAGACACAATATGACTTCAAAGACATGCTAAACTACCACAACGACTGACAAGATGACATTAAAGCAGTTCAGAACTAACACAAGGACACACAAGATGAATTTGAGGACATGCTAAACTACCACAAAGAGAACCAAGAAGACTTCAAGGACATGCTAAACTACCACTAAGAGATACAATATGACTTCAAAGCAGTTAAGAACTAGCACAAAAAGACACAATATAAGTTCAAAGACATGCTAAACTACCACAAAAAGACACAGGATGACGTCAAAGATGTTCAGAACTAGCATGAAGAGACACAATACGACTTTAAAGACATGCTAAACTACCACAAAGAGACACAAGATGACTTCAAAGCAGTGAAGAACTAGCACAAAGAGACACAATATGATGTCAAAGATGTTCAGAAGTAGCAAAAAGAGACACAAGATGACTTCAAAGACATGCTAAACTACCACAAGGACTCACAAGATGACATCAAAGCAGTTCAGAACTAGCAAAAAGACACACAATATAACTTCAAAGACATGCTGAACTACCACAAAGAGACACAGGATGACTTCAAAGCAGTTAAGAACTAGCACAAATAGACACAATATAAGTTCAAATACATGCTAAACTAGCACAAATACACACAATATAAGTTCAAGGACATGCTAAACTACCACAAAGAGACATAGGATGACGTTAAAGATGTTCAGAACTAGCACAAAGAGACACAATGTAACTTCAAAGACATGCTAAATTTCCACAAAGATACACAGGATGACTTCAAAGCAGTGAAGAACTAGCACAAATAGACACAATATAACTTCAAAGACATGCTAAACTACCACAAAGAGGCACAGGATGACATCAAATATGTTCTTAACTAGCACAAAGAGACACATAATAACTTCAACGATATGCTCAACTACCACAAAGAGACACAATATAACTTCAAAGACAAGATAAACTACCACAAAGAGACACAGGATGACGTCAAAGATGTTCAGAACTCGCACATAGAGACACAGTATAACGTTAAGACATGCTAAACTACCACAAAGAGACACAGGATGACTTCAAAGCAGTGAAGAACAAGCACAAAGAGACAATATAACTTCAAAGACAAGCTAAAGTACCACAAAGAGACACAGGATGATGTCAAAGATGTTCAGAAGTAGCAAAAAGAGACACAAGATGACTTCAAAGACATGCTAAACTACCACACTCACTCACAAGATGACATCAAAGCAGTTCGAACTAGCAAAAAAGACACACAATATAAATTCAAAGACATGCTAAACTACCACAAAGAGACACAGGATGACTTCAAAGCAGTTAAGAACTAGCAAAAATAGACACAATATAAGTTCAAATACATGCTAAACTAGCACAAATAGACACAATATAAGTTCAAGGACATGCTAAACTACCACAAAGAGACATAGGATGACGTTAAAGATGTTCAGAACTAGCACAAAGAGACACAATGTAACTTCAAAGACATGCTAAATTTCCACAAAGATACACAGGATGACTTCAAAGCAGTGAAGAACTAGCACAAATAGACACAATATAACTTCAAAGACATGCTAAACTACCACAAAGAGACACAGGATGACATCAAAGATGTTCAGAACTAGCATGAAGAGACACAATACGACTTCAAAGACATGCTAAACTACACAAAGAGACACAGGATGATGTCAAAGATGTTCAGAAGTAGCAGAAAAAAAAGAGACACAAGATGACTTCAAAGACATGCTAAACTACCACAAGGACTCACAAGATGACATCAAAGCAGTTCAGAACTAGCAAAAAGACACACAATATAACTTCAAAGACATGCTAAACTACCACAAAGAGACATAGGATGACGTTAAAGATGTTCAGAACTAGCACAAAGAGACACATAATAACTTCAACGATATGCTCAACTACCACAAAGAGACACAATATAACTTCAAAGACAAGATAAACTACCACAAAGAGACACAGGATGACGTCAAAGATGTTCAGAACTCGCACATAGAGACACAGTATAAATTTAAAGACATGCTAAACTACCACAAAGAGACACAGGGTGACTTCAAAGAAGTTAAGAACTAGGACGACGAGACACAATATAACTTCAAAGACATGCTAAACTACCACAAAGAGACACAGGATGATGTCAAAGATGTTCAGAAGTAGCAAAAAGAGACACAAGATGACTTCAAAGACATGCTAAACTACCACACTCACTCACAAGATGACATCAAAGCAGTTCAGAACTAGCAAAAAGACACACAATATAACTTCAAAGACATGCTAAACTACCACAAAGAGACACAGGATGACTTCAAAGCAGTTAAGAACTAGCACAAAGAGACACAATATAAGTTCAAAGACATGCTTAACTACCACCACAAAAAGACACAGGATGACGTCAAAGATGTTCAGAACTAGCATGAAGAGACACAATACGACTTTAAAGACATGCTAAACTACAACAAAGAGACACAAGGTGACTTCAAAGAAGTTCAGGAGTAGCACAAAGAGGCACAATATGACTTCAAAGACATGCTAAACTACCACAAAGAGACACAGGATGACTTCAAAGCAGTGAAGAACAAGCACAAAGAGACAATATAACTTCAAAGACAAGCTAAAGTACCACACTCACTCACAAGATGACATCAAAGCAGTTCAGAACTAGCACAGAGACACACAAAATGACTTTAAAGACATGCTAAACTACCACAAGGAGGCACAAGATGACTTCAAAGCAGTTCAGAAGTAGCACAAAGAGACACAATATGTCATCAAAGACATGCTACACTACCACAAAGAGACACAAGAAGACTTCAAAGACGTGCTCAACTATCACAAAAGAGACACAAGATGACTTTAAAGCAGTTCAGAACTAGCCCAAAGACACACAAGATTACTTTAAATACATGCTAAAATACCACAAAGAGACACAGGATGACTTCAAAGCAGTTAAGAACTACCACAAGGAGACACAATATGACTTCAAAGACATGCTAAACTACCACAAAGAGACACAATATGACTTCAAAGCATTTCAGAATTAGCACAAAGACACAAGATGATTTTAAAGACATGCTAAACTACCACTAAGAGACACAATATGACTTCAAAGACATGCTAAACTGCCATAAAAGAGACACAGGATGACTTCAAAGCAGTTAAGAACGAGCACAAATAGACACAATATAAGTTCAAA